>NC_051167.1:119013206-119350706 GCF_013339725.1 Rhipicephalus microplus
GCTGCAAACCGCGACGCACGATCGCAGTGACACCGTAGCCTCGTCCCCCGCAGGGGCGCCTGCTCAAGTAGGCGTTTGGTGTGTAGCGACACCGCGGACCCGAGCTAACGGGGGAGTTTCTACTCCCTCCCACGCCTAGCCGTGCGTGGCTTTGCCGTGTCCGGGGAAAAGGGGATCCTGGGGGTTGAGCCGACGCTGGGTGATTGGACCTTTAAGGCCCCCCCGGCAGAGGCAACACACCCCTTTGGCCCCGGCTGCACGTAGACGGCACCCCTGGGCTGACCCACCCAGGGGAAATCGGCAGTCGCCTTTTCCTATCTCTCTCTCCCTACATATTCGTCTTTATCTCTTACTATTTATCTGTCCTGTCTTCTACTCTCTTCCGTTTCTTCCAAACTTCCTGGCGGTTAGGGTTAACCCTGTGCAAATAGCCTACCTTGGTCTAGGCGCATTGGGTTATAGTTGCGTTGTACGGCTGGCGTCTGCAGGTTTTAGCATCCACAAACTTGTAGCGTCCCCTCGTTGGGCTCCATGGTGGGTGGCCGCCAACGCTCCTGAAGAAAATTAAACTGGCATGCATAGAGCATTTCCCTTATTAAATGATCGTACCGCCTTAAAGCGTGTACGCACCGAAGACTTAGGCTTTTTCAACCGATCAAGTGAAAACTTCCCTCATTTTCATGTTATACATAGTGAGATAAGCAGCAAGCAAGCCAGAACCGTATCACCCTTTGTAGTAGCCAGATGTCTCACAGAAACTCTTGGAGCCGGGTACAAAGTTACCAAAATGGCCAGCGGAGACCTCCTCCTTGAAGTTCGAGAAAAAGAACAGTTTGAAAAGCTACAGAGTCTATCAACTTTTGGTGACACTCCCATCACTGTAACGCCACACAGATCGATGAACACAACCCGTGGAGTAGTTTCTGATGCTGATTTGCTCGGCTTGACTGAAGAGGAACTTCTGGAGGGGTGGAAGAGTCAGAATGTGACCAATGTACAAAGGATCACCATTAGAAGAGACAACAAGGTAACACCAACGAAACACCTGATACTCACGTTCGCTTCCAGTAATCTGCCAGAAAGTATTCAAACAGGGTACACAAAGACGTCGATCAGACCATACATACCTAACCCACGTCGTTGTTTCAAGTGCCAGAAGTATGGCCACGGCTCACAAAGCTGTCGTGGTCACCAAACTTGTGCACAATGTGGAGTGTCAGGCCACAACTCTGACAATTGCGAAGAACCATCACACTGTGTGAACTGTGGCGGAAATCATGCCGCATACTCACGGTCTTGCTCATTTTGGAAAAAAGAAAAAGAAATTATCACATTGAAAATTAAAGAAAACATCACATTCAAGGAAGCAAGACGAAGAGTGTCGCCATTTTATGGCGCTACATATGCTGATGCGGCGCGTCAGAGGGCAACGCCGCACCAGCCCTCGTCACTCCTTCGGCCAGCGCAGAGCGAGCCGACGGTTGTGGCACCTGCCCCCAAGGCGGCAGTAGTTCAGTCTACTCCGCCGCCTAGCGAATTGAGGCCGGAGACTCCAGGGTCCTCTGGTCTCAAGGCCTCCCCTCACCAGGCGAGGCCTAAAATCCGAACCACCAGCTCGCATGTGCGGGCAACCAGTGCCTCTGGGGAGGCAATGGATACAACGGTACCCTTGGTACCAAAAGAGCGGCGTGCCTCCTTGGAGCGCGTTAAGAAAAATAAAAAACCAATAACGGGGCCGGACGACCGTCCTGCCACCTGAATTAACGAGCTCACTCCAACACAGGATACTCTCTGTACACACAGCAGTATCTCTCTTGTTTAAATATGCAGACAGAAATATTACAGTGGAACATCCGAGGCCTTCTTCGAAACCTCGATGACTTACAAGAACTCCTCCATGAACACAATCCAAGAGTGCTGTGTGTACAGGAGACACACTTAAAACGAACTAACACAAACTTTTTACGTAACTACATAATCTTCCGAAAGGATAGAGATGATGCCATGCTACCATCCGGTGGTGTAGCGGTTATAGTAAGTCAAGGTATAGCATGCACACAATTACCCCTTCAAACTTCCCTCGTGGCGGTGGCTGTCCGAGCAGTTATTCTAAACAAACTTGTCACTGTTTGCTCTTTGTACATACCACCGCACCACCGTCTCGAAAAACTTCAATTCCAGTCTTTAATCGACGAACTACCTGAACCTTATCTGGTCCTTGGGGACCTGAACGCACATAATGGTCTGTGGGGTGACTCTCGCTGTGATGCCCGAAGTCGTCTCATTGAACAATTCCTCATTTCATCGGGTGCTTGTCTGTTGAATAGGAAAGAGGCAACATACTATAACCTTGCCAACAAAACTTACTCTTCCATAGACCCCAGTATCGCATCTCCTTCACTTGTACCATTACTTCAGTGGAAAGTCATAAATAATCCATACGGAAGTGACCATTTCCCTTTAGTTTTGAGTACACCAATAATAAATGAATGTCCTCCACATGTTCCCAAATGGCTGGTAAACAAAGCCAACTGGGAACGATTTCAAAAGCTTACTCACCTAAATTGGACTGACATATGCGGGTTAGGCATAGATGAAGTTGTGCAGTACCTCACGGCTTTTCTTACTGACGCAGCAGCCAAGTGCATTCCACAAACATCTGGACTGCCTGGCAAACGACACGTCCCATGGTGGAACACTGAGTGTCAGAATGCGCGAAAGGAACAGAACAGGGCATGGAGGTTGCTGCGGAACTCGCCGACAGCGGAAAACCTTGAGAGCTTTAGGAAAATAAAATCTCGAGGCAGGAGAACGCGTCGGCAGGCCAGAAAAGAAAGCTGGCACAAGTTTTTATCAGGGATAAATTCATATACACAAGAGGCTAAAGTCTGGAACATGGTTCGTAGGGTAGCAGGAAGACAAGTACACTCACTCCCACTCGTAAACGCACAGGGTGATAGCCTGGAAGATCAAGCGAACTTCCTCGGTGCACACTACGAGCAGGTGTCTAGCTCGTCACACTACACTGAAGCTTTCCAAAGACACAAAGCACAGATAGAAAAGCAGAAACTAGAATCCAAGTGCACAAATTACGAGGAATACAACCAACCTTTCAACTTAGCTGAGCTACAAACATCACTAAACTCTTGCAATAATTCCGCTCCAGGCTACGACCGTGTCACATATGAAATGTTGAAAACTTGCCGCTCGAAACGCGAAAAACTTTACTCTCTCTATACAATGCTATCTGGCTTTCAGGCACCATCCCTGCTTCCTGGAAAGAAGCTATTGTTATCCCTATTTTGAAACAGGGCAAGGACCCTTCCTCAGTTTCAAGTTATAGGCCCATTGCACTAACCAGCTGCGTTTGTAAACTTTTTGAAAAAATGATAAACCGCCGACTTTTACATTACCTTGAAACACACAATCTGCTCGACCAATTTCAGTGTGGGTTTCGGGAGGGTAGATCCACCACCGACCATCTGGTGCGTATCGAGGCACAGATCCGAGACGCTTTTGTCCACAAACAATACTTCCTCTCAGTGTTTCTCGATATCGAGAAGGCTTACGACACAACATGGCGTTTTGGGATATTACGAGACTTGTCTCACCTGGGTGTGCGCGGTAGAATGCTTTCCATAATCGAGAGTTACTTGTCCAATCGGAAATTCCGCGTCCGTGTGGGCAGTACTCTCTCCCAAATATTTGTGCAAGAAACGGGAGTACCGCAAGGTGGTGTACTTAGTTGTACACTTTTTATTATAAAAATGAATTCCTTGCACCTGTCCATCCCCCGCAACATGTTCTATTCCACATATGTCGATGACGTCCAGCTTGGCTTTAAGTCATGCAACCTAGCAATGTGTGAGCGACAGGTTCAGTTAGGTTTAAACAAGGTCTCTAAATGGGCAGAGGAAAACGGATTCCGGCTGAACCCAGAAAAAAGCACGTGTGTCTTGTTCTCCCGAAAGAGAGGCATGCACTCAGAACCCGACATTGAACTGAACGGCCAACGTCTGTCTGTGAATGCGGAGCATAAATTCCTAGGCTTAATCTTGGACAACAAGTTGACCTTCGTACCACACATAAAGTATTTAAAAACAAAATGTTTAAAAGCCATGAATGTTATAAAAGTGTTGTCACGTACTACGTGGGGTAGTGATAGGCAATGCCTCATGAACCTCTATAGAAGCCTTATTCGTACCCGCTTAGATTATGGGGCCATTGTCTATCAGTCTGCCACTCAAAGTGCCTTGAAAATGCTGGACCCCGTGCACCATTTGGGCATCCGCCTTTCTACGGGTGCTTTTCGCACCAGCCCCGTAGAAAGCCTTTACGTTGAGTCAAATGAGTGGTCGCTTCATCTGCAAAGAACCTACATGTCCTTTGTATATTTCCTTAAGGTGAAAGCAGACAAGAGGCACCCCTCATACTCTACTATTAAGGACTTGGCGAGCTCCATTCTTTTTCAAAACAGGCCTTCAATGAGGCAGCCCTTCTCAGTTCGCCTGAAGGGTCTAGTTGAGGACACTGGAGTGTCACTCGAACACAGTTTAATGGCTCCTGCAGCATACCCGCCACCGTGGCAGTGGCAGACCATAGACTGCGATGTGTCTTTCCTAGAGGTTACAAAACATGCACCTATTGCCCATATTCGAACATACTTTCTGGAAATTCAACACAAATACACACGTCCTGAGTTCTTCACAGATGCCTCCAAGACTAACTCCTCTGTGTCCTACGCTGCTGTCGGCCCATCCTTTTCGGATGCTGGCCCTCTACATCCAGGCACAAGTATCTTCACAGCGGAAGCTTACGCGATACTTGTGGCAGCTAAACACATTAAACAATTACAAATACAAAAAGCAGTAATTTATACAGACTCCCTCAGTGTGGTAACGGCTCTGCACAGTCTTAAAAAACAAAAAAACCCTGTCCTTGTCTCACTCTACTCCATATTTTGCACACTCTACACACTCAACCAACATGTTGTGGTGTGCTGGGTGCCAGGGCACCGTGAGATCCAAGGCAACGTGAGGGCGGATCAGCTCGCTGCATCCGTCCACAAAAACACTGCCCCTACACCCATATCAATCCCGGTCCTTGATCTGAAGCAGTCTCTCAAACGAAACCTCAGGGACTACTGGCAGAGCAAGTGGGATACACACACACAAAACAAACTACACGTTATCAAGCCACACCTTGGCCATTGGCCACCAGTATCAAAATCACGTCTAACAGAGGTGACACTAACAAGACTCAGGATAGGACACATATACACGACACACACACATCTTTTGTCCGGTGGTGATCCACCATTGTGTGATAAATGTGGTGAGGCATTAACAGTTCTTCACGTTTTAATTCAATGTAAACATTTAGACACTCTAAGAAGACAACACTTCCCACTATCCTACCGACAACATGCAATGCAATGTTCCCAACACCCTGCAATGTTCGTCGGTAGGGAACCGCTTTTTAGTCACAAATCATTATTAGCGTTTTTAAAGGAAATCCATAATTTTCATATCATATACCCAGGCATACCGTAGCACGACCTCTCTAGAGAGGTTTTTGCTGCGGTGGCTACACAGGAAAGCACTTGCCTCACGGCCCTTGCACGCAAGGGTACTAACGTGTGAGGTACTTGTGCTAATGCCATACATGTCCACCATCATTTTCATTATCACCAACTTTTGTCACCTATTCACACCATGCACACCTTTCACGGCATAGTCATGATTTTATTACTTGTATGTTTTTACCCGCTTTACTGCGAGGAATTTTATGGCCCTTATACAGCCGCTAATCACAACCATTGTCCACATTCCTGTCTCATGAACTGGCGCTCTTTGGCCATCAAATGGCTCTTGCGCCAAAAAACACCATATATCATCATCCGTAGCCTCGTCGAAACCAGCGCTTGCGGGCCACATGCGAGGCCGCAATCCGCCGCAATCCGCCGCACGCAATTTATGATTTCCTGCCTGTGGTCCGCGAACCCCGACTCGCGTTACGACGCATGCGCAGTGGCAGCGGCCGCACCGCAAGGGCTCACGGTGCGCCATTCTAAAACTCCCTATTATATTCTTGACTTTCATGGCCCGCTACCAGCAGCGACCAGCTCGTGTCAAATAGATCCACTTTTTTATTTTTTGTTTACCGTGATTGCATGCATTTTGGTACGGGTACGGGTAGTGATATATAGGCGACAGAGTATAGGGGTGTAAGTATTTTTTGTGCGCCTCGGTGGAACAGTGGCTTCGGTACTCGGCTGCGGACGAGAAGGTCGTGGGTTCGAATCCGGCTACGGCGGTCGCGTTTCGGTGTAAAGGAAATTGTAGAGGCCCGTATACCGTCAGTGAACGTTAAGGAACACCAGAAGGTGGAAATTTCCGGAGCCCTCCAATACGGCGTCTCTCATATCTTATCGTAGTTTTGGGACGTAAAACCACAAATATTATTATTATTATTATTATTATTATTATTATTATTATTATTGTTGTTATTGTTGTTGTTGTTGTTGTTGTTGTTGTTGTTGTTGTTGTTGTTGTTGTTGTTGTTGTTGTTGTTGTTTGTCTGCGGTCGCCTCTAAGGTACTTCTCGGATCTTATTGAGGCGACGTGAGCGCTCATGGTTACACTGGCATAGGGAAACGATTCAGCACCATTGTTATCACGGGTGTAACTTAGCACTACATCTTAGCCTAAGGAAGAATACGAAAAGGAAAAACGCGCCAGAACGAATGATCGCAACAGGTGCCTGCTGCGACATAAGAAAGGATTTCAGCAGCTGCTGAAAGTATTTTAAATGGAACGCAGGTAATTTATCCCAACAAGACGCGTGGAATGCGGGAATTTTTTCAGGTGCTCCGGATTTCAAAGCAAACGCAGGTGTCACGTGGCAAGTTGTCGATGTGCAAGTATTGCGCGAGAGAGAGGCTTTTAGAATATCGGTGGGAGAAATGCATGTATCAGACAATTAGTAGAGGAGTCGTTACGGGTGTGCGAGGCCATACAGTATATGAAAGAAATATGGCTGTAGCATCACGAAAGAGATTTGATTGATTTGATTGATTTGTGGGGTTTAACGTCCCGAAACCACGATTTGATTACGAGAGACACCGTAGTGGAGGGCTCCGGAAATTTCGACCCCCTGAGGTTCTTTAACGTCCACCCGAATCTGAGCACACGGGCCTACAGCATTTCCGCCTCCATCGGAAATGCAGCCGCTGCAGCCGGGATTCGATCCCACGACCTGCGGGTGAGTAGCCGAGTACCTTAGCCACTTGACCACCTCGGCGGGGCTCACGAAAGAGAGACGTGTATAGCTACAGGTTGTTGGACTATAATAGATAAATTATTACGAAGTAGTTGATAAGCGGGCTAGTTGGTATAGATTCATTGGGACAGCTTGGCAGTGCCTTCTCACTTTGTTCCGTGTGTTCGCGCTATAGTTGTCATAATGAGATATGAATAATTATAAAGTGGATGCCAATAATAATAATATTGATTGACTGACTGATTATTGATTGATTGATTGATTGATTGATTGATTGATTGATTGGCTGGCTGGCTGTCTGTCTGTCTGCAGATTACCACACGATTATCATGCGTAATAGAGTTGTTGCAATATGAATATTCACTACTCAGGTCTCCGACTTGTCGATCAACGCGCCCTGGCGCTCGATCGTTCGGAATTCCCGGTTTACTCAGGTGATAGAACGATGCGTGACTCGGAAAGGCGGTAGTTTCGGGTTCGAGTCCCGGAACAACTTTTTTTTTCTCGTCAACTCTAGGCAGGATGCTGTCTTCCCGTGTTATCTGCATCGACGCACACCATTAAATGTGCGCCTCATAAAAGGAAAAAAGAAGAAAATCAAACTTCCGTCCGCCAAGCGTCTGCGTTATCACGTCACAGCGAGAAAAACTCCTGTACCCAAGTAAGGACGTCAGGCGTAGAGGGAAAGCCCCGCCGCGGTGGCCTAGTGGATAAGGTACTCGGCTGCTGACCCGCAGGTCGCAGGATCGAATCCCGGCGGTGGGGGTTGCATTTTAGATGGAGGCGATAATAATGTAGACCCATGTGCTCAGATATGGGCGCACGTTAAAGAACCCCAGGTGGTCGAAATTTCCGGAGCCCTCCATTATACAGCGTCTCTCGTAATCGTATGGTGGTTTTGGGACGTTGAACCCCTCATAGGAAACTCCGTCTTTTAATGCCTGAAAACTGGTCTTTTCCTTTATTTTCCTATTGCGCTCGATGCAACAAGTAGGATTCAACTAGTTCGTATCCTGTATCCACGGATCCACGGAGGATGTATCCGCGGATCCACGGAGGCTGTATCTACGGCAACTTAGTCAGTGAAACTATATGACTGACGAGATCAAATTCTTTGGAAAGGTCAATACACACTCTCGTTAATCAATGTTATATCCTTCGAAGCTTGTAGGATTGTTTTTTCTTGAACTAGAAAAGAAGTCTCGGCGGAACCTTGCTTTCTAAAGCCACGCTGACAATCAGCTAATAAATAATTTTCGTCACGGTATGATAATATGGTAGCATGCAGCTGTGTAGGAAGCGTCGTCTGTGACGTCACACTCGGTTGTATCAATAACTGACCCTGCTATTCTGATCCGAGGCAATACCTTCTTTCTATAAAGAACGTCATGCAGCAATGGGACGCGAACACGCATCTTCTGGAAAAAACGCCGTACTGTTACTTCAAAAATTTTTCCAAATAAGGCTCGCTTGCTTTTCGATATTTTATGCACCCGAGCAGCAAACGCCGGGCAACTACGTGCAAGCACAACCGGAAGCCGAGAATTCGTGGACAGACACACGGAATGAGCGTTCGCTTCCGCAGTGGCAGGCCACGCGATTACGCTGCGCTGACCACGATTTCGATCTCGTTGCACAGCTAAGCGCCAAGAACCGTACGAACCCCGACGTAGAGCAAAGCTGAAAGGGAATCGACTACGCCGTAAGGTATTCCGTATACGTAACTCTTAATTCCCTGCCCCACCCGACGCACCGGGCGGGTTACGTCAGTGGCGAAATGCGCGCGCAATTGTGAAACCACGCGTGCCACGGCCAGCGTCGTCGTGAAGTGTCTAAAAACAAACCGAGTTTCGTACGGGAAAAAGCAACCATCAAACCGCCCCCTCTCTTCAGGGGTGCGAGTCGAAATTGTCCATCCGCCTCGACCACAGTGGACGCCCACACGAGCGTGCTTTTCTCTCCCTCTCTTTCGCGGATTCCAGGCGAGACTACCGTCAATTAACGAAGGTTATTTCGGGATACGTTTGTGAGAGATGGAGAAAAGAAACTATATGCTGCTCGCCAGGCGGAGGCCGCTCCCTCAAATCGCGTACACGTTTACGTATGACCCCGCTATCCTTGCCCGCTAGTTTCGCGGTGTGTACACGATTGGCTTTACCTGCGTAAACGGCGATGTATTTTTAGCTCGCGCCGCGCCCATGTATTATGTATGCGACCGACGAAGCGACTTTGCTGCAGGTCGTTGTGTACGAGAGGCGCGCGAGAATTCGGTTGTGCGCTCGTGCGAAAGTTCTTGTTCCGTTCGTGCGCCGGCCGTTTGAGTTGACCGCTGAAGCGGCAAGCACGCGCTCCTGTCTTTTTCTTGCCGGCAGATGTGACGGCAGCTGTCACGTGGTCTTCAGTGACTTTAAGAACGTCAAGTTGAGACGTCACTGAAGGCACGTACGTGATCCGCGTGTAGGCAAGATTTGTTGCGACTTCCTCAATCCGTTCCCGGGCTGGAGGAGCTTGTAGTAAAACGGCAGCGGATACACGTAGTACGAGAAGCAAAAGTCCATTCATTCTGTGGTTCGTTCATTCATTCACAAGGGCTGGGCTATGATTAACGCGGTCGTATGCGTAGTGCGGAAGATATCATACGACGACTACAGGCAATTCATTCATCTGGCAATCAATTAACAAAATTATTCATAAATGCAGCTGAGTACGTACTGCTATAGATCGGATACTCAAGCATAGGTCCTTCATTCATTCGTTCATTCATACAGTGTGCTAGGTTATAGTAAACGTCATCATCCACCTGTATGAGAGAAATATAAACAGTTACAATAGGTCATTCTTTAAGTCATTCTTCAATACATTCGCAGGAGCTAGGCCGTTGTGTAAGCGTGGTCATATGTGGAGCGCGAAAAAAAAAAGATTCAGGAGTTGAGCATTTAATTTGTTCAGTCAATATTTTATAGAGAAACGCTTTCTTTTAAATCCTCATTACCTATACTCATTACCTAAAGCGACCACACACGCCAGACAGAATCTCAGTGCACACATGTACTGTGTACATGTGCACACTCAGGTTCTATGTCTGTAGTATGTTTGCACATGACCTACATGGTCCTGGGCAGATACTACAGTCTTATCTATCTTCAGTTCTCCCTACATCTACGGTTCGATACATCTATCTATCTCATCTGTCCACACAAATATGGATATTTAAATTCCACTCTTTTAAGTGTGCATCGAATTTCGTGAGACAACAGTATCTTTGTAAACAAACGCAAACATACAAGAAGTGGGGTAATCAGGGTGAACAGTAAAAGTGCCTCAGAGAGGCTGGGCGATGCTGCGATAGGAGGACCTATCTTTGTCAAAGGCACCTTGTCGTCCTTGGCTTGTTAGTTTCAAAGGGATTAGTAGTGATACTTGGCGTGTTAGTTTTGAAGAGGTTAGTAGTGACATCATCACTTACCCTCTTGAAACTAACACGCCAATGATGACAAGGTGCCTTTGGCAAAGATAGGTTCTCTATCGAAGCATCATCGAGCCTGTCTGAGGCACATCCCCCGTTTACCCTGGTTACCCCACTTCTTGTATGTTTGCGTTTCTTTACAAAGAAACTGTTGTCATATGAAAGTCAAGGATCACTACTAAACCCCTTAAAACTAACAAGCCAAGGAGTACAAGGTGCCTTTGACAAAGGTAGGTCCTCCTATCGAAACGTCGGCCAGCCTGTCTGAGGCACTTCCACTGTTCACCCTGATTATCCCACTGCGTGTTTCCGTCTGTCGGGTTCCATCTTGATTTTGGAAACATACAAGAAACCACTTGCAAGAACGACCCCCTCCAACTTCCTCACACTGTTGTTATTTAGAGGTCGCTTTGCATTGTTTAGCAAGGTAATAGTGTGATCCGCTGTGGTGGATTAGTGATGAAAACCGACTGCTGAACCGCGGCATCCCTTCCCGGCAGTGACAGTTGCATTCCGATAGAGACGAACTGCTTGAGGCCCGCGTGCGCAGATTTTGGTGCACGTTAAGGAATTCCAAGTGTGGCATCGTGTTGAAGCGTCACGTTCGATGACGTGGGATAGCTGATGAACAACAAACAAAATAAATCAGTTGAAAGTTGTGCTCTGTTCCGCCTACTTTTGTTCGTTTTGCGTCTTGTTCATCAACGTTCTTTTAAAACAACGCATATGCTTGCTTATGTTTACACATGTGGCTCCCAACGGGACAGCAAGGTTTAACCTTACCACCGTGTCGTGGGCATTCTGGGTGGCTTGTGCTCGATCTGAAAGGGCTCTACCGTGAAGGACTCTTTGTCACCGATGTCTTTCCACATCATGCAGGGTCTGTGAAAGCCGTAGTACACTACCAAAGCATATGACCCAGGAACACCAAGTAGTCGAAAATTTGCGGAGGCCTCCGCTACAGCCTCTCTCATAATTATGAGATTGATTGATTGATTGGACGCTCTACAAATGTAACCACGGCAGTGGTGGCCACCTGGATAGAGCGTCCGCTTCGAATGCAAGACGTAGCGGGTTCGATTTCCAGTGCCGACCGGGAACCCACCGGTTTTTCACCATTGGGCAGAGGAGTACACCAACCTGGCGCTTGGTTGTTTCTGGGTGCTCATCTCGAAAAGTAGCCCCATAAGATTCTGTGAAGGCCCTTGGGCGTAGCTTAACCCACCACGTTCTTGGAGAAATAGTTGAGCATCATCCGCTGCTGTGGGAGGCAGAGAACTGCTGCCGACAGATACCTACTGGTTAAATAGGTACAAGTGCACTTCTGGCCTGTTGCTCGGCAGAACGAAGTTCATAGTCTCTTGGGAGGGCAACCAGCCCTGTGGGAAGTAGGTGGCACAGGACCGCTAGATCCGAAATTGAAGTAATGCTCTTTTTTGTGTGTGCAAGAATTATAATCTGGTTTTCACGCGTAAGTTTAAAAAACTGTCCGAGCACATATGCACAATTAAATTCTACACAATACCCATGCAATGACTTTAGTAAGACAACAGCATCTTGTCAAACAAACAAATAAACTGACACCTGTAAACAAGATCCTCCGACTTCCCCAGTGTTGTTATTTACAACCGATTACGCCAACGGGGTGGTGGTGGTAGTGGTGTAGCGCGTCGTGGCGTTCGCAGTCTGCGGGTAGCGGGGCCCGTCGCCGTCGCTCCGTCGAGCCAAGGACTAGGGGAGAGCTTTGAGCAAACTTAACGGCTTTATTTACATCTTTACAGTGAGTTGTCGAGACGAAGACAGAAGAGAAGAGCGTTGGGTGCGGCGCTACACGCCCTTTTTGTTGACACCCGTTCCCTAGGTCCCTAGGTTGGGGTTCACTACACAAAACAATGCGAACCAATGGTGATGTGAAGTTCCTCTCAGTGAAGTACCGCCCGTCATGTATGTTCATAGAGGCACAGCACTGGCTTGCACATACACACACACCCTTGCCACCAGTCGCAGCGCTGCTGTAGAACAGGGAGAGGGAGAGTGGAAGACGCACGGGCACCTCGACCCCTTTGGTGCCGTCCACGCGCTGCGTTCCCACGGGAAGATCTTCGCGCGCCCTTTCGAGAGGTGCCAGGTTCGGGGAATCCTCCGGGGAAAGCCCTTTGACCAGCGCAGTCGTCGTCTGCTGGTTAACGCGCTAACGATGCGTGGCCCAGGCGGGAGATACAGCTGCGGCTCCATAACCCTCTTTAGCAACATTCCACACAGTTGGCGCCGCTGTCAATCAGTGGGCGCCGTCTCGTGTAGTCGGCCCCTGTTGCTTCCTCCGTCCAGCCATGGTGAGACTATCCTTTTGGCACTAATCCGGCGTGGCGAATGACCCGCTGGGTCAAGGCATAGCTTGATCGCTACAGCTCCTCCACCGACGGGAAGATCTCGGACGTCGGGTAGTATCAGCTGCTCGACGGGAGAGATCATAGTAACCGCAGTCTCCCAACACCATTGAAACCACAAAGACCAACCGCTAGAACCAGCAAGCGCCGGCAATGAGTTTTCGGCAACCACGCTGGTCTTTCAAATGTGCCACAATGCACCTACGCTTTTTTTAAATGGCAACCACACTAATACTCTTGCTCATAGCTAAAAACTTCGATGACTCAAAAGACCACTTAAAATCATTACGGAAAAACGTCCCTCAACGTTTGGTATAAGATAACGCTCAGCTAAAGAATTCACCTGATCTCTGAGCGCATACTAAAATAATAAAGGGTAATGCAATACGCGTACTAACACGCTTATTTTCTGAATGTAGTTTCTTGTCAGCCCATGTTTTAAAGAACGCACAAGACTTTGTTGTGCGCCCTAGCACGGCATTATGCTCTCATTCAAAGAACGCTAGCATACTAACACATCCCTAATCATAGGTCATACCGCGATAACCTATAGCCACCACTCATTCAAATTTAGCGGGCGTACCAAATCATCATACCTGACCTACATGCTTTTATCTCGAAGAGAACTAATTTCACGCAGTCGGCAGACTGATGCGGGCCACGGCTTCCTCATAACGCTAAACAATTCAACTCGAGGCCCTCACAAAGTATACAAAAAAATTTTTGAGTGAAAAACCAACTAAACAAACAAGCTGTGGAGACGGCACAAGAAAACTACATTGAAACCAAAAATAGGCAAGCAAACATGCTTCCCAGTAAATTCCTGTGTCACCTTCTCCAGCTTACAGCCGTCCCTCACCTCAATCGCACACGCGGCGGTCGCGGTCTTGCCGGATTTCGGGAACTCTCGAGGCAACGTCGCGTCTGGTCGACAAGCTGAATGGCGCAGTCACGCATCATTCGCGATTTCAGCCTGCCTCTGTCAGGTTCGCGGAGTGGGCCCGAGCAATGCGTGGAAAAGAGTGGCCATTCCCTTTTTGGGCTTGCTCCTGTGCTGCGGTGTTTAGCTATTGGGGCCTTTCTTCTAGGACCACTTCGACGTTCTTTTCCACGAAAAGCCCTAAATCTTCACCGTGAATACCGTCGCGAGGACTTGCGCTGTGGCCTACCGCTTCGCCCCTGGCGTCTTACTGTACGCCACAAGGGACCTTTCGTTGAACGGGCCGCTGATCTACCATTCTTTCTTTCGCCCGGCTGATTGCTAGGTATGTCATCCCTTTGCTTTCTCGCTCGCGCACGCTTCACTCTTTTATGGAGACGTTTGCGACAGACCTTTTTCCCACTACCAGGAAGTTCGCTTTGGGTAGCGTCTTTAGAGTTCAAGGGCGCTTCTACACAGCCTTGAGTACCACTTCGACGCTTCGATTTTCTAGCACTGTTGCCATGTCGGGCTAATTCACCTGTGTTAACTTTGTACTGACGCACCCAACCAACCTGGCGCCTCCCATTTGATTTCATTTGCGATGGACCCGTTGGTCCCTTTTCTTTCGTCCGGCAGTTCAGACGCATACAAATGAACTTTGACGCTGACGCCAAATTCCTAGTTCTGCTTGCTGCGCTAATAAGCTTCGAACCTTTCTCCACACGCGTAGAGCTGCTTGTCTCACTCGCGGCTCTCCGACGTCTCTTGCGTCTGCGCCGCTTCCTGCGTCTCGTCTCTGAGCCTACCGCTAGCAGCTCAAGGTCGCTAACACTCTCACTGCACTCGTCAGCTGTCGATGCCGCACCATTTAAATTATTTTCGAAAAAATCACCTATTTCACACTCTAGACTGGCGGACAGCTTGACGCTCTTAGGAACAGTGCAGCTGCTTTCTTTCAAACACTCTAGCTCGCATTGCTGAGAGCTGTCTGCGACTGCACTGATATCCCTGCTCCCTACTTTCGCTGCTTCTGAGCTTTCTTCGATGTCCTTGCAAACTTCCACACGGTTTGCAAGTTCCACCGTTGCGACAAACACAGTTGAGGTCTGTGCCCTATTGTCTACAGCTATTCTAGCTGTCTCGTTATTATAAACTGGCACAGCACCTCGTCGCATTCGCTCTGGCCTTCGTCGGCCTCTCTACTCAACGCAGCTTCTTTCACAGCACTCAGATTTGGTTCATCGTCGAACCTGCGGCTGTCATTAAACGTGCTAGCCTTCTCTAAAGCTCTGGGCTGCACCTCACTCATTTGGTCACCGCACTTCTCGTGCGCTACACTTGCAGATGGCTGAATCTTCCACCGCGTTGCCTCGACATTTTGTTCCGACAGTTCAATCTCTAGGCTGAGTGCTCGCTCAAGCTCTTCACCTCGCTCCCGTTTTTCTGTCTCCCATTTTCGCTCACTATTCACCTTGGTGCTATGAGAGACACGCGGACCTCTCTCAGGCTTGGTAACGGAGACAGGGCCAAACCTCTCGGCTACGGGAGCTTCAGTAAAAAGATCGGTCGGAACGCGAGAGCTATAAAGGAATGGGGCAAGAGCTTTGAGGGCCTCGAGCAGAGAATCCTCACGAAATGCACCCAAGTCATCCAACAACAACTTGCGCAAACGATTTAGCTCCAAATCGAGCAAGCGCTAGAGAGGGCCCTGAGCCCCGAGAAGCTGCAGCCGCTGATTGGTGAAGCGGTGCATCAATATTGCCAAACACAAAAGGCTCTCCCTCATAATGGACATCAACAATAAGATCAAGATTTGGCACTGGAACGCCAACGGGTTCCGGTGCCGAAAAGCAATCCTACAACAGCACTTGAGATCGCTGGCACCGACGGCTCGCCCGGACGTGATAGCGGTCCAAGAAACCCACACCGAAGACACGCCGACGCGGCCAGGGTATCGGACACACGCCTGGCCCCCGTCCGCTCGCACATGCGGGAAGGGTGCGGCGCAGGGCGTGTGCACGTTCATCCGGAAAGGCATCGCCCACGTGAAACACCAACAGTTCCTGGGCAGCAGGGACACTGCCATCGAGCTGTGCGTCACCGAGCTAGCGATTAGCGGCAAAGGACGAGGAACCCGGGGTGGAAGAAGGAAGAAGACGTCAACCACCGCCTTCATCGCTAACATCTATAGCAATCCAAGACATGGAAAGCAGAAATTCAAAACTCTTTTCCATAAGATCAAGAGTGCCACATCACAAGCACAGAAAGACCTGGCCAAAAGAGGAGACGCTGCCGCGGTAATATGCGGCGATTTCAACGCCCAACATCGAGAGCTCGGCTACACGACCACCACGTCCAAGGGAAGGAACCTTCTCGAAGATGCCGGTGAAGCTGAGTTCGCGTTACTGATCAGTCCACCCCATCCATCAAGGATCGGAACATCGGTTGCCCGGGATACAAATCCGGACCTCACCTTTGCGATGCTGCCCGAAGGTGGCACCGCGAAGTCGAGGAATACAGGAATCAACCTGGGCAGCGATCACTTCATCATCGAAATTGAATTACCGCTGGCTCATCTCAACGGAAACCCGAACCGCGGCAAAACATCAAAGCACAAACTCGTCGACTGGAGCAAGTTCCGTAACACGAAACTCGGCGAAGTCGACAATATCGACGAGTGGTCAGCGAAGCTGCTGGCGGCAACAGAAGGGGCCACCGAAGAGATCGATGCATCCGAAGAAATCGAAACCATGGACCCGAGACTAGCTCACCTCCTCGAAGCCAGGCGCTCGCTCCAAAAGCGTTGGCGGCGGCAACGTCACAACAGAAAGCTACGAAAGAAGATCGCAGAACTCGGCCGAGAGACCGAGCGACACAGTAGGCAGCTCTGCTCACAGCAGTGGTTTGCACTCTGCAGCCAGGCTGATGGACAGCTTCACCGCGGCGGCACTTGGAAACTCCTCAGGCAACTGATGGATGAGACCAAGAGCTGCGAATACCAACGTACACGCATGGCCCAAATCCTACGCACCACCGCTCGTCAACTGGGCGAAGAAGATATGTTCAAGCGACTCAACGAGCGCTACCTCCCAATCACCAGTCACGAAGGCCACCCAGACTACGCCGGCCAGCCAAACCTCCACCTCTACCGAGATCTAGAGGAATGGGAAGTGAGGCAGACGGCGCAGGACCTGAACTGTCGTTCGGCCGCCGGACCCGACAGAGTTATTAACAAAGCTCTACGCAACCTTAGCGACTCAGCCATCACATCACTGACACGCTACTACAACGAATGCTGGCGTAACGGCAAGCTGCCCAAGGCCTGGAAGACAGCAAAGACGATCCTGCTGCCAAAACCAAACAAGCCACCGGGTATAGAGGGCCTGCGTCCCATCTCGCTCACGTCCTGCGTGGGCAAGGTCCTGGAGCACGTTTTTAACACCCGGTGGAACCGTTACATGGAAGCGCACCATTCTACCCAGACTCAATGCTTGGTTTCCGGGCCAAGTTGGGAACGCAAGACGCCATGCTCCTGATCCAACGAGAAGTCCTTGACCCACCGGGCGGGACTCCAAAAAATAACAACCGAGCGATCTTGGGCCTGGACCTGCAGAGTGCCTTCGACAACGTTAGACACTCGTCGGTCCTGGCTCAGGTGTCCCACCTGGGGTGGTGCGCAAGATCGTACAACTACATCAGAGCCTTCCTCTCTCGTCGCACGGCCAGGCTGGATGTGGGAGGAACGAAGCTCGAAGAACGAGAGCTGGGCAGTGTCGGGACCCCACAAGGCTCGGTCATCTCCCCGTTCCTGTTTAACATTGTCATGATCGAGGTGGCCAGGCGTCTGGAGGCGCTGGGCCCGGGGATACGACACTGCCTCTGCGCCGACGACGTAACCATCTGGGCCACGGGTGAAAGCGACGGAGACATCGAAGCGGGTCTGCAGGCGGCGGTGGACGCCGGGGAGTCCGCACTCTCGGGCACGGGCTTGCGGTGTTCGCCACAAAAATCACAGCTACTCATCCTGCCACCACCTGGGAGGCACAGAAAGAAGGCAAGTCGAGAGGCGGCCGAGAACATCATCGTGCGCACCAGTGACGGGATGCAGATCCCGCACGTCCTGGGGCTTCGAGTCCTGGGGATGTTCATGGACGGCACCCAAACCAACGCCACGGCGGTCAAGAACATCACAACCAAGATGGGCATCGCAGCGCGCCTGGTGAAGCGAATGTCGTCCCGCTACAGGGGCATGAAAGAGAGGAGCTCCTGCATCTGCTGCAGGCTTTTGTTATAAGCCACGCGGCATATGCGGGGGCCTTTCACCGCTGGACCGGCGCGGAACGAGCCAAGATCGACGCTTCCATCCGGAAGGCTTACGCAGGGGCTCTTGGGCTCCTACCAGGCACAAAGACAACGGCTTTGCTGTCTCTGGGAACACACAACACGCTCTCGGAGATCAGCGAGGCCCAGAGAGCTTCGCAGCTGAGCCGCCTGAGCGACACAGCCGCGGGCAGAGGATTACTCGATCGGGTGGGAATATTACCTCGTGGAGAACGCCCGGGAGCAGGACCGGACGGGGAGCTAGAAGAACAAGTCCCACTGAGCGATGAGGCAGCGAGGAAAATCATTGTCTACCCGCTGCCAAAGAACAAGGACCCAGAAAGGGATGCGGGCAGGCGAGCGGCGAGAGCAGCGGCGCTGGCCGTCAACATCAGAGAGACGAGGGCGCAGTCTACGTGGACGCCAAAGATATCCGGGAAGACGCAACGCCTTCGCAGCAGTGGTGGTCAGCGCTACTACCGGTAAACTACTAACAGCAAGCACCGTGCGCGCCCGAACAGCCGGCCAGGCAGAGGTGGCGGTGATAGCCCTGGCCACAGGTAGACCGGACACACGCACGGTGCTAAGCGACTCAAAGCAGGCAATCAGAAGTTTTGCCCGAGGCATGGTCTGGTGGGGCACTGAGCGGCTAGTGACGTCCATCGCGGCTTCGCGGGCTGCTCGCGGCGCCGCTACAGGGCCAACAATCGCAACAATCGATCTCAAATGGTTCCCAGCCCACATGGGACAACTGGCTCCCGACATTGAGAACCGCAACGAGGAGGCGGAAGCTGTGGCCCGTGATCTCATACGTGCCGGACCGCGGCAGCCCGTCTCCCTGAAACCAGCGGTGAAGAACGAGAAGAAGACCTCGATCCCCTCACCGACTACGGAGGGATCCTGGCGGCCTACAGAGAGGCCAGGAGAGCCTTTCCGCCCCCGCATCGTGAACTGTCACGTGCGGAAGCAGTGAAGCTCCGACAACTGCAAACGGAATGCGCGCTAACACCAGCATTGGCCCAGCACGTATGCCCCGACATGTTTGTGGACGCTAAGTGTAGCGTGTGCGAACGTGAACTCTCCACCCTCCGCCACATCATGTGGGGTGGGTGTAACAGTGGTGTGAACAATGGGAATGGGCAGTGCCAGGACGCCACGTATCCCGAAGAGGTGGGAGCATGGATACGCTCCCAAGACTCAAACACACAACGAAGGGCCATCCAGCGGCTTGAGGAGGCCCTGGCAAAGCAGATGAGAAAGGGAACCGACGCCCCGGACAACGGGAGCGGAGGAGCCCGAATATCCAACGCCTAGCCAGAGCACGACGTCCTCAAGATCTAGGGCCTGGGACTATAGGACTATTAGCCATAGTCTTTAGATAGGGAATACCCGCGCGCTGCGCGGCCGGTGACTTCCCGCACGCCGGATGCGCGAAAAATGTTGTTTCTCTCTCTCTCTCTCTCAGGCTTGGTTTTATTACCAGCACGCCGTCGCGCGTTCTTCAACGGAGCGTTCGTGAGCTTGTACTCAATTTGCTTTCTGTCAACTCTGATGCCGAAGCACCGCACTAAGGCTGCCTTAGCTACATTGCAATTATTGAACTCCTCCTCGGAAAGGTACTTTATTCTACCAATTAAGTCGCACGGAAAGACACTCAATAAGGCGATAGACCAATAGTCTTCATCGAGCCCTAGGTCTGGGCAAACATTCTCGTAAGAGGTTAGGTAACTCTCTATATCCTCGCCCTCTTTGAATGCATGGATCCTCGAATTTACTTGAGACCATCTAAGGCACTGTATTGATCTTCTTGTCTCTTCCTGTTTTACTTTTAGGCTTTCCTTCCACTGATCTATCTCTTGCTCTCGCCTTTCCCGACGCTCCTGTTCCTCACGCCTTTACTGACGCTCCTGTTCCTCACGCTTTTTCTCGCGCTCCTGTTCCTGTTGCTTTTGAAACTCGTTCCACGTTTCTTTAATATCTTCACTGCTCAGATTCAAGCCCTCGATAGCGCCAACAATTGCGTGTTTCTTCATCCCCGCATCTACTTCTGCTCCCAGCTCCTCCGCCTGAATCAGGAGCTGATTCTTCAACAAACGCTTCCAATCCATGACAGAGAACTAGTGCGGCTCTTTTTTGTGTGTGGCAAGAATTATAATCTGGTTTTCACGCGTAAGTCTCGAGACACTAAATTACTGTCCGAGCACATATGCACAAATAAATTCTACACAATACCTATGCATTAACTTTAGTAAGACAACAGCTTCTTGTAAAAGAAACAAATAAACTGACACCTGTAAACAAGATGCTCCGACTTCTCCAGTGTTGTTATTCACAACTGATTACGCCAACGGGGTGGTGGTGGTAGTGGTTAGAAGATCAGAAAAGCCACCTAATTTCTGCAACCCGGTCGGGAGCACGGCGCAGTGCCTGAAACGGGGTTCAGCCGCATACATCGACATAATAGGAAGAGGGCGCTGCGACCCCCCTCTCTTTAGGGTGCCTCGATGCGCGCGCCCCCGCTTCGAGCGCCCTCCCTCTCTTTAGATGGATGGATGGATGGATGGGTGAATATGGCTGTACCCTTTAGATCGGGCGGTGGGTAGCGCCACCAAGCCGTAATACTTAATGAACCCAAAACGATATTTATTTATTTTTTCCTTAAAAAGTGAGTTTGAGGATTCGTACTTTGCAGTGAAGAGTTTAATTTTCACTCGTGCCTTGACTTTAGCCACCAATCAGATAACCTCCTCCTAGTTAAGCCTACTTGCTTAAAGTCTATTTTGCCCTCCCAGTCCCTAAACCCCACTGCTTTGAAAAACTCTGCGCCATCATTCTGAACTATAGGGTGAAGCCCTTTACAGAACATTATCAAGTATTCGGCAGTTTCTTCTTCCTCTCCACACGCACTGCATACTGTGTCTACCCCTTCGTAATTCGCCCGATATGTCTTGGTTCGCAGTACTCCCGTCCTTGCCTCAAACAGTAGAGAACTACCCCGAGTAATATCATAAATCCTTTCTTTGGCAATTTCCTGCTTAAAAGTTCGATAGATCTCTAGTGCGGACTTCTTAATCATGCCCATTTTCCACATGTCAGTCTCCGTTTCCTTCACTTTCTTCTTAACCGATAGTTCTTCTTTGTTTGGCCACCTGCTGTTTTCTAAGTATTTACCAGTCAACATCCTGGTTCGCTTCCTCCATTTTGTATCGACATTCTTCATGTACAAGTAGTTGAAAACCTTCCTAGCCCAACGCTCCTCCTTCATTTCTCTCAATCGCTTCTCAAATTTTATCTTGCTGCTACCTTCCCTGCCCTCAAATGATGTCCATCCCATATCACCTTGTACTCCCTGATTTGGTGTATTCCCGTGAGCTCCTAAAGCAAGCCTACCTATTCCACGTTGCTTAATTTCTAATCTTGCTTGGACTTCTGATCTCATGCACAAGACCGCATTGCCGAACATCAGCCCAGGAACCATGACCCCTTTCCACATTCCTCTCACAACATTATACCTATTGTAATTCCACAGTGCCCTAGTTTTCATCACTGCTGCATTCCTGTTACCTTTAGCCGTCACGTATATTTCGTGTTCCCTCAGGTATTCGGTCCCATTGCTTATCCATACGCCCAAATATTTGTATTTATCTGTTATCCCTAGCGTGACCTCCTGTATTCGAAGCTCACTACCTTCGTTGTCATTGAAAATCATGACAGCTGATTTTTTCTTACTGAATCTAAAATCTAACCTATCACCTCATTACCGCAGATGTCCATCAATCTCTGCAAATCTTCCTTGTTGTTGGCCATTAGCACTATATCATCTGCGTACATTAATGCTGGTAGTGCCTGATCAATAAGTTTTCCTTGTTTGACTAAAGAGTGGTTGAAGCCCAGTCCACTTCTCTCTAATTTGGCCTCTAATCCTTGTAGGTACATCATGAATAATAAGGGTTACAGGGGCCACCCCTGCCTAAGCCCCCGTTTTACCTCTGCAGGCTTGGGTACCATTTTTTCCCACTTTATAACTACCTTGTTACCTTTATAGATACACTTTAAAAGACTACATGTTTTACGCCTAGTGTGTCCAGTATTGTCCACAATTCCTCTTGAATAACGCTATCGTACGCTCTCTTGATATCCAAGAATGCTAGCCAGAGGAACCTGTGTTCCTTTTCTGCTATTTCGATGAACTGCGTCAGTGAGAACAGATTGTCTTCCAGCCTCCTGTGTTTCCGAAACCCATTCTGCAGTTCCCCCAGCACCCCCTCATCTTCTATCAATGCCTGCAGTCTTTCCTTTATAATCTGCATCGCCAGCCTGTAGACCACTGATGTCACTGTTATAGGACGGTAGTTGTTTATGTCAGCTTTGTCCCCCTTTCCTTTATAGATCATGCTCATCCTGCTAAGTTTCCATCCATCGGGAACTTCACCATCGATTATTATTTTGCTCACTGCCTCTCTCAAAGCCTGCTTAGACTTCGGACCTAATGTCTTTATCAGCCTAATTGGAATGCCATCTGGGCCTGTTGATTTACCACTACTAGTGCCTCGAAGTCAGCACCCCCGAACGGAGCGGAGGCGAACTAGCGCATCGAGGGAGGCACTTCACCTCTCCTGATTGGGAACCCCCGCGCGCGCCCCTGCCGACGGGTGTTGTGGTTACGGGGGCGTTGACTGTCGTCCGTGGAATGTAGCAACAGCTGAGGAATGCGTCATGGGAAACAATAGCAGCTCCGCGGGTCTCCCAGAGGCTCCCCCGCGGCGGCTCGACGTTTCCGCCTTCTCTTCCCGCTTCGCAACGTGCGCACGAACGCCAGCCCCGACGAGCGCACGGGAGGAAACCGACGCGCCGCTATTTCACAGCTCCTTTCTGGGGCCGGCCAGTTACCGTTAGCTGGGATTCCTACACGAGTAAATTACTGCACGGATGCTTGATGCACTCCGGTCGTCACCCCCGCCCCGTCATGTGGAGTTGATCTGGGTACCCGTGTACTCCGGGAATCCTGGAAACGAGGCCGCCAATCTCTTAGCCCGAGGTTCTCTAAACCGGGATATGGCGGCCTCCGATCCCGAATTCACAAAGGAGCGCGCACACACTTTCAACGAGCTGACTCAGGCTTTGTTACGACTCGCACCGCTGCCGACACTGTTGTGTGGTGCGCCGAGGTCACAGGCTGCCAAGGTCACCAGCTGTTTGGTAGTGTGTGTTTCTAAGCTCGCGACGGCTTCTGGGAAGAGCTAATAGACGAGCGGACAAGACGACGGTGAGTTAAGGCAAGGTGTATGTATAGCACGGAAACAGAGGCGTTACTGATTCGGCACTAGGGCCGACAGCTTAGGGACTCGAAGAGCCAAGACGTCTTCTCTCTGACGCATACGTCAGCTGCTTGGCGAAGCGCCGCGTGGTTCTTTATAGGCCCAGGTGATCCTTTACGTCATCAAGGTCCAATCAGAACTGCCGCCGGGTCACATCAGAATCCTCAAATCCGGAGCCGCTGCGCTGGGTTGCACCCATGGACGAGTGATGTTTCCACGCATTGCGTAAGACTCACCAGACTGGATGGCGCCGTTTGCATCATCGGGTTGCTATCGGGCCCACGGGTTGAGGGAGCTCGCCGTGCGTTGCGTAAGATACACTGGCGCCGCCGGGCTAGATGACATCGTTGAGGTGATGGCGTCAGGCGGGCTCGCTCGCTGGCCTTGACACATTATTGCCTTTGCAGAGTCAATTACGTTCGGTGTGGAATGCCAGGCGTAACAGCACCCCCGCCACCAGACAATGCACCGGAAAGACGAGCTGCTTTCACGTGGCTCGGATGTCAGCCGCGCTCATTATCCAGGTTCGTCTCCAGGGCCAGGGGAAGTCTGTGGCTTCAGGCTCGGTTCCGTGAACTCATACCATTCTTGAGGGTGGATATCAGCTCTACAGGCTTGTCACCAAAACTTGTCGACTAGCTTCGCTCGTCTCTTCTGACGATGTTTGGTCTCAGGTACTTGTCAATGGTTCTTCGACTTGTCAAGAACGGTTCGACAACAGACAACACACGACACATGCAAGTGCCCTTGGTCACCCGACAGAACACCAGACAAAGTAAAGTACAACATAAAGCTAGAACACCAGACAAAGTAAAGTACAACATATATAGGTGGGCTTCGCGGCTGTGCCACCACACAGGCCGCTAACCCGTTCCTCCTGATCATGCAGGTTTTTGCCCGCATCATCGCCGACCTGCTACTGCCTGCCTTGCTGGCTGTATCGTCTGCCACCCCGGGAAGCCGCCTACCTGCTACCAACGAAGGCGAACATTTTGTTTGCCCTCTCCCTGGCACCCATGCTTCCGGATCTTCGGCAGCGCCACCCCTCCTTCCGTGGATCGTCGAGATAAATCCAGCCACCCTATCGCCGTCGACAACATCCCCTGCGCAGCCTATAAAGCAGCAGCCACCATCCAGCGTGCACTGTGGGCTTCGCGGCTGTGCCACCACACAGGCCGCTAACCCGTTCCTCCTGATCATGCAGGTTGGTAGTTCGTATCCCACGTCTACTAAAAAATCAAGTAACTACTGTTTGGTGCAGCTGCCGAGCCCACGGTGCTGCTGCTTGCTTGTTACCGAATGTGTGAATGTCGTACGTGCCTTGCTCTTGCTATCGGGAGATGCAGAGACGAACCCCGGGCCAGATATACTTGCTGAGCTGAAAAAGTTGTCGCAGGGCCAGTCGGCAATATTATCTGAGATGCAGGGTCTTAAATCTCAGATAGCCACCACAAACCAGACTATCACCTATCTTGGAAATCGTATTGCTGACTTGGAAAATCACTGCCAAAATCTTCTAACCCTTCGAGCGGAAGTAGATGCAATACATACTAATACCACTGAGCTAACGCACCGTGTGTACGACATAGACGGGCGTCTCGATGTCATCGAGAACCGTTCCCGGCGTGACAATCTAATATTCTATTATCTCCCTGACACTAATCCTAAGGAAACATACACTCAGTCAGAAGAAATAATAATCCAGCACTGCCTTGAACGACTTCAACTCACAATCGAAACCGAAAGACACAGAGCGTGCACACCGCCTAGGGCGGCACACCAATAACAACAAACGGCCTATAATAGTGAAATTTTCGTCTTTCAAAACTAAAGAATCTATCCTTTCAAACGCCCCAAAACTAAAAGGTACTAACTTTAGCATTGGCGAAGATTTCACACACCCTGTTAGAGTAGCCCGAAGAGAGCTCGTTGCTTTCGCTAGGAGCAAATCTGTGCCATTTTCACTGCGCTTCCAAACTTTGCACATCGGCTCTAAGCGATACATTTACGACCACTAAGCAGGAATTGTCAAAGAAAAAACATAGGGATCAGTACGCCGACGGCAAGCGAGCCAACAGCCACGTACAAGCACTTTCGTTTTCGGTAATTTATACTAACATCCGCAGTTTTCTTCCTAAGCGCGTGCCCCTGTCTAACCTATTAAAATCATCTGGAAGTAGTATACTTTTATTGACCGAAACGTGGCTTACTGACGACATTTCGGATACAGAGGCTCTGGCTGACTTGCCGCCCTTTAATCTTTTTCGTCATGACCGTAAGAACGCACGTGGTAGGGGAGTACTCATCGCCACTAGCAAAGAGCTATCTTGCTCCCTTATCAACATTCCTTCACAACTTGAAATATTATGGGTATTGTGCCGTGCCCCACCCGAAACAGTACTACTTGGCGTACGCTACAGGCCCCCTCGCTCTGATCCAAATTTCGCCCGCGAACTGAATGAAGTGCTGTCTACGCTTACTAATAAACACCCATCCGCACATATCCTCCTCTATGGCGACTTTAATTTCCCGAATATTGACTGGATAAACGAAACACAACTAATTACAGGAAATGCCGAAGCAAGAGAATTTGTCGATGTTTGTCTGAACTTTAACCTTACGCAACTGGTGTCGGAACTAACTCGTGTAACTAGTGAATCTTCGAACATTTTAGATCTTATACTAACAAACAGCCCCGAAAGCTTAGAATCTATCTCTTACTTACGTGAAATCAGTGATCATAAAGTCATTCATACTACATTAAACTTCATCCCTAAAACACGCCACATTTCCAGCAAAACAATTCATATGTACAACAAAGGTGATTATGAAGCAATCAATAATGAACTGCGAGATTTCCTGCCCGAGTTTGAATCCAGTTTCGATTCCAGATCTCTTAACAGTAACTGGTTAGTCTTTAGGGACAAAATATTCGAGTTAACTAATACATATATCCCAAAGATGAACTTACCTGCTAATCAAAATAAACCATGGTTTTCGAAACTTTTGATAAGGCAGGAAAATAAAAAGAAGCGTCTCTTTCGTACTGCGAAACGTAATGGTACTGCGTGCGCATGGGAGAAGTACTATGCTGCAGAAGACGCATATTATGCTGCAATTCGAAGTGCAAAACAGACGTTTTATCGCATTGACTTACCTAAAATTCTAACAAATAACCCTAGAAAGTTCCTGGAAGTTATAAACCCGCAACCGCCGCGCGAAATAACGCTTACTGACCAATATGGCGAGGAAGTTAGCGACGGTGATTGTGCCGACGTTTTTAACATCGCGTTCTGCTCTGTGTTCACAAAAGAAGCCGATTCGCCACTTCCCTTGCCACCTACTACGACGTTACCGATAATGACTCCAGTGGAATTTTCTGTTGCTGGAATTTCTTCCCTTATCGACAGACTTAAACTTTCATCATCGGCTGGCGTTGACAACAATAACTCTAAACTGTTAAAAAACACTAAACAAATTATTGCAGTGTATTTGTCGATGCTGTTTTCATTGTCGCTTGAAACAGGAATGCTGCCAGAAGACTGGAAAGTGGGAAATGTCATTCCGGTCCACAAATCAGGTAACAAACAGTCACCCCTAAATTACCGCCCCATTTCACTAACCACCGTCTCATGCAAAATCATGGAACACGTCATATACACTCACATAATAAACTTTCTGGACGCTAACAATTTCATTCTTCCCAGCATGGATTTCGTAAATCTTTATCTTGTGAAACACAACTAGCTATATTTACTCATGATTTGCACGCTAATCTTGACCGTAACTTCCATACCGATGCAATCTTTCTAGACTTCGCTAAAGCTTTTGATAAGGTACCACACAAACGCCTGTTACTAAAGCTTGCCCAGTTGAATCTGCACCCCAAAATTCTTGCATGGATTTCAGAATTTCTTGCTAACCGTTCCCAATTTGTCGATATTAGAAATAAACATTCTAGCTCCCTCTCGGTAACATCGGGAGTCCCCCAAGGTTCCGTCCTCGGACTCTTCTGTTTCTAATATATATTAACAATTTACCCATGCATGTATCTTCTCATATCCGCATGTTTGCCGATGATTGTGTTCTATACCGCAAAATTACTAACCCCTCTGATCAAACTGCACTTCAAAATGACCTTCATCGTGTACAGCAATGGTGCGACCTGTGTTTGATGGAGCTTAACCCCTTTAAATGCAAACTCGTTTCTTTTCAACGCCAGCATAATCCCTTGCATTTTTCTTACGTAATAGCTAACTCTACTCTTGAACAAATTAAATCCTATAAATACCTAGGCGTCACCTTATCCAGTGATCTTTCATGGCGCACGCATATCACGAACGTCATATCATCAGCGAACCAAACTCTGGGTTTTTTGAAGCGTCATTTGCGTCATGCCCCACATGACATCAAACTTCTCGCCTATAAATCTTTAATCCGAACTAAACTAGAATATGCAGCTCCCATATGGAGCCCGCACCAGGTATACTTGATAAATGAATTGGAGTCTGTGCAAAACCGTGCCACTAGGTTCATACATTCTTCATATTCATATAACATAAGCATATCATCCCTTAAACGTGAAACTGGTCTTTCGAATCTTTCAGTGCGCCGCCGCATTACCAGCCTTTGTTTGCTACACAAGTTCTTTCACAGCCCTCTTAATCAAGCACCCTACATCGTCCCACCGACGCGCATATCTCACCGCACTGCCCACGCGTTTCAAATTGCCCGTCCACATGCTCGCACTACTACTTTTTCTGCCTCTTTTTTCCCCCGTGTAGCAGTGGACTGGAATGGCCTTCCCTGTGACGTTCCAGCCATCACATGTCCATCAACATTTAAAGAGAAGGTCACCACGCACATTTCCATTTGAAAACCTGTGTACATTTACCTGTAACCCACCCCTTATGTAATACCCCCTACATGGGGGTCTTTAAGGTATTAAAGTGATGTGATGTGATGTACCTCGCTACGTGTCTATCGGAATTTCGTTTCCTGTACATAAAGAGGCACATGTAGGACACAAGACTCTTAAATTGAGAACTCAATTTTTTACACGTACAACAACGTAATGAAAAAGAATACAACATAAAGTTGGCCCCCTGAGATCACTCTGGACGAGAGCGCTCAGCTAAGGACGTGATGAGGACAAAATTTTGCCCCGACTCGCCAGCGAAAAACCGAAAGGTGGAGAAGATACTAATACCCCTGTCACACGGCCACCACCAAACTCAGTTGAACACCGTCAACGTAATACCCCTGTCACACGGGCACTTTAAAAGTCTTTTAAGTAAGCGGTCTTTTTCCGAAAAGGAGTTCCTGACAGCAGACACACGGCACAGAGCGAACTCCTTTTCAGAAGCGGTCTTTTTCGTAAACTGCGTTCGTCGGTCTCTTTTACGGCTCCGAATGAGTAGCCTCGAAACCAGTGGGCGCCAGCAATTTTCGAGTGGTGGGAAAAAAAGAGCGAATGCTTATTTTTCTGTCACCAAAACTCTTTGTAAAAACAAATTTCATATCCGGCAGAAGGTGTAATGAACTCTTTTAACGGTTATTTCCTTTTCTACTCTCGTAAGCAGCTACAACGCGTCGGCAATATCACGTGGTGACGCTCGGTCTTGCGCTGCTTTATCCTCTCCTTGGCGGCTTTCGCAGCGTCTGCCTCGCTTTCCAGAGCGAGAAGGCAGGCCGTGAGGCTTGCGATCCTCGCTTTTTCTCCCGTATGGTCGCCCATAACGTGTCGAGAGCAGCGAAAAACAAATACGGTAAATAAAAGCACGGTGGTGCCAGACGGACTTGTGCACGTCGCTAGTTATGGGAATGCTTCCTTATCTAGTGCAAAAAACATTCACATTGGTGCTTCTTCATCTCTTATTCTTAAATTTATTTGAAGAAACGAACAGTGCAACAAATCTTTAATTTGTACATCGTGATACATCGTTTAACTTTCATTGCTTCTCTTTTAACTGCTAGCGCCACGCTTTCGCTAGCGTCTTCGAACGAAAACACTAAAAGGAGATCGTTGCTGCCGTGTGTCTGCGCCGCAAACACCTCTTTGTTAAAAGTCTTTCAACTTCGTAAAAGACCGCTTACTTAAAAGACTTTTTGCGCGCCCGTGTGACACAAGTATTAGTACGTGTTGTGAGGCTGCCGTCACAGTGCGTCCGATCGTGCGCCCATCCGTCCGTACACACCAGCGCCAGCCCCATTTTCTCGTCGTCCTTATCAGTGTTCTCTCCTCCTCCCTCCGCCTTAATATGTGTCCTCAAGTCCGGCTCACGCGTGTGCATCCAGCATATACATTTCAGGAGGCCCGTATACCGTCAGTGAACGTTAAAGAACCCCAGGTGGTTGAAATTTCCGGAGCCCTCCACTACGGCGTCTCTCATAATCATATCGTGGTTTTGGGACGTTAAACCACAGATATTATTATTATTATTATTATTATTATTATTATTATTATTATTATTATTATTATTATTATTATTACTATTATTATTGTTGTTGTTGTTGTTGTTGTTGTTGTTGTTGTTGTTGTTGTTGTTGTTGTTGTTGTTGTTGTTGTTGTTGTTGTTGTTGTTTGTCTGCGGTCGCCTGTAAGGTACTTCTCGGATCTTATTGAGGCGACGTGAGCGCTCATGGTTACACTGGCATAGGGAAACGATTCAGCACCATTGTTATGACGGGTGTAACTTAGCACTACATCTTAGCCTAAGGAAGAATACGAAAAGAAAAAACGCGCCAGAACAAATGATCACGACAGGTGCCTGCTGCGACGTAAGAAAGGATTTCAGCAGCTGATGAAAGTACTTTTAAATGGAACGCCAGGTTATTTATCCCAACAAGACGCGTGGAATGCGGGAATTTTTTCAGGGGCTCCGGATTTCAAAACGGACGCAGGTTTTACGTGGCAAGTTGTCGATGTTCAGGTTTTGCGCGAGAGAGAGGCTTTTAGAATATCGGTGGGAGAAATGCATGTATCAGACAAATAGTAGAGGAGTCCTTACGGGTGTGCGAGGCCATGCAGTATATGAAAAAAATATGGCTGTAGCATCACGAAAGAGATTTGATTGATTTGATTGATTTGTGGGGTTTAACGTCCCCAAACCACGATTTGATTACGAGAGACACGGTAGTGGAGGGCTCCGGAAATTTCGACCGCATGAGGTTCATTAACGTGCACCTGAATCTGAGCACACGGGCCTACAGCATTTCCGCCTCCATCGAAAATGCAGCCGGTATTCGATCCCACGACCTGCGGGTGAGTAGCCGAGTACCTTAGCCACTTGACCACCTCGGCAGTGCTCACGAAGAGAGACGTGTATAGCTACAGGTTGTTGGACTACAATAGATAAATTATTACGAAGTAGTTGATAAGCGCGCTAGTTGGTATAGATTCATTGTGACAGCTTGGCAGTGCCTTCTCACTTTGTTCCGTGTGTTCGCGCTATAGTTGTCATAATGAGATATGAATAATTATAAAGTGGATGCCAATATTAATAATATTGATTGACTGACTGATTTATTTATTGATTGATTGATTGATTGATTGGCTGTCTGGCTGGCTGGCTGTCTGTCTGCAGATTACCACACGATTATCATGCTTAATATAGAGTGGTTGCAATATGAATATTCACAACTCAGGTCTCCGACTTGTCGATCAACGCGCCCTGGCGCTCGATCGTTCAGAATTCCCGGTTTACTCAGGTAATAGAACGATGCGTGACTCGGAAAGGCGGTAGTTTCGGGTTCGAGTCCCGGAACAACTTTTTTTTGTTCTCGTCAACTCTAGGCAGGATGCTGTCTTCCCGTGTTATCTGCTTCGATGCACACCATTAAATGTGCGCCTCATAAAAGGAAAAAAAGAAGAAAATCAAACTTCCGTCCGCCAAGCGTCTGCGTTACCACGTCACAGCGAGAAAAACTCCTGTACCCAAGTGAGGACGTCAGGCGTAGAGGGAAAGCCCCGCCGCGGTGGCCTAGTGGATTAGGTGCTCGGCTGCTGACCCGCGGGTCGCAGGATCGAATCTCGGTGGTGGGGGTTGCATTTTAGATGGAGGCGAAAGTGGTGTAGACCCATGTGCTCAGATACGGGCGCACGTTGAAGAACCCCAGGTGGTCGAAATTTCCGGACCCCTCCACTATACGGCGTCTCTCGTAATCGTATGGTGGCTTTGGGACGTTAAACCCCTCATAGCAAACTCCAAATTTTAATGCCTGAAAACTGGTCTTTTCCTTTATTTTCCCATTCAAATAGCTCTGAGGCTGTATCCACGGATACCATAAGCTTGCAACTTAGTCGGTGACACTTTATGATTGACGAGATCAAATTCTTTGGAAAGGTAAATACACATTCCCGTTAATAAATGTTATATCATTCGAAGCTCGTAGGATTGTTTCTTCTTGAACTAGAGAAGCAGTCTCGGCGGAACCTTGCTTTCTAAAGCCACGCTGATGATCAGCTAATAAATTATTTTCGTCACGGTATGATAATATGGTAGCATGCAGCTGTGTAGAAAGCGTCGTCTGTGACGTCACGCTCAGTTGTATCAATAACTGACCTGCTATCATCTGATCCCGAGGCAATACCTTCTTTCTGTGAAGAACGTCATGCAGCAATGGGACGCGAACACGCACCCTCTGGAAAAACGCCGTACGTCTATTGTTACTTCAAAAATTTTTCCAAATAAGGCTCGCTTGCTTTTCGATATTTTACGCACCCGAGCAGCAAACGCCGGGCAACTACGTGCAAGCACAACCGGAAGCCGAGAATTCGTGGACAGAGACACGGAATGAGCGTTCGCTTCCGCAGTGGCAGGCCACGTGACCACGCTGCGCTGACCACGATTTCGATCTCGTTGCACAGCTTAAGCGCCAACAACCGTACGAACCCCGGCGTAGAGCAGACCTGAAAGGGAATCGACTACGCTATAAGGTATTCCGTACGTAACTCTTAATTCCCTGGCCCACCCGACGCACCGGGCGGGTTACGTAAGTGGCGAAATGCGCGCGCAATTGTGGAACCACGCGCACCACGGCCAGCGTCGTGTCTAAAAACAAGCCGAGTTTCGTACGGGAAAAGCAACCATCAAAGCACCCCCTCTCTTCAGGGGCGCGAGTCGAAATTGTCCATCCGCCTCGACCACAGTGGACGCCCACACGAGCGTGCTTTTCTCTCCCTCTCTTTCGCGGATTGCAGGCGAGACTACCATCAATTAACGAAGGTTATTTCGGGACACGTTTGTGAGGGAGGGAGAAAAAGAAACTATATGCTGCTCTCCAGGCGGAGGCCGCTCCCTCAAATCGCGTACACGTTTACGTACGACCCCGCTATCCTTGCCCGCTAGTTTCGCGGTGTGTACACGATTGGCTCTACGCGCGTTAACGGCGATGTATTTTTAGCTCACGACGCGCCCATGTATTATGTATGCGACCGACGAAGCGGCTTTGCTGCAGGTCGTTGTGTGCGAGAGGCGCGCGAGAATTCGGTTGTATACGTGCGTGGGAAACGTTCTTGTTCCGTTCGTGCGCCGGCCGTTTGAGTTGACCGCTGAAGCGGCAAGCGCCCGCTCCTGTCTTTTTCTTGCCGGCAGATGTGACGGCAGCTGTCGCGTGGTCTTCAGTGACGTCAGAACGTCAAGAGTTGACGTCACTAAAGGCACGCACGTGATCCGCGTGTAGGCAAGATTTGTTGCGAATTCCTCAATCCGTTCCCGGGCTGGAGGAGCTTGTAGTAAAACGGCAGCGTATACACGTAGTACGAGAAGCAAAACTCCATTCATACTGTGGTTCGTTCATTCATTCACAAGGGCTGGGCTACGATTAACGTGGTCGTGTGCGTAGTGCGGAAGATAGGATACGACGACTACAGGCAATTCATTCATCTGGCAATTAATTAACAAAATTATTCATAAATGCAGCTGAGTACGTACTGCTATAGATCGGATACTGAAGCATAGGTCCTTCATTCATTCGTTCACTCATGGAGTGCGCTAGGTTATAGTAAACGTCATCATCCGCCTGTATGAGGGAAATATAAACAGTTACAATAGGTCATTCTTTAAGTCATTCTTCAATACATTCGCAGGAGCTAGGCCGTTGTGTAAGCGTGGTCATATGTTGAGCGCGGACAAAAAAAAAAGGATTCAGCAGTTGGGCATTTTATTTGTTCAGTCATTCTTTTATGGAGAAACGCTTTCTTTTAAACCCTCATTACCTATACCCATTTACCTAAAGCGACCACACACCCCCAAACAGAATCTCAGTGCACACATGTACTGTGTACATGTGCGCACTCATGTTCTATGTCTGTATAATGTTTGCACATGACCTACATGGTCCTGGGCAGACACTACCGTCTTATCCGTCTTCAGTTCTCCCTACATCTACGATTCGATACATCTATCTATCTGATCTGTCCACACAAATATGGATATTTAAATTCCACGCTCTAAGTGTGCATCGAATTTCGTAAGACAACAGTATCTTTGTAAACAAACGCAAACATACAAGAAGTGGGATAATCAGGGTGAACAGTGGAAGTGCCTCAGACAGGCTGGCCGATGCTTCGATAGAGGACCTATCTTTGTCAAAGGCACCTTGTCATCCTTGGCTTGTTAGTTTCAAAGGGGTTAGTAGTGATCCTTGGCGTGTTAGTTTTAAGGAGGTTAGTAGTGACATCACTACTAACCCTCTTAAAACTAACACGCCAAGGATGACAAGGTGCCTTTGACAAAGATAGGACCTCTATCGAAGCATCAGCCAGCCTGTCTGAGGCACTTCCACTGTTCACCCTGGTTACCCCACTTCTTGTATGTCTGCGTTTCTTTACATAGATACTGTTGTCATACGAAAGTCAAGGATCACTACTAAGCCCCTTAAAACTAACAAGCCAAGGATGACAAGGTGCCTTTGACAAAGATAGGTCTTCGTATCGAAACGTCGGCCAGCTTGTCGGAGGCACTTCCACTGTTCACCCTGATTATCCCACTGCGTGTTTCCGTCTGTCGGGTTCCATCTTGATTTTGGAAACATACAAGAAACCACTTACAAGAACGACCTTTTCCCAATTCCTTACACTGTTGTTATTTAGAGGTCGTTTCGCATAGTTTAGCAAGGTAATAGCGCGATCCGCTGTGGTGGATTAGTGATGAAAACTGACTGCTGAACCGCGGCATCCCATCCCGGCAGCGACAGCTGCATTCCGATTGAGACGAAAGGGTTGAGACCTGTGTGCTCAGATTTCGGTGCACGTTAAGGAATTCCAAGTGTGGCATCGTGTTAAAGCTTTACGTTCGATGACGTGGAATAGCTGATAAACAACAAACAAAACAAATCAGTTGAAAGTGGCGTTCTGTTCCGCCTACTTTTGTTCGTCTTGCGTCTTCTTCGTCGACGTTGTTTTGAAACAACGCATATGTTTGCTTTTGTTTACACATGTGGCTCCCACGTTGGAACTGCAAGGTTTAACCTTACCGCCGTGTCGTGGGCGTTCTGGGCGGCCTGTGCTCGATCTGAAAGGGCTCTACCGTGAAGGACTCTTTGTGACCGATGTCTTTCCACATCATGCAGAGTCTGTGAAAGCCGTAGTACACTACCAAATCATATGATCCAGGAACGCCAGGTAGTCGAAAATTTGCGGAGGCCTCCGCTACAGCCTCTCTCATAATTATGAGATTGATTGATTGATTGGACGCTCTAAAAATGTTACCACCGCAGTGGTGGCTACCTGGATAGAGCGTCCTCTTCGAATGCAAGACGTAGCGGGTTCGATTTCCAGTGTCGACCGGGAACCCACCGGTTTTTCACCATTGGGCAGAGGAGTACACCAACCTGGCGCTCGGTTGTTTCTGGGTGCTCATCTCGAAAAGTAGCCCCATAAGGTTCTGTGAAGGCCCCTGGGCGTACCTTAACCCACCACATTTTTGTAGAAATAGTTGAGCATCATCCGCTGCTGTGGGAGGCAGAGAACTGCTGCCGACAGATACCTACTGGTTAAATAGGTACAAGTGCACTTTTGGCTTGTTGCTCGGCAGAACGAAGTTCATAGTCTCTTAGGAGGGCAACCCGCCCTGTGGGAAATTGGTGGCACAGGACCGCCAGATCCGAAATTGAAGTAATGCTCTTTTTTGTGTGTGGCAAGAATTATAATCTGGTTCTCATGCGTAAGTCTCGAGACATTAAATTACTGTCCGAGCACATATGCACAATTGAATTCTACACAATACCCATGCATAGACTTTAGCAAGACAACAGCATCTTGTAAAAGAAACAAATAAACTGACACCTGTAAACAAGATGCTCCGACTTCCTCACACTGTTGTTATTTAGAGGTCGTTTTGCATAGTTTAGCATGGTAATAGCGCGATCCGCTGTGGTGGATTAGTGATGAAAACTGACTGCTGAACCGCGGCATCCTTTCCCGGCAGTGACAGTTGCATTCCGATAGAGAAGAACTGCTTGAGGCCCGCGTGCGCATATTTCGGTGCACGTTAAGGAATTCCAAGTGTGGCATCGCGTCACGTTCGATGACGTGGGATAGCTGATAAACAACAAACAAAATAAATCAGTTGAAAGTTGCGCTCTGTTCCGCCTACTTTTGTTCGTTTTGCGTCTTGTTTATCAACGTTGTTTTAAAACAACGCATATGTTTGCTTATGTTTACACATGTGGCTCCCACGTTGGGACTGCAAGGTTTAACCTTACCGCCGTGTCGTGGGCGTTCTGGGCGGCCTGTGCTCGATCTGAAAGGGCTCTACCGTGAAGGACTCTTTGTCACCGATGTCTTTCCACATCATGCAGGGTCTGTGAAAGCCGTAGTACACTACCAAAGCATATGATCCAGGAACACCAGGTAGTCGAAAATTTGCGGAGGCCTCCGCTACAGCTTCTCTCATAATTATGAGATTGATTGATTGATTGGACGCTCTAAAAATGTAACCACCGCAGTGGTGGCTACCTGAATAGGGCATCCTCTTATAATGCGGGAGGTAACGGGTTCGATTTCCAGTGCCTACCGGGAACCCACCGGTTTTCACCATTGGGCAGAGGAGTACACCAATCTGGCGCTTGGTTGTTTCTGGGTGCTCATCTCGAAAAGTAGCCCCATAAGGTTCTGTGAAGGCCCCTGGGCGTACCTTAACCCACCATATCCTTGGTGAAATAATTGAGCATCCTCTGCTGCGGGGGGAGGAAGAGAAGTGCTACCGACAGACACTTACTGGTCAAATAGGTACGAGCGCACTTCCGGCCTGTTGCTCGGCAGAACTAAGTTCATAGTCTCTTGGGAGGGCAACCCGCCCTGTGGGAAATCGGCGGCTGAGGACCACCAGATCCTAAATTAAAGTCATGCTCTTTTTTTTTTGCGGCAAAATTGTAACCTGGTTTTCGTGCGTAAGTCTCAAGACGTTAAATTACTGTCCGCGCACATATGCACAATTAAATTCCTCACAATACCCATGCATTTATTCACATAAAGAACAGCGCCAATAACGAGGGACAAGAAAAGAAGGAGACAGAATGCGTCACTGGTGGTCGAAAAAATACAGTGCCGCTGTCTGTCTCCTTCTTTTCTTGTCCCTCGTTATTGGCGCTGTCTTTTATGTGAATCATGTCGTACCAACTCGCCCAAGCAACCACGTTACCCATGCATTCACTTTCGTAAGACAACAGCATCCTTGTAAAAGAAACAAATAAGCTAACACCTGTAAACAAGATGCTCCGACTTCCCCAGTGTTGTTATTTACAAGTGATTACGCCAACGGGGTGGTGGTGGTAGTGGTTAGAAGATGAGAAAAGGCACCTAATTTCTGCAACCCGGTCGGGAGCACGGCGCAGTGCCTGAAACGGGGTTCAGCCGCATACATCGACATAATAGGAAGGGGGCGCTGCGACCCCCCTCTCTTTAGGGTGCCTCGATGCGCGCGCCCCTGCTTCGAGCGCCCTCTCTCTCTTTAGAGTGCCTCGATGTCAGCACCCCCGAACAAAGCGAAGGCGAACTAGCGCATCGAGGCACTTCACCTCTCCTGAATGGGAACCCCCGCGCGCGCCCCTGCCGACGGGTGTTGTGGTTACGGAGGCGTAGACTGTCGTCCGTGAAATGTAGCAACAGCGGATGAATGCGTCATGGGAAACAATAGCAGCTCCGCGGGTCTCCCAGAGGCTTCCCCGCGGCGGCTTGACGTTTCCGCTTTCTCTTCCCGCTTCGCAACGTGCGCGCGAACGCCAGCCCCGACGAGCGCACGGGAGGAAACCGACGCGCCGCTATTTCACAGCTCGTTTCTGGGGCCGGCCAGTTACCGTTAGCTGGGATTCCTACACGAGTAAATTACTGCACGGATGCTTGATGCACTCCAGTCGTCACCCCCGCCCCGTCATGTGGAGTTGATCTGAATGCCCGCGCACTGCGGGAATCCTGGAAACGAGGCCGCCAATCTCTTAGCCCGAGGTTCTCTAAACCGGGATATGGCGGCCTCCGATCCCGAATTCACAAAGAGCGCGCGCACACTTTCAACGAGCTGACTCAGGCCTTGTTACGACTCGCACCGCCGCCGACACTGTTGTGTGGTGCGCCGAGGTCACGGGCTGCCAAGGTCACCAGCCGTTTGGTAGCGTGTGTTTCTAAGCTCGCGACGGCTTCTGCGAAGAGCTAATAGACGAGCGGACAAGACGACGGTGAGTTAAGGCAAGGTGTATGTACAGCACAGAAACAGAGGCGTTACTTATTCGGCACTAGGGCCGACAGCTTAGCGACTCGAAGAGCCAAGACGTCTTCTCTCTGACGCATACGTCGGCTGCTTGGCGAAGCGCCACGTGGTTCTTTTTAGGCCCAGGTGATCCTTCACGTTATCAATGTCCAATCAGAACTGCCGCCGGTTCGCATCAGAATCCTCAGATCCGGAGCCGCTGCGCTGGGTTGCACCCATGGACGAGTGATGTTTCCACGCATTGCGTAAGACTCACCAGACTGGATGGCGCCGTTTGCATCATCGGGTTGCTATCGGGCCCACATGTTGAGGGAGCTCGCCGTGCGTTGCGTAAGACACACTGGCGCCGCCGGGCTAGATGGCATCGTTGAGGTGATGGCGTCAGGCGGGCTCGCTCGCTGGCCTTGACACAAGATTGCCTTTGCAGAGTCAATGACGTTCGGTGTGGAATGCCAGGCGTAACAGCACCCCCGCCACCAGACAATGCACCGGAAAGACGAGCTGCTTTCACGTGGCTCGGATGTCAGCCGCGCTCGTTAGCCTGGTTCCTCCAGGCTCGTCTCCAGGGCCAGGGGAAGTCTGTGGCTCCAGGCTCAGTTCCGTGAACTCATACCATTCTCTAGGGTGGATCCCAGCTCCACTGGCTTGTCACCAAAACTTGTCGACTAGCTTCGCTCGTCTCTTCTGACGATGTTTGGTCTCAGTACTTGTCAATGGTTCTGCGACTTGTCAAGAACGGTTCGACAACAGACAACACACGACACAAGCAAGTGCCCTTGGTCACCCGACAGAACACCAGACAAAGTAAAGTACAACATATACCTCGCTACGTGTCTATCGGAATTTCGTTTCCTGTACATAAAGAGGCACATGTGGGACACAAGACTCTTAAAATGAGAACTCAATTTTTTACACGTACAACAACGTAATGAAATAGAATACAACATAAAGTTGGCCCCTTGAGATCACTCTGGACGAGAGCGCTCAGCTAAGGACGTGATGAGGACAAAATTTTGCCCCGACTCGCCAGCGAAAAACCGAAAGGTGGAGAAGATACTAACTAATACCCCTGTCACACGGCCACCACCAAACTCCGTTGAACACCGTCAACGTAAATCTCCCCTAGGGGTTCGACGGAGAAGGAGTTGTGGTGGTGTCACACGGCAATGACAAGGTTGTAACAGTCGCCGCGAGGGGGCTCAGCTGGCGCTGTTTGATTTTCGGGAAAGTATTCTATATTAATGTCTATTGATTTTTTTGTAAATCCTCGTTATGTGGTTTTTACAAAAAGCACTATTAAGTAGGTATGCGACTAACAAACCATTAAAAATAATTTCAAATCAAAACGCATTTGCTAAATGTAGCGATGCTGCTAGTGACGCTGGCCACATTGTGCTTTTAGTTGTTTTGTTGCGCGTGTACACAGAGGAAGGTGCCCGTGTACATGCCCGGTACGAAAATTCTTATGCTTCCTTGCCTCGTGAGCGCACATTTTGTGTTCTTCAGCCATGAGTGACACAGCGGACGACGTGAGAAAGTGGTACGAAATTGCGCTGGTAATGACGTTGATCGGCTCCATGGATATTGAGATTGTGGCTGCTAGAGCCCGTGTGCGTGCTATAAGGCACCGTCTCGTCGCGAACAGCCTGACGCTAAATGCGAAGGCGTTGTCATCGAGGCGTGCGTCAAGGCGAGTTTGGGCATATCCACGATTCTCTCGCTGGTTTGAAGACACGCTCCCAAACCTAGGCGGTTCCTAGCTGTTAGGAACACACGTGCTTTTCTGCTGTATGCATTCAACAGTCTGCGAACTCACCTGTACTTCTGCGTGAGGTTGTCAATTTTGTTTTGCACTTGTCGGCGCGTCCTCAAAATACCCATCTGTGCAAGAGCGGCGACAATGGCGTCATACACTCTGGCGTTGTGTTTTTCTCCTCGGAGCTCAGGAAGGTGGTCCTCCCAGATTCTAATCAACACCCAAGTGTCATTTTCACTCCATGTTACTCTTGGATTTGGTGGGGTCCCGTTACTCGTTTCTGCAGCCGTCGAGGCAGGATGATGATGTTGCAGCGTTATCGGTCATTTCTTTTAAACGTCAACACGGTGACGACCACAACACACACGTAAACGAAATATTTTTCAATGGCGCCGGCACGCGCGACTTGCGAGGCACGGTGTGTAGGGCATCGGTGTTGAGAGTGAGTGAACTCTGGCGGGCGTATATACATGTAAACAAACACGCATTTTGAATAAGTACTGCAACGAAAGAACTTTTAATATTGCCAAAATGTATTATTCTTTCACTGTGGCCACTTTAGTGCTCGAAATTTTTCTCTGACCTCTAGACTGCTGGGGACGAGAGTACCTCGTTTCGCTGCGAAGGTACATCGTTGAACGTCCTTCGCGAAATGCTCCGTTTACCTTCGTTTGCGTAAGGGTGGTCGTGTGACATGGACCGCATCTTCGTTGTCGTAAGAACGAGGGAGTTAAACGGTCTTCGCGGGTGCCCGTGTGACAGGGGTATAAAACGCACGGCTCAATGCGTCTGCATTAGCGTTTAGCTTTCCTTTCTTGTAGCGAACGTATAAATGTTGGAGTATCATGCTCCGCCTCAGTAACCGGCCTCTTTTAGGTGACATGTTATTTACCCATGTCAGAGTACAGTGGTTCCTTTCGACCACAAACCTCGAACCGGAGACATAACAGGCTAGCTTTTGAACGGCCCACACGAGGCAAGTGCATTCCTTTTCACAGGTACTGTACGCCTCTTTCCTGCAGCTCAGTTTTCGACTTAAATACAAAACTGGCCTCTCATTACTAGCACTGTCTTTCTGGCACAATATATCTCCCATGCCGCGATAACTCGCGTCGCATTGAATGACAAATTCCTTAGAGGAATCGGGTGCCATGAGAACGGGCTTTTCGCTTAGGGCCTGTTTCATCTTGCAAAACGCATTCTCTTTTTCTGAGTCCCATGCCACTTTAACCGTCTCGGACTTTCGAAGTGCGTCAGTTAGAGGGCTGGCAATGCTAGAGTAGTTTTGCACGTAATGCTGATAGTATCCAGCTAGGCCCAAGAATGCCCTTATCTCAGCTTTTGTGGTTGATCGTTGATAGTTCACGACGGCGGCTACCTTAATTTCTGAAGGTCTACGCCGTCCACGCCCCACAACATGTCCCAGGTAAGACCCCTCACCGCACCCTAGGTGACATTTAGCAGGCTTCACGGTAAGACCAGCTTCTTTCAACCTGTTCAGCACGGCTCGTAAATGCTCGACATGTTCTTCTCAGCTGTTTGAGAAGATGGCGACATCTTCAAGATACGGCAGAGCGAACTATGAGAGGCCAATAAGAACACGGTTCATTAAGCCTGAATCAACCCGCGGGTCCGATAGCAGCCCGATGATGCAACCAGCGCCATCCAGTCTGGCGAGTCTTACGCAATGCGCGACTCGCTCGCTGGATTTCGTGCCAATCGGTTGTGCCCCCGCGATCTCTGACGACAGCGCAGCTCTGGCCGACTGGGCTTCCCCTACGCCATCTCCTGCCGCCGACATGAGCTCTCGCTGAGTGGTGCACCGTCTTCGGACTCCTGCGACCGTTTCCATCTTTCCTATCACCTCTTTACTTCCTTCACTCGCTGTCCCTGCGCTTCGCTCTCTCTTTCCTCTCTCTACATATACCTTTTAATCCTATCCTTTTAATCCCTCCTTACCCCCATCCCTTGTGAGCTACTGTTGAGGTGTCGCACTCTGATGGAGACAGCTACGGGGCTCACTTTTCTCTTCTTTTCCCTTTAAGAACCACATAAGAAGACGCAATGCGTGGCAACATCACTCGTCCTTGGGTGAAACCCAGCGCAGCGGCTCCGGATTTGAGGATCATGACGCAACCCAGCGGCGGGTCCCCATTAGAGGATTCTGCGTGACCCGGCGGCAGCTCTCATTGGACGTTGATGACGTAAAGGATCACCTGGGACCCTGTAAAGAACAACGCGGCGCTTCGCCAAGAAGCCGACGTATGCGTCAGAGAGAAGATATGCGGGCTCTTCGAGCCCTTTCGCTGTCGGCCCAGCTGGTGACCTTGGCAGCGGCGAGTTTCGTAGCTGTGGCGCCTTCGGCACCGTCCTGACGTCGCCCCTCGTAACAGTGGTTGGCAGCTGCGGGATCGGCCGGCGTCAGCGACATCGATGCGGTGAGTGCCTGATGTTTTCCCCTCAGTTCACCAGACTACTCTAGCACAGGTTATAGTAGTTTAGAGAAGGGCTGTGTGAAGCAGCGTGTATCACAAGCAGCGTGTATCACAACGCGGCGTGTATCACGGAAAGCGCACCTTAACGCCTCCGTAACACACGGAAAGATGACGTCACCCTTTTTTTCCGCTGACGCATCTTTATTTCCTTTAATCGGTGTCATTCGCGACTCACCTCGGCTAAATATCATTACGAATTATATTTGCGGCGAATTTCCTAGCGCACTGAATGCCTGCGACACATATTTCATTAAATGAGGTAGAGTCATAGAATGGAACGTATACTATCGAATTGTTACAAGGGTCTGACCGATGCGGTGGCATGGTTACGGGGTTCCGCTGCTGAACCGAAAGTCGAGGGTTTGAACGCGGTGGTCGCATTTTCGATGGAGGCGAAAATACCAGAAGCCAATGTACTTAGATTTAGGCGCACGTAAAAGAACCCCAGGTGGTCTAAATTTCCGGAGCCCTCCACTACGGCGTCTCTCATAATCATATAGTGGTTTTGGGACGTTAAACCCCACATATCAATCAATCAGGTATTATCATTGTTAGAACAGGTTACGAAAACAGGAATCATATGCCACAGACAGGCTGGCCAATGTTTCGATACCTATCACTGTTCAGGAATTTGTACGCACGTACGAAAAAAAAAACTGCGCATTTCACGGAGAGTGAAGTTTGGAAGCGTAATTTAATCAATGAATGTCAGCATTTCGAGCTCTCCATTTTACCATTACGAAGAAATATTTTTACGGGAGATACAAGGCAAGAGAGTGAAGATACGTGACACAGAATGTCGACTCTCATTTCCGTAACGCTCAGCTGTCTCACTTCATTGCTGCGCAGAGACGTTAATTACACACATACTTAAACAAAAGTATGTCAAGCGCTTGTTTTCTGAACCTTCTGCAAGACTGTTGCCATCCATTGCCGAGAAAGCCTGTTCGCACAGTTCAAAACCCTCTTAGTTAACTATATATAAGCCACAAAACGTCGAAATCGGAAAAAAAGCAGAGAAGCAGATACAGAGACAGAGAGCAAAGACGTGGCACTAACGACTCACGTTTATTGCGAAAAAAAAAAACTTTCCTCTCATGTCCGCATAACTCGTGCGCAGATAACAAAAAAAAAACACCCCCAAAAAGCCAAGAAAACTAATCAAAGCAAATCATCTCTGTGTTAAAAACAAACATTCTTTCCGGGTGAGATAAACTGAAGCTGCGCTAACACATTTGTCTAGACCCAGTTTCCAGATATGGAATGCCTCAATGATCTCTCGTTCACGTTGCGTCACAGCTTTACCGAAAAATGTCACCCTATCAAAGAGGGGCGTACATGACTTGCAATGCAACAGCAAGTTAGGGTAGAAGACCTTCGTACTCCCTCAGCCGAACATTGACCCTCGGGCACTGGTGTTAACTTGTCGTTGCATTGTAAGTCGTGTGGTTGTACGTCCCTTATTGATAAGATGAAAATTTTAGGTAGGGCTAAGACGCAGCGTGAACGAGAGATCATTGAGGCATTCAATATCTGGAAACTGAGAAATATATCATGGAGGCAGAAATGTTGTAGGCCCGTGTACTCAGATTTGGGTGCACGTTAAAGAACCCCAGGTGGTCGAAATTTCCGGAGCCCTCCACTACGGCGTCTCTCATAATCATATGGTGGTTTTGGAACGTTAAACCCCACAAATCAATCAAAATCAAATCAAACTGAGAAATATGCTAGTGCAGCTTCAGTTTATCTCAACAGGAAAGAATGTTTCTAGCACAGAGGTGATTTGCTTAGATTATTGTGCCTGTTTGTTCTTGTTTTTTATCTGGGCATGCGTTGTACGAACTTGTTATAAAAGTTTTTTTTTTCCGAGATAAAAGTCAGTTGTTAGTGCCACGTCTCCGCTGTCTGTCTCTGTTTCTGCTGCTTTTTTTTTTCGATTTCGACGTTTTGTGGCTTATATAGTTAACAAAATATGTACAAACTTGCCTAACAAGAAACTCTCCGAAACCCTCTCCAGCACCTACATGGCTTCAGTATCTATACGACTTGGCCTGCCAGTATCCTGAGCAACTCGTAATGAGCCTTTCGTTGGCTCAAAAAGCAATTAAAGCTATCTTGTGCTTTTTGAGGACTACAGGCCTACGTGACCACCTTTAACTTTTGTGTAGTGCCACCGCTGCATACGCGTCAGCCCATTGTCTGACAATCCTTATTTTCTCTCTCTCTCTTTCTCTTCTCTTGTCTCCCTTTCTCATCTTTATGCCCTCTTCCCATTTTCCCAGCGTAGGGTAGCAAACCTGGCATGTGCCTGGTTAACCTCTTTGCCTTCTCTCTTGTTGTTCATCTCTCTCTCTCTCTCTCTCTCTCTCTCTCTCTCTCGTGATGTTGCATGAGTATAAAACGAATTCACAGCATGTCACATGAGATAGAAGCTTGAACATCCTATCGTGTGACTTGTTAATTGAATAATTAATTATTATTGATTGATTTATTTATTGAATGAATTCATTAATGCGCAAGTTTCTCACTTACCTAAAGACGATAACCCGACCACCTAACTATGAAATTACCTGAAGCGCTAGGTGAGTTGTTGACAGGCAAATTTTCTTGTGCTTAGGGTTCAAAGGACACCCGATTCTGGGCACCGAGTCTTCGAAACTACATCGGCTTCTTCGGGTTCTCGTAGAGCGTGCCCTTCGAAGGGGATTCCCCTTTTCGCGTAACTCGCGGTGCAGCCCCTACAATAGGATCTCGAAAGAAAAGGAAACGTAAGAAAGGAATACCGAAACGTTCCTCGGGGGTGGAGAGAACGCGGTGTTTCACAGGAGCCCCGTGTTTTCATCAAGTGTATTTTACCTCCGGAACTTGAAGCACTGGGGCGAGCGGAAGAAGAGGAGAGGAGGGACGCGCCAGATTTACCCCACCGCCGGACGCGTGGCGAAGCGCGAACCGTGCGAACTCGAAACCCCGTATCCGTGCGGAGTTCAAGTGTGCGATAACGACGCTGTATGCGCGCTACAAAGCCCACGCAAGCTCAATGTCGCAAGTGCGAGGAGGGAGAAGGAGGACGAATACCGATAGGCGAACGAACGTCTCCCGCCCTTCTCGACGGAGAGCATCGGCGGCGCGGGAGGAAGTGAGCGAATGACGTGTAGCAGGACCCTCTCCGACGCCCGAGGGAGGAAGATCCAACTTCCGGCTGCATTCGCTGCCGCAAGCATCGCTCACAAACGCGTGCCAGTCGAGGGTGCCCACGCCGTTTTGCTGTGTCGACGCCGCAACATCTGAGCGCTTCAGTGTGCAGTCGCATCCCTTCCGGACAGTACAGTCTGGGGGTGGGGGTGTGGACACAGGTCTACGTCAAGGGGGTGCAAGCCCGGATCAAGGATTATGCCGCATCCTCGAGGAGGGAAGAGGGCACCATGGGGATTTTTCGGAACCCTTCCGCCCCACGGGTCACTTATAACGAGAACCAGCGGAACGATGGCGGACAGCAGCGAGCCACGGTCGAGACCGAGTACCACCGAGACTCAGCCGAGAACCGAGAGGACTTCGCATGGACCTCGTGGCTCATCCGTTCTTCGGTGCCGTCATGGACCACCGAGGACGGGGCTTTCGGTGCGCCTTCTTCCTTGGTGCACTGGCAGCCACGGTCGTGATGACGGCTCATGGGGCAACCCGACCCAAGACCGGGCTGCCCGACATTCTCGATGACCTGGAGAAATGCCACCCAGCCAGCAGTGCCACGGCCACCACTCGTGGTGCCACCGTCGTCAAAAGTGGGATCCACAAGCGGGCGCTCTGTCCGTCGCGGCCAAGCTTCGACTTCGACCACCTTCGGATTCCCGAACACCAAAACCTGACAACGGTGGAGTGTTTGTGCCAGGATAAGTTATGCCTGCCATTGAACGATTACAAGTGCACCGCCGTCCAGCACAGCATTCCTGTGGAGTATAAGAATGGCACCCGGACCAACGTCGCGCTAACGGTGGCCTGTGTGTGTGCCAGGAAGGTGTCCAGGATGGCCTACCACGGCCCTACGCAAGCTGACTAAAGACCGTTTCACATCGTCCAGAACTTATGGACAGAAAACGTTCGGGACCTATCGGTCTTAGACTGACGCCGTCCACATTTCCCCGGGCACTTCGACTGCTCGGTTTCCGCCGGTCTCGTTCTGATCGCATCCTGCGGTGAACATGGTCTGTAGTCAGTGCACCCTGTACTTGAATCACGATTATGGAACCATTGCCGTGCCCCAAACCGAGTCATACTGTCGCCGGGCGCAAATCCTGCAAAAGACAAGCCAGATAGTGAAGTTTTACGTGCCAAACAACGATGTCATCATGAGGCGCACCGTAGTCAGAGACTTTGTATCAATTGCGGGCACCTGGGGTTCCCAAGCGTGCAGTTAAAATCAAAGTACCCGGATGTCCTTGCATTTCGCCCCTTCGTAAACATAGTCGAGGTGTCCGGGAATCAAACTCGCGTCCTTGAGCTTGGCAGCGTGAACCAAAGGCAAGCGCATACCAAAGGACTGATCATCACCACCTAAAATATATGTTCACTTGCTATGCATTGCTTACGCATAGGCAAATAAGCTAGACAGGGCTCAGAGGGTGCCGGTGTTGTTTTGCTCGCCATCCTTCACGTAATGAAAGTTGTCGGTGATCGTTTTTCAACGCGTTCCGCGCGAAGTGAGATTTCATCCAGCGTTTCCCGCGCTGATTGCCATCTTGTTTGTTTTAGATTACACACATTCCTAGCTTCACATTTACACCTGTGCTGCTATTACTTCAGCCATAGATCAATGAAGAGTATTAATGCATTGTACACCATTGGGCGCGTTATGTTCATCGCTTTCATTGCTGTACTTTCGTGACCATGCTGTGATCTTGTTTGTATATATTCTAAATTGTCTTGTTAAAAGAGGAGGGGGCTGTGGGGAAAGGGTTACAACTGCGTGGTACTCGGGCGAAAAAAGTGCCGAATCGTTTGCCATTTGCCTAGACAGGTTGCAAAACTGCTTCCAGGTCTGGTCTGTCATATAGGACGGTTTCACATAGCACGGTTTCACACAACTATCTGGTCTGAATAAGCTTGCATCCGTATATATAAGGCCTCCGATATTCTTTCAGGCCGTACTTACCCATGTTCCTGTACTCGAACCAAGTTCATAACGATGGCGTCTAGTCGCTAACTAACTATACTCGCATGTTCCTATGAACCGAGCATTTTGGTACAATATAGCGTATCGAATTTCCATGTTCCTAGAAGTCCAGCACCCGATTGTGGGCGCCAAATTTCCATGTTCCTACAAGTCCAGCGCCGATTGTGGGGCGACTTCATAAAGCCCCAACATGTGTCCGCTGTGTGTATATATGTCTGGAATATGTGTACGTTTCCAAGATGTTCATACGTCCCGTTATTTTCGAAAGTGCATGCGCCAAGCGCATATTGATCTCTTCGAAACTTTTACGAGCTACCAACCAAAGATTACCATTTCATCTGCGATCAAAACTGTTGTTAGTGCATCCCGCATTTCCGGTTAAAGAAAGCCCTTGCAAGCTCCGATTTGCTTCTACCAACCCGGAAGTGGCATTCAATCTTGTGCGAGTCTTCACATCAGTCGGAATAAACGTTCTAGTCCACAGTGCTATCCTTGACGGCATCCGAGCAGCGTACACAAAAAGTCTCAAGGCCAATGTAAGCCCGATGTGGGTCAGTTTGCCTTCACAACGTTTGTAGTTTTAGTGGTCGTCGACCACTTCGACATAATGCAGTACCCATTTTAAGTCATATGTGTTGTATATTTAAACATCACAGCGCACTACGGCAGTACCTATAAAAAGAAATGGTTGTTCCCAGTATACACGTGTATTTCGTTTTCGTTCATTGTGATAAAACACCAATGCGCATTTACCATACTGCGCACACTGAATCTGTGATATAGATCTCATAATATGTATACAGCGGTGGTCACGTCTGTGAAGAGCACTCGAGCAGCCGGGCTTTGCTCCGTGGGTCGAAACCTCGAGGCAGTTTCGGGCTCTGAAGTGGTGTATCAGGAGCACGCACGGCCTAGTTGTCAGGCTGATCACGTCAGAGCCTGATAAGGTTTCGCCCCGCAGAGCGAAAACCGACTCTTTGCGTGTTCTACACAGACGAGGACGCGGCTGTACATACAGTACGTGCGTGTGCGTTTGTTTGTTAGCGCGAAGTGTACGTGGGGCATCTTATGTTCTTTCAGTGCTGTCCGATGTTCACATCAATGGTAATGTCCAAGAAATTGTTACAGAGGAGATGTGTATAAAAAGAAATCTGTAAATAAAAGTGTGAATTCTCAGTCACCAAGAGTGTTTCAGTATTCATCCTCGTATGGAATTCGATACACAAGAACTTAATGTCCCGCATCTTTTCAGATCATTGATCCGACGCTGGAAACTAATTTGTTTAAGCAGAACTTGAAGAAAGCACTGATGCCACCAAACAAGGGCATTTACTCGTGAACAATCGTCTTCGAAATCAATACATAATGGGGCTATTTGCAAGCGTTCTATCCAGAACGGGGAAGGAATCGAACAAAAAAAAAAAACGAGAGGGAGCCACACGGGATTGGTCGACGCCATTCTGAATGTACAAAAGTGAGAATAGCTATATAATGTGCACAGAACAAACCGAGGCTCCGTTTTCGGCGCTATAGCGTTTAAGAGCTCGCTTTATCGTTATAATGGATACGAAACGGTATCCGAACGACGTGGTTTGGTGTGAAACGGAAGCGCTTGATTGATTGATATGTGGGGTTTAACGTCCCAAAACCACTATATGATTATGAGAGACGCCGTAGTGGAGGGCTCCGGAAATTTAGACCACCTGGGGTTCTTTAACGTGCACCCAAATCTGAGCACACGGGCCTACAACATTTCCGCCTCCATCGGAAATGCAGCCGCCGCAGCCGGGATTCGAACCCGCGCCCTGCGGGTCAGCAGCCGAGTACCTTAGCCACTAGACCACCGCGGCGGGGCAAGCGCTTGATCCCGAAGACCCAATTAGCCTTTCTTTCTTTTTTGGTTTTTTTTTTTGTTTTTCGCCTGGCTTAACCCACGTTCCTACGCTAAAGATCACCACCGAACGACTCATCAAATTGCGACACCACCTAGCGTCCACTCAAGTCATTAACAAAAACTGTTAGTCACCCCGCTCTGCAATTTCAAGCTTTGAAAAACAATGCCTGTCAAAATTGATGGGGAGCAGTAATAAATGTACACTTCTTCATGCGTTGAAAGGATTTCTCAATTCCCTCAGCTCGCCTACTTGCTGTTTGCTCCCTCTTGTGCTCCAGTTTCATCTCTTCCCCGTTCTAGATAGTACACTTACAAAATACCCCCCCCCCCGATGTGCAGTAAACGTTAATGGACATTCTATTGATTATAAGAAACGTTCAATGATACGCAATGAAATCTTTGTAATCGCTTTGGAAGTAGACGGTAGTTGCCAAGGGCTCCTACGTGTGCAGTGCCACTGTCAATGCTTCAGATGGTAAACTTGTGGATACTGATAGCACGAATTTATACTCCATTTTTGGGGCGACTGACCGAAGAGGGAGAACCCTGTGTGTGACGCAAGTGAGCCAGATGCACCGCCGTTTACGAACAGTATACATGTTTTCACTGACAGCACGTAGATAGATAGATAGATAGATAGATAGATAGATAGATAGATAGATAGATAGATAGATAGATAGATAGATAGATAGATAGATAGATAGATAGATAGATAGATAGAGATAGATAGATAGATAGATAGATAGATAGATAGATAGATAGATAGATAGATAGATAGATAGATAGATAGATAGATAGATAGATAGATAGATAGATAGATAGATAGATAGATAGATAGATAGATAGATAGATAGATAGATAGATAGATAGATAGATAGATAGATAGATAGATTAGGCATAGATTGATTTGTTCTTGCACTCGCGATTTGAGTAAACATATACTTTATATCTGGGGTTTTATTTCCCACAACAACAATATCCGGAGAGACACCATATAGTGGAGAACTCTGGAAGTTTTGACCGTCTGATGTTCGTTAACCTGCAGTGACATCGCACAGTGGGCCTCTCTATACCATTTCGCCTTCATTGAAATGTGACTGCTCCGGCTGGCTTCGAACCCACGACCTTCACGTCGGCAGCCGCGGCAACTGTCCCACTGAAGAGGACCACCTAGAATGTTGACAGCAGTTATCGTCCGCCGGTGCGACCAGCGTTAGAGGCTGCGGGTTCGGTGACGTACCCCTTCATCGCGAGCACAAGGGTGCGATCACTCCCTGTGAAGTCGGTTTTACGCATTGCATGCGCGTACGGCGGTTAGCCGTTGCTATAGCCACGGTCACGAGGCCACGGCTAGGGCTACAAACCGTCCCGGATTTCGCTGCTCTGTCCAGGCTTTTCATACAGTGTCCCGAGAGAGAGAGATAAAGATGCAAGGAAAGGCAGGGAGGTTAACCAGACGCACATCCGGTTTGCTACCCTGCACTGGGGAAGGGATGAAGGGGAGAAAAGAGGTTGCAGAGAGATCACAGTGTCCCGAGTTTCGTGTTGTCCCTGCCGGGACAGCAATGTGTGTCCCGGATTCGCTTAGGATCATCCAGTTTGGCATTTTCAAGTGATCGCACGTCCAACAGCGCGTCCCACTACCGAATTGCATGTGTGAAGCAATGCTGCGGTGACTGCGTGGGCCTTTAGCCACATTAGCCAAACTGCGGGGACTTCTTCCGTGCACATTTTCGAGCAAAAGGAAATCTTGCCGGTGCGACGTCTCCAGTTGACGTACCACTTCAAAATGACACAACAATGACGAAGCGATGGATTTCCGAGGAAGATACCATCAATTTCGCCGGCTTCCTATGTTACCCCCCGCCCCCCTTGTCCCGACTATCTGCATTGGAGGGTTGGTAACAACAGCCACGGCTGGTCGGGAGGCGTGCGCCATAGTTTTCCGTGTATACACTAGAGGCAACTCTAGCGCTAGTGTCTATGGGAGCTGCAACGCGGGGCGCTTCAGCGAGTATGGAAATTATGGGTAGTACACGGATATGTCTAGTCTTCGTACTTTACGTTCTTTCTGGCTTCACGCGGATTGGAGCTCCTTTGTTACGAAACAGCTATCGGCAAATGTTCAGTGGTTGCACTTCACCACCTTAATCAATTCTTACCATTTTAAATCGGGACACGAAGCTCAAAAGGGTTCGTTCTTTCCTCCGAAACAAAACCGAAACGCAGCAATAAACGAAGTCAATCAATCGATCAATCAATAGGTCAATCAATCAATGAAACTTTATTTTCATGAATAGATATACGCAAATACAGGGATTATTTGGACCGGTAGCCTAAAGTGGCTAGTGAACGGTCCAATACAATGTACAACATAAAAAAAGTGTACAGGTCAGCTTTGAGGTAACAAACAAAAGCAATCATATAAATACAGATAACACAGTAATACATTTTTTTCCTGCAGACATGCATACTTATTAGGTTGCAGCTAGCTTTCTACACATAGGCACTTATTAAAAAATACAATGAAAACCGAATTAAACACACACATGCTTACATATGTCTTGGCTCCACAGAAAAAAAATGATTTACATTCCATGCTAAAATTACTTGCCGTTTTAATCTCTAGGGCGATCGTGTTCTATATTTTTGTTCCATTAAACTGTATTAGGTCTTTCTCCGTAAACATTATAACATTTGGACAGAATAAAATTAGCATTCGAAGCATGTCGCGTATTGCGTTTAGGAATTGAAGAAAAAGATCAGCAGGCAAAGGTGAGTTTCTATTAATTATGTTATTTACTGAAACGGCAATTTTGTAGTCGCGCAACATTGGAACTGAGAGAATGCGTTGTGATTGAAAAATATTACATACTGATTCACCTCGGCTTATGTTTTTCAGTGTACGCTTTTGAAGTCATTCAAGAGTTATTAGATAACTGTTGTACGTCACACCTCACGATTCCAGACAGTAACCTATGTGTCACTGACACAATGAAAAGTAGAGTGTGCGAAGTATAGCTTGTGGAAAATATCGGCGAGCTTTTATTAGAGAATAGCAGCCATAGGCTACCTTTGCGCACACACTCTGTACTTGCTCATGCCAGTGTGAATGCTCATCAGAAGTGACGCCTAAATATTTAAAACAAGCAACTTGTTGAATAGGAGCGTTGTTTATTGTTAGGTTAAGAGATTCGGCGTCAATATGTTTCCTACGAGAGTGAAACACCACGTACTTTGTTTTAGTACAGTTAACAGTCAGCTGATTTCTGGCAAACCATTCCAAAAATGTTCGATAAATCGGTCGTCGCGTCATTTTGTAGATCTGCTAAGGAGTGTCCTGTGAAAACTAGAACAGTGTCGTCCGCGTACATCGGTGTCCTTGACCTCTGTAGGGATCGCGTGTCACAAGTGCGTCCACCGCCCGCAAGCACAAAGACTAAGCAAGTCCGCCTACTACCCATCATTCCCATGATCGCTGAATGAAAGTACCTTATAGTTAATTTTAGGACACTCTAGGGCGCGTGCCTCCAGACCGGCCTATAGACCGGTCTGGCGTGATTAGTTTTGCCGTCGATTGAGAGATGGTGCGGTGGCAACACCATCTCTAGTGAGCCTACATATACTACATGTAGGCTCCCTAGTCTAGGGGGAATCGGTGCGGTGGCAACACCATCTCTAGTGAGCCTACATGTACTACATGTAGGCTCCCTAGTCTAGGGGGATTCGGTGCGGTGACAACACCATCTGTAGTGAGCCTACATGTACTACATGTAGGCTCCCTAGTCTAGGGGGAATCGGTGCGGTGGCAACACCATCTCTAGTGAGTCTACATGTACTACATGTAGGCTCCCTAGTCTAGGGGGAATCAGTGCGGTGGCAACACCATCTCTAGTGAGCCTACATGTACTGCATGTAGGCTCCCTAGTCTAGGGGGAATCGGTGCGGTGGCAACACCATCTCTAGTGAGCCTACATGTACCACATCTAGGCTGCTCCCTATAGTCTAGGGGGGAATTGGCTGGGGACGTGTGGTAGCGCACTGAAGCCGCGTGGATGGTAGGCCAACCAGCGTCATCTGCGTTATCTGGGTGCTCTTGAAGGAGCTTTTAGGCCGTTTGGCGTGGTCGGCTTCCCGAAAGGTCCATGGGTGCGATACCTTCGATTGTTTATCGTGGGGATCCTCGTTGTGAGTCGGCGACAATTCGTTCGCGGTAGGTTGCTTGTACACGTTATGTTGTTTGTGCGTTGTATTGTCATTGTGCATCTAGTTGTTTGTGTGTTACTAGTTATGCATTAAATTTGGCAAGCGAGTTCGCCGTTGTGTTGGTTTGCCTGACAGCGTGGTTGTGTTCGTATGTTACACGTGAGTGCATTACCTTTCAGACCCCGCAGTGCTCGCTGTGACTTATCTCACGTGTTATGGAAGGTGTTCACCTCGAGAAATTAATTTACACGACAAGCTCGACAGGGGTACTTCCCCACCAATTACTTAAAAGGGCCCAGCGGAACAGTTAGAGCGTGTAGTTTCCATCGCTTTTTCTCGAACGGTGGAATGCACCGATATTGTTGTGCCGGTGGCAACGACAATGCTGTTATAATTTTATTTTAACGGAAAACCTCATTTGTTATTACATTAGAGTGACAAACAACGGCTGTTTTTGAGATCGGGAGTGACGCTTCATTGCGTAGGAGTGACATCACTGGCCGGGCGTTTTGACTGGTCTGACACGAGAAATCGCGAGTAATATTCACATGGTGCCAGACAGGCCACGTTGTATAGTGCGCTAAGAATTGCAGAAGCGCTCCTAATTTTATATTCTTCTCAGATACAGAATAACTTGTTTTCAAAATAAATCATACATTTCAAAACAATTGAAAAGTGCACTATAGGTGCGTCTCAGAACGGTCACCACAAGGCGAGACACCATTGGGGGATTTCCCCTCTCACACCAGCCACTTCAAAGAGTATTTCACTCGGTGGGCAGATGCTTATACATCTTGCCTTCCTGGGCTTACCGTGGCTTATGTCACCCGTAATACCTATAAGGTCGTCACTGTGAGACATTCATTTCTGTGACAAGAATGGCAGCAAGACCCCTATCGCAATGATCACTTCACACTGCTTCACTGCATCTGAGTGTCTTGAAGCACATATAGTTCTTGCTCTGGCTTATCTCCTCCTGCGCGGTAACGATTTCGGTGTCCTTTAGAGATGCAGTTATGTGGTGAACACCAAAGGGGGATTTCCCCACTCACACCAACCACTTCGCACTCTGCTTCACCGTTCCAGCTGATGCATATATATATATATATATATATATATATATATATATATATATATATATATATATATATATATATATATATATATATATATATATATATATATATATATATATATATATATATACTGAGTGCTTACCTAGGCTTATCTCACACGTACACGTAATATTGTTGCTGTGCTGTTCACCTTGGCAAATGCACTTGTGTGTCAAGCACCAAGCACGATAGGGGCGTTACACGCTCACACCAATCACTTTAATGTGTACTGACACGAATTTGAGGCACTCGAACCCCCCTTCCCCTTCCCAAAGATATATATATATATATATATATATATATATATATATATATATATATATATATATATATATATATATATATATAGAAATGAACGAGCACACTTACGAAAATTTGATAGTTGTTTACTCTACGTTTTGACCGTGCCATGGCCGAAACGTAGAGTAAACAACTATCAAATATTCGTAAGTGTGCTTGTTTATTTCTTAATTATATTTGCACCGGAGGACCCACAGAACTTTTAATCATATATATATATATATATATATATATATATATATATATTGTAGCATTGATATTTGGCACAGGCCGGAACGCCAGCTGAAGAAGAGAAGGAAGAGTGTTGTTGCTGCTCGCGCTCGCTCCGCTTGACAGCTGGTCGGTTCTACCGCTACGTTTTCCACAAAGTAAACGTCTCTTCTGCTCACCACTAAAGGTGTACTATCAAGTGGTGGAGAGTGCTGGGTACCTTTTTCCATCCTGGAACTCCGCAACCGAACTCTACCTTCGCCATCAACAATGTCCATCGACGCTGCACAGCAGACGGCTCCTACATCTCCACCTGTCCACTGTCCCGGCGTCCCGAGAGAGCGAGATCCAGACATCTTCAACGGCACCGATGAGCAGGACGTCGAGGACTGGCTCTCTTCGTTCGAACGAGTAAGCGTCAACAACAGGTGGGACGAAAACGACAAACTGGGCCGCGTCCACTTTTACCTCAGAGGAGTAGCAGAGCTCTGGCTCAACAACCACGAAGCCGAGCTTACCGACTGGGCCACTTTCAAGACCACCTTCGCGGACGTGTTTGGCCGACCGACAGTGCGCAAGCTCCGTGCAGAACAGCGCTTGCGGGATCGCGCCCAACTGTCGGGAGAGGGTTTCACGTCCTACATTGAGGACGTCGTAGGCCTCTGCCGTCGCTTTGATCCTGACATGTCGGAAACCGCCAAGGTAAAACACATTATGAAGGGCATCGAGGACGATGCCTTCCACATGCTGGTGGCTAAAGACCCGCAAACAGTTTCGGAAGTCATCCAACACTGCCAAAGTTTCGATGAGTTGCGAAAACAGCGCATTTCAACGCGACGGCCTACTTTCGACATGACCAGCACGCCAGCATTGACCGTTGGTGCAATATCTCCAGAACAGACTGTATTGACCCCGCAAATCCAGCAATTTATCCGAGAGGAAGTGGCACGCCAGTTGTCCCTTGCCCCCTTGCTTCCCAGCAATACGCATGGGCTGACCTCGTCACTGCGCCAAACCATCGAAGAGCAAGTCTGCGAGGCACTTCCCCCCACGTACCAGCCACCACCTGTGTCCGCTCCCCTGACTTACGCTGACGTCGCGCGAAGGCAGGTACATGCGCCGTCAAACGTCGTCGACCCTGCCCACCAAGCGAACGCCTTCTACGCAACACACGTACCGGCAGGCTCGCATGTTCCCATTTACCGCCGTCCTTCAACGCTTCCCAACAACCCTTGGCGTACATCGGATAACAGACCTATCTGTTATTACTGTCGTCAGCCTGGCCATGTTGAGCGGTTCTGTCGCCGGCGCGTCCCTCACTCAGGCATTATTGATGGCACCTACGGCTACGCCCCCACAGAACCACCACAGACGCTGCCGTTCCATGCAGCTTCGGACACTTCTCCGCCGAGCCGCCGCGCCTTCAACCCACGCCGATCGCCTTCCCCGCGCCGACGTTCGCCTTCACCAATGCTTCGGCGTGCACCACCTGCCCAAACGGAAAACTGACCATCGCAGTTCCGGAGGCAAGAACTGCGCCACCGTCGAACTCCACAAGGCCTCGTTCTCTACCGAATAATGAAATAACTGTCTTGATTGAAGGTATCCCCGTTCAAGCATTAATAGATACCGGAGCTGCCGTGTCTGTATTGAGTGAAGCATTGTGTCGCAAGTTAAGAAAAGTTACGATTCCGCTTTCTGGTCTCTCCCTTCGTACGGCAACAGCGCATCACGTGAACCCTTCTATGACGTGCACGGCTCGGTTAATCATCCAGGGCGTTCTGTACGTGGTTGAATTTATCGTGTTTCCGCACTGCTCACACGACGTCATATTAGGCTGGGACTTCCTTTCCACACATCATGCCGTTGTTGATTGTGCCCGGGCCGAACTAGAATTGTCATCGCTCTCCGACGACGATTATAATAAGCCTTCTATTTCTCGTGTTGTCGTCGCCGCGGAGACTGATATTCCACCTATGTCTTCTGTTATTGTGCCGATCTCGTGCGACAATGCCGCTTTTTCGGACGTCATGTTCACGCCGTTAGAAGACTTCACTTCTCGAAAAAACGTTCTTCTGCCTTTTGCTCTTCTGACGGTCGAAGCCACTTGCGCAAACATTTATGCCACGAATCTCCTTTCTGTACCAGTCACCCTATTCCGTGGCGAATGCATCGGCCGCCTTGAGGACATCGATTGTGTTTGCACCAGTCAACTGCCCTATCAAGCAAAAAGCCTTGAGATCGCCAGTGTTACTTCCGCTCTCACATCCGCCACCTCTTCCCTCGACGTCTTCCTTCCATCGATTGATCCTGACCTTCCTGTTGACCAACGAACTCAACTCTTGACACTTCTCGACCACTTCCGCTCATCGTTCGACTTCAAACAAACCAGTCTGGGCCGAACATCTGCAATTGTCCATCGTATTGACACTGGCACCCACGCACCATTGCGTCAGCGTCCATACCGGGTCTCCCACGCCGAACGCCAAGTTATAGACGATCAAGTGTCTGATATGCTCAATCGTGGCGTTATACAGCCGTCTAACAGTCCGTGGGCCTCCCCGGTGGTACTGGTCAAAAAGAAGGACGGGGGCATCCGATTCTGTGTGGATTACAGGCGCCTTAACAAGATCACGCGCAAAGATGTTTATCCGCTCCCCAGAATTGACGACGCTCTCGACTGTTTGCAAGGTGCAGAATTCTTTTCTTCGCTGGATCTTCGATCGGGATACTGGCAGGTACCCATGGATGAAGCTGACCGCGCCAAGACTGCGTTTGTAACTCCGGACGGCTTGTACGAGTTTAACGTGATGCCGTTCGGCCTTTGTAACGCCCCAGCCACCTTCGAGCGTCTGATGGACAACATACTTCGAGGCCTTAAATGGCAGACGTGTCTTTGCTATTTGGACGACGTCGTCGTTTTTTCAAAAGACTTCGATACCCATCTTCTGCGCCTCGCAAGTGTCCTGCATTGCCTTACACATGCTGGGCTCCAACTAAATTTGAAAAAGTGCCATTTTGCCGCCCGGAAGCTCACCATCTTAGGGCATGTTGTCAGCAAGGACGGCGTTCTACCTGATCCTGGAAAACTCCGTGCTGTCGCCCAGTTTCCGAAGCCATCGACACTTAAGGAACTCCGGAGCTTTATCGGCTTATGTTCATACTTTCGCCGATTTGTCCGTAATTTTGCATCTGTCATGGCCCCTTTAACACGGCTACTTTCTGACACCGAGGGCATTTCGGCGTGGTCTTCCAATTGCGATAAGGCATTCGCGAAACTACGTCAATTGCTGACATCTCCACCGATTCTCCGTCACTTTGATCCTGATGCCCCTACAGAAATACACACCGACGCAAGTGGAGTCGGACTTGGCGCTATTCTTGCTCAACGCAAGTCTGGATACGACGAGTACGTCGTTTCTTATGCCAGTCGCACTCTTACTAGGGCTGAACAGAATTATTCAGTCACAGAAAAAGAATGTCTAGCCATCGTCTGGGCAATCACAAAATTTCGACCCTACGTCTATGGCCGTCCATTTGACGTCGTGACTGATCACCACGCCCTCTGCTGGTTATCGTCACTAAAAGACCCATCTGGCCGTCTCGCTCGTTGGGCGTTACGCCTCCAAGACTATGATATCCGTGTCGTCTACAGGTCAGGCCGCAAACATTCAGATGCCGACGCTCTCTCCCGCTCTCCACTTCCCCATGAACACGGAAGTACTTCTGTATCCAGCCTCGATGCTGTGGCACTTTCGTACGCGGACATGCCCTATGAACAGCGCCAAGACGCTTGGATAGCCTCTATGATAGAGTTACTGTCTCGGCCGTCCCAAGTTACGCCCAATCGTTCACTGCAGCGCACAGCTCGACACTTTACCATCCGCGATGGACTCCTGTACCGTCGCAACTACCTTTCTGACGGCCGCAAGTGGTTGCTTGTGATTCCTCGCCACCTACGTGCCGACATTTGCGACTCTTTTCACGCGGATCCTCAATGCGGCCACGCCGGTGTGATAAAAACGTATGCACGTCTCCGGCTGCGGTACTATTGGCGCGGAATGTACCGCTTTGTCCGACAGTACGTGCGTTCGTGCTCCAAATGTCAACGCCGAAAAAGCCCACCACACATAGCCAATGGACAACTGCAGCCGTTGCCTTGCCCCTCCCGCCCTTTCGACCGCATCGGAATTGACTTGTACGGTCCCCTTCCCTATACGCCTAACGGGAACCGCTGGGTGATTGTCGCCATTGATCACTTGACACGCTATGCTGAAACTGCTGCGCTGCCAGAGGCCACATCACGTGAAGTTGGCTTATTTATCCTTCACAATCTCATTCTACGCCATGGCGCGCCTCGTGAGCTACTCAGTGACCGCGGCCGTACGTTCCTCTCCGAAGCGGTACAAGCCCTTCTTCGCGAATGCAACGTTGTGCATCGGACAACCAGCGCATACCATCCGCAAACGAATGGAATGACCGAACGGTTTAACCGCTCACTGGGCGACATGCTATCCATGTACGTGTCCGCTGATCACACCAACTGGGACCGCATACTACCCTTTGTAACTTACGCTTACAACAGCGCCACTCAGTCTACGACAGGATTCTCTCCGTTCTTCCTCCTTTACGGGCGCGAACCTTCCTCATTCATGGACACCATTCTCTTGTATCATCCAGACGCTTCGGAATCCACAACTCTATCTGAAGTCGCCACCTATGCAGAAGAATGCAGGCAACTCGCGCGTTCCTTAACCGCCCAAGATCAAGCGTACCAGAAGAACCGTCACGACGAAAACCTGTCTTCGCAGTCATACTCGCCTGGCGCCTTGGTATGGCTTCGGGTTCCCTCATCTGTTCCTGGTCTTTCCACCAAGCTACTGCCGAAGTACGAAGGCCCCTACCGAGTCCTACGTCAGGCCTCACCGGTTAACTATATTGTTGAGCCGGTTCAACCATCAACAGACCGACGGCATCGAGGCCGCGAGACTGTTCACGTAGATCGATTGAAGCCGCACTACGACCCACCCGTCGTACCCGTTCCATAGGTCGCCAGGATGGCTCCTTTTCTGAGGGGGGAGTGATTTGTAGCATTGATATTTGGCACAGGCCGGAACGCCAGCTGAAGAAGAGAAGGAAGAGTGTTGTTGCTGCTCGCGCTCGCTCCGCTTGACAGCTGGTCGGTTCTACCGCTACGTTTTCCACAAAGTAAACGTCTCTTCTGCTCACCACTAAAGGTGTACTATCAATATATATATATATATATATATATATATATATATATATATATATATATATATATATATATATATATATATATATATATAAGGGAAAGAAGTGTATACCTAAGGGCTCGTTTTTTCGTGTTTTAACACAATATTAATGAGATCTAACAGACAGTAATGCCAAAGAATGTACAGGGGAAGCTATTAAAACCAATGGAATGTAAATAAGAAGAAAGAAAAGTGGACGAAAAAATAACCAGCCTTGAGCAGGAATCAAACCTACGACCTTCGAATAACGCGTTCGATGCTCTAATCACTGAGCTACCACTGAGCTATATATATATATGCACACGCCCCCGCATGGTGAGCACTATCAACGCTAGCTCTCCCCACACCAGAGCCAGCCCCACCGCGATGGACATCATCACGATGAAATCAATTCAGTTTTCACTGGATTCGCGAATTATGCGTTCTTCGTGCAGCCTGAATCGCAGAAATTGTCAGAGAACTCTGGACGACCATGCACTTATCGTTGTTTACGTGAACCATGTGAGACTGACAGCAAACCGACAGCCGTTGCTATAGTACGTCCCGAAATTCGGTCGTCCCGTGACGTCAGACTTGTGGTGGCCATGAAGGTGGCATACCACTGCGAAGGCGCCCCCTCTATACCGAAACCGAAGTTACTGTTTTAAGGTATTCTGGTATTCAAAAATATATTCAATGCATTTTCAAGCCCCCCGGCACTCTAGGATTATCAACACACGTGAGTTTATTTTGGGTAGCAAATCGAAAAAAATATTTAAAATTCCACTTCTGCTTTAACGTTCCTTCATCTGCAACGGAGCTATCGGGTCTTCGAGCACCAAGTGCTTACTGTGACTTATCCTGCCGAATGCTATAGGAGCTATTCACGTGACATCATCACGCGCCGTTTTGATGTACAATTCACAGCTTCCAGCAGTGCTGAAGACAATCGTTATTAAGATAAGAAAGCGCGCATTTTTCTGTGCCTTCTGTACTACAAAATGGCAGCCGAAGCGACGTCAGTTCACACTCCCTATAGCGCGAATCGAAGACGAAGGCACAAAGACAAACGAATACCTTTTGCATAAACTATTTTTTTTTTTTTGCGTAGCTCATCTTTCGTCATATTTTGTTCGTTGTGGATCTGGCGTGTATGCCAGAACCACACAATAAAATGATGGTCTGCAGTATGTCTAAATAAATAAATAAATAAATAAATAAATAAATAAATAAATAAATAAACAAATAAATAAATAAATAAATAAGTAAATAAATAAATAAATAAATAAATAAATAAATAAACATTCGTTTAGGCAACTTGGCTGGAAGTTAGCGCTCGTTCTCGTTTGTCATCGTGTCCTCGTCTTCGATTCGCGTTGTAACACTGGTCGCGACATACCAACAATAGCACAAGCCGCGATCCTTCCAAGCTATCTCATGTGTAATGATCTGGGCGTCCTCCTAGAGGGATAGTCATATAGTGAACCAGCATGGAAGGAATCCTCACTCACCCCAACCACTCCACACTCTGCTTCCCTAGATGTTTATGTAGCTCGCTTTGTTAGAAGTGCCGAGTCCTAACGAGAGCTTGTCCCACACCTGGGTATTGCTGGTGTCCATCTTAAGAAATTTATTGGCATGGCAAGCACTGAAGGCGCACTTTCCCATCACACCATTCACTTCACAATGATTTCCTGCATTTAAGTAATTTGTGATTCACTCGGCTATGTGGAGTGTTAGCTAGACTATATTGAAGCATCAAGTGATTAGCACCTGCTTAATATTTTGGGTGTCATCCACGAGGATCACAGTTTTCGTGCCAACACTGGAAAAGGCATTTCAGCAGAACTTCTATCGTGAGGGCGGGAACCACGGCTGCTTGTTTACTGCGCAAGAAAACGTGCGCTCCTTGGCAGCTGTCGGCGACTCGCTGCTCTATTGATAGGTATCACCGATGACGTTAAAGGGACACTAAAGAGCAAAACAATTTTTCGCGTATAAGTAAAGTATAATTTCCCAATCCTGACAACACAGCTCTTAACGCGACACTACCCTTGGCAAGCCAGAAAACGATACTCGCTTGCTGGATTTTGTGGCGACCGGTTGTGCCCCCGCGATCTCCGACGACGGCGCAGCTCTGGTCGACTGGCTCGCCCAACGCCATCTCCTGACACCGACAAGAGCTCTCGCCGAGTGGTGCCCCGTCCTCGGACTCCTGCGACCGTGTCTATCTCTGCTATCTTCTCCTTATTTCTGTATGTGGGTCGCTCTGTCCCTGCCCCTCTCTTTATTTCTATACTTTTTATTCCTCCCTATCCCTTTTAATCCCTCCTTACCCCATCCCTCATGAGTCACTGTTGAGGTGTCACACCATGATGCAGACAGTTACGGGGCTCACTTTTATATTCTTTTCTCTCTTTCAAGAATCACTTTTTTCCCTTCCAGAAACGAGTGAAAGCAAAATACGGGTGGGAACGCCCCTGTGAAATTCCTGCACCAAAAACCGTGACGTACAGAATTTTGAAGGCGCCTACTGGGTCCTTCGTAGCTTTTAATCGATAAAACTAATTCGCATTGTCACCTGTGGGTATCATAGACCTAGCGTACGAAGTTCTAGAAATTTTCATCAAGCCAATGTTGCGAAAATTTAAAAAAAATTTTAAACTTGTTACATCCCACACTGGAAGTTCGGCGCGAAATTAAAAAAGGAAACTTCAACCTTGATTTTGTGCACTAATAATGAACCTGTAACAGTAACACAATTGGCCTTAGAGTTCTTAGAGTGCAGCTTGTCAATTTAAACCAAGTCATTGTTTCTCCTTATGGAGTCCCTTTAAAACCCTGCCCTCGTGGGTGCAGCCAGAAATGGGGCTGGTGGTGTTCGCCCTCACGTTATGTACGTTATTTTGCATGTTTGCATGTGTGAATGTTTATTTAAGTACCCCGTAAAACTTTTGGGGAAGGGTTTAAACCCGTCCACACAACCCATCTGGCTATGCCTTGCCCCCAATGTCCTCTGCATCCATGCTTCGTACGACGCCTCCTCTATAGAGGGGGCGCTGCTTCATCAAACCCTCATAGCGGATACGTACACTGGTTGGAGTGCGTCATCATCATCATCAACAGTTATCGGTTAAGAAGAAGGTGAAGGAAGCTGAGACCGATATGTGGAGAGTTGGCATGACTAAGAAGTCCGCACTAGAGATCTATCGAACTTTAAGCAGGAAATTGCCAAGGAAAGGACCTATATCATAATACTCGGGGTAGTTCTCTACTGTTTGAGATGGGGACGGGAGTATTGTGAATCAAGGCATATCGGGCCAAATACGAAGAGGTAGACACGGTATGCAGTGCGTGTGGAGAGGAGGAGGAAACTGCCGAACACTTGATAAGGCTCTGTAAAGGGCTTCACCCTCTAGTTCAGGATGATCGCGCATTGTTTTTTAAAGCACATGGGGTTTAGGGACAGGGAGGGCAAAATAGACTTTAAGCGGGCAGAATTAACTATAAGGAGGTTATCTGGTTGGTGGCTAAAGTAAAGGCACGAGTGAAAATTAAACCCTTCACTCCAAAGTACCAGTCCTCAACCTCAATATTTAAAGGGTAAAAAAGTCTAGTTTTTGGTTAACTAAGTATTACGGCTTGGTGGCGTTAGCCACCGCCCGATCTAAAGGGTACAGCCATATCAATCCATCCATCCATCTATCATCATCATCATCGTCATTAGCATCGTGTCGCAAGCTCCTGCGAGCGGCGATACCTGCAAAGACGTGTCACGCGAGTGGTGCCTTATTGGGATCATATCCCTCACTTCTGGACACAACGGAAGAACAGTTGAGGCCATGTCGTCTGCGACTCACGACTGGAAGCGTGGGCCGCAGCTGAGTGAGAAGACCCTGGACGGCAGCGTGGGCGGACCACCGCCGAAACCGATGCTGTGGGTGTTCGTCATCGCCATGCTGCTGCTCGTCGGCATCATCGCAGTGTCGCTGGTTAACGGCGAGAGCGCGTACAGGCTCGACTCCGAGCTGACCGCGCTGCCGCGACAGCCCAACCTACAGCTGGACGACGTGGCCACAGAGTCTGCGCAGTCCCTGCCTTCTCGACTTCGTAAGCGTATCATGTAGTAAAACGGCTGTCACGAGGTGTACCACTGATCACGATTAGGATACGCTAGAGAGGACTACGGGTTTGACGTTTTAAAACCACGCTGTGATTATGAGGGACAGAATCGAAAGTTGGGCTAGTTGGATATGCGTGGTGTAACGGTCAGTTCAAGCGCACGGATAAACAGAAAGGAAGAGAAGACAAGCGCTTTCTCGCAACAAAAGTGTTTATTAGAAAGGGAAGAATATATAAACAGGCAATCAATAAACAACGCATGCGTGTGCTGGCAAAAAAGTACACCCGTGGCACATCGAGAACACTGGTTAAAAAAAAAGATTACCTGGGAACATAATCTAGAAAAGCCTGCACACGCATGCGTTGTTTTTTGATTGCCTGTTTATATATTCCTATCTTTCTAATAAACACTTTAGTTGCGAGAAAGCGCTTCTCCTCTCTTTCTTTCTGTTTATTCGTGCGCTTGAACTCACCGTTATACCATTACGAGGACGCCGTGGTGGAAGGCCTCTAGCATTTTCTCATCCATCAAAAATGAGGCTGCCGCTACCAGGATTCGATCCCGCCACCTTCGGGTCGAGCACCGTAACTATTCGAACACCGCGGCGAGTGCCCGACCAGCATCAGATTATTACTTCGGAGTTGGGTCTTCTCTGTAGATTGTGTATGCTAAGGGAGCCAATCACTGTTAAGCGATTAGGCCCGATAGCGATCAAATATGACCGCGTGACAGCAGTCTAGAGTGGTTCCAAAGCGACAGCTCAACTCCTCCCGGTACAAGCCCAGAGAACTACTCTGTGCATCCGTTTGACCTTGAAGCTCTGACAACGTCAATCTCTTCCTCGCGCGTGCGTTGTCATATCAACGCGCATGCACAGTTTCGGTTCTAATCTCCCGCGTGGTCAGAGAGAGCCACGAGCCGGCGGGCATGCACACGTTTGGAAACCACAATTCTAAATGCGAATGCATTTCTCAGTCGGGCTATGTCAGGCGTCCGTCGGGATCCGTCCACCGCCCTCTCCCATATGTTAGCCACCGACTTCTTCCGGGTGGAGACGCACACTTATAGTGCTACTTTAGACATAATGAAACAGTTTTATTAAATGCAAAGTAAACAAAGAACTCGTACTCGTCTACCAAAGAAAAAACTGAGACAATTAAGAGCGTTCGTTTTTTTTTCGTACGCATATACAGCTTACACCGACGAAGACACCAACCACGCCTCGTGGCTGCTGACACGCTCGCTCAATCCCGCGGTGAACGCCTGCCTCGACTTACACACGTAAGTCTGCGGCGGCTACGCCGAAGCTGTCGGCCACCCACTCGAGGAGTACGTCGCCACCAACACCGCGGTCGCCATCAAGAGGCACTTCCTGACCGTCGCCGGCCACTCAATGAAGGGCGTGGTCAGGCCGAGCCACGACTCCGTCACCAAGGCGGTGGCCTATTACCGCAGCTGTCTGAAGACTATCACAGAGCATGGACCGATGGTCACCGCAAACTCCCGGGCCCTGGCCGCTTTCCTGGAACGTAACAAGCTCACGTTCCGCAGCGCCGACGGTGTCGACCTGTTGGGCAAGACGCTGGAACTTCTGACGCGTTACGACCTGCAGGTCTTCTTCGCGCTCAATGCCCACTTCCTTCCGCAGCCGAGTAGGAACAAGAGTTACGTGCGCTTCGTTGACAGTCCTGTTTTCAGAGAGTGGGAGGCACGAAAGGCGGACCTGAGCCACGACGATTTCGCCGAATACGTCGGGAACGTCCTCTCCCGCAGTGGCGTGAATGAGCGACGGATGGCCGACCTCATGGACTCCGTGCGATCCGTCGAAGATCACGTGAAGGAAGCGCGCCGCGCGGATGAGAAGTTTGTTGTCCAAGAGACGACGTCCGCCTGGAGGCGTCACCTAGACGTCCACATGGGACACGTCTACTCGGGCGCTTACCGCTTGGACGTCGAGTCTTCCAGCGGGGCGCGTCGCCTTCGCGCCGCAGCTCGCGTCTTGGACGAAGGTCAGCGTTCAGTCTACTTGAGCTGGCACGTCGCCCGACACGTCGTCGAGGTCTGCCGTCTAGTGTCGCTTCACTCGGGAGACTCTGAAGACGACGCCAAGGCGTACTGCTATGACCAGGCGCACGGCGAGTACAAGCACGCAGTGATGGCCACGTACCTCTTCAAGATCGTCAACGGGAGCAGGATTCGAGAGGTACGGAAGATGGTCGGCTCCATCGCGAAGGAAGTTCGAAAAAGCATCAGGCGCTCGTCCTGGCTGCCGGCGATGACGAGGTTCGCACTCGAGAATAAAGTGCGAATGATCAAGTGGAGAATCGGATACCCCGCGGGTCTGGGCGATTGGCAGGGCGTCGACGACTTCTACGTGCGTCACCCGCGTCCAACGGGCGTTTTTGTCGCGGACTACTTGGGGGTGCGAGAGGCGCGCATGCGCGTCTTCTTCGCCGCTTTTCGTGGGAACAATGTCAGCGCAACCGAGGCATTCGATTTCGCGAATGAGGCTGCGGGCGTTGCGTATGGCGCACCGAACCAGGTGAGAGTGCCGGCCGTCGCTCTTGTACGGCCGCTGTTCAACTACGGCGGTGCACCCGAACTCAACTACGGCCTTCTGGGCTCTATACTGCTCGACGCCATCGTTCGGGCCTTTGATCGCGCCAACATGATGGACGATGGCCATGGTTTCCCCGTGCCGTGGCCCCCAATTCAACGGCGACTGTTCCGGGCGAAGTACAAGTGCGACGACCTCAGGGAAGGACCCCTCATTATGTGAGTTCGGCACATTCACACTTTCAAAGATCGATGCTTGGATACTGCGTGTTTAGAAAAAAATGTTTAACGATTTCGAGTACTTCGTACTCAACTATGGGAGAGCACTGAGCCGTCCCGCTAAATCGAAGGGCCCTAACTTGACATCGCCTGCTGTAGCTAGCTATCTCGTGTGTTTAGAAAATGTGGTTAACAATTTACAGTACTCGGTACACTACTATGGGAGAGCTGAAAGCTGTCCCCAAAAGGAAATCAGCAAAAACTTGGCTGAGCACTTGTACGCAGAAAGTTTGGTCTGTCTGTATGTCTGGCACAATATTCAGCCACCCGGACAAGTTTAAGCCCTTGCTGAACGCCCAGCCATCTTGAACTGGTGGCTGTGTTCATACTTGTGAACATTGTCGATCAAAAGCAAGTATTATGCATATCTGAGGTGCGATATCAACGGCTAAGTATTTCGTGGTGTGTTCCTTTACTAGAAGATACATAGATACGTAATTCTGAAGACCCTAGTGTTTCTTAGGCTGCTCTGAAAATGGGACGCCACGCATGAAAGAAGACCGGCAGAAGACTATCGTCTTTCGGCACTTGCAGCGAAGCAAGCAGACACGTGGTTATTTTTTAGCGTTGGTTTGTTTTGCCTGCGCTCCCTACATTGCGTGACAACTATTTTACCAAAAAAGTACCGACTTTTAGGCTCAGTAGTTGGTTCGGTATATTGCATGAGGCGAATGCTTTTTGGCGCTGTGACCGTAATGATTTTACTGAACCGACCAACCCAGAACTTTACTGTTGGAATTGATTTCTAGTACATTGTCCTGATCCGCATACACTTAATGTCATTTAACGTTGCTACTTGAAAGAATGTCTTCCCATTCTCATGTATACTGGTCACATCAGCACGGAATATACGACCTAGGTTTCGAGCGAGATATCAAAGCGATCTGCAGAATGGCTAATATTTTTTAGTATGCTTCATAAGGTGGCGTTACAGCACATGAGGTGCCTCGGTAAAAAAAAAATGCTTGAGACCAGTCCCGTCTTTGTAGCTGCTCCGAACAAAGCGTTATTAATCGCATAAAATAAAGCCAATGCCATTCAGCAAAGTAAAAAAAATCATTGCTTGTGAAGCCGCATGTTTGAGACCCCTGAGATAAGGAATTCATTTGCTGCCTTGAACGTAAGACCGCTGCTAAAAAAGATGGCTCAAGCGACACCGTGCGTTCAGGCATATTGATTCGACCAGTGCTCCATCTTCTCCTGAACTTTGACGTTGCATATTTGATGATATTTGGTTTGATGGGGGGGGGGGGGTACACTTTTTGATGAAGTCAGGGACCGGCCATGTAGATGTGGTCGATTGCACTTTGTGCTCTTGCTCATCATGTTATAGCAAAATAAGATCTCTGGGCGGAGGGTGGGGGGGGGGGGGGGCACTATTTTGGTGTGCTAGCCCCTGCAGCTACTCCACTGACACTCGCCAACACAAAACAACAGAATTGACGTTTCGAAGCCCCATACGAGGGCCTCCTCGTTCACTGTGAACGAAACTTCAATTCCATTGTTTTGCTATCTTCTTTAGTTTGCACGTTTTCTTCAATCATGATTTGTTTTTCTCTCGCCAGACGAGATTTCGTCAAACCCTAGATCCCATTGATCACAGTCTCATGACACGTCGCATGCAGGAGCCAGGCTTCCAAGAGAAACGCCCGCTCAAGGACGCCGACGTCACGCAAGGGTCGGACTCGCACCTCAAGGCCGGCGGTGTCCGTCGGTGCTCACGCCCTCTTCAGGGCGTACAAGAAAGCGGCAGCGTCTTTCGACGGCGGTCGCAGCCTCCGTGGGCTCGAGGCCCTCAGCGCGGACCAGGTCTTCCACGTGGGGCGATGCTTTCTCGCGTGCGGCGACACGCACGACGCTTCAGCGGATCCGCTGTTCGCCGGACACCGCTGCAACAGGATGGCGCGACAGTCGCTCGAATTCGCCTCCGCGTTCCGCTGCAACAGGGCATCGTACACGTCCTGGCGCAGTCTCTGTGATCTTTGGTAAAAGTAAAACGTAGCGGGAAATTCGCAGTATGTGAAGAGCTAAAATGCCGCATGGTTCCTTACACATTTGCCCAAGACGATTGAAAGGCAAAATCCTTTTTCGTCGTCTTCTTTTTCATCTCATTCGCTTTACTGATCCTGTCCCAACCCCCTCAGAGAGCTTTCTGCAGTCGTTTTGCACCGCCTTAAAAGCTGCATTCACCTGATTTAGTTTTGCACTCCTCCATTGTTGGCTCACTCTTGACCCAGCAAGCAACAGTGTCATAAAATGACGTTATCGCATGACGCCATTACATCACAAGATATTGCGAATTGTGATGCCACGTGGGGTGGGGTGGGGGGTCTCAAGGAACGCCGCTTTGGAACTCATGGAGACAACAGATGCATGCAGTTGGGCAAATCAACATCTCGTAAGTTTATTCACTTGCTTTTACAATGACGATATCGCCCGTATTATGCGACACTCGGGCAAACAAACAAAATGTACCACGAATTCGGCGTCGTCGATGTTCGACGCGCCACGGGGGATTCACGGGAGATGAGTCTCGGAGTCGTCCACAGAAAACACACTCACATACCATGACACTCACATACCATGAGGTACTGGGTAGCTGCTTTATTGGCGCAGAACCTGCACTTTGGTGTGTGTGTGTGGGTTAGGATCTATCTTAGTATATACGGATTGGGATAGGACAGCGTCTGTAGGCGACGCCACGCTTTTCCTGCAATTCTTTACTATGGAGGTTTGGCCCTGGGTGTGGAAATTGTGTTTCGAGTCCTTGGTGTGTCAGAGCTTCTGTATACGTAAGAAGCAGGTCTATATGCACAGCCATAGGTAGATGCGGTTGGGGCACCTCCTTGATTAGGCGGTTGGGTGGGGGGCTTTAAATGGTTATTTTTAGCTCGCTATACCATGGCGAAAAAAAAAGTGTGGAATTGTGGTTGCAGTGCTGGCTATCCAATTCCGTAAACAGTATTTACGTAATCCCTTCATACAGCCGTCCCGTCGGGCGAACGACAATTGTAGTCCACTGAAGCTCGTTAATCACTGAAGCTCGTTTATCTAGCAGTGTCCAAGGCCGACATCTCCAAGGCCGCCATCCTCGCTGGCACAAGCGCTACATATATCGGCTTACCGCTCCTGGTGTTGCTAATACCGATGTTGCTGTTGGCACCGTTACACAACAGTAAACATACGACACATATGGTGGTGCGTGCAGCATTTGTACATATCTTTAGCGTCATTTCGTAACGTTTCTCTCAATAAAAGAATTGCAACACTGTCACTTCCCTCAGCATGCTTCGCACAACATTGATTCCTAAGGTATGTGGGATCTGCCGATTTTTTATCTTTTATTATGTATCTCTATTGCTTTATCGCTTTCTTTATCTTTGCTCTAGCCGATTTTTTATCTTTTATTATGTATCTCTATTGCTTTATCGCTTTCTTTATCTTTGCTCTATCTCCCACCTATCAGGTTTTTGCATCCCACGCTGGCAAATCTGCGCACCTCTTAGTTCTGGGAGCAAAGCATAGCACGAAAAGGGGGCAGATGTTCATGATAATTTTAGATGAGAAGCAGCTCTTTGATTAAGACGTGTAACACTGTTCCTCCGTAGAGAGTCTGTATACTAACTCTATGCCGCGGCTTTCGATGTCAAATGCAGCAGCCCTGGCTCCTCTTTGGACACACTACCCCCATACATGAAGCGAACTGTGGCAGCTTGGGCTAGCCCCGCCGCGGTGGTCTAGTGGCTAAGGTACTCGGCTGCTGACCCGCAGGGCGCGGGTTCGAATCCCGGCTGCGGCGGCTGCATTTCCGATGGAGGCGGAAATGTTGTAGGCCCGTGTGCTCAGATTTGGGTGCACGTTAAAGAACCCCAGGTGGTCTAAATTTCCGGAGTCCTCCACTACGGCGTCTCTCATAATCATATAGTGGTTTTGGGACGTTAAACCCCACATATCAATCAATCAATCAATCAATCAGCTTGGGCTATCGTCACGAAGCTTAAGTTAAGGGAGGACACTCTACAAAAATCTGGTAATAAAATAGTGCTCTCACCATACGCCGGAGGACGCAAGTGCGAAAAAAAAAGTTATCATCAACCAAACGTAATGCTTTGTTTTTTTTTTGCAAAATAATTATTATACGCTCATATTTGACCTGTTCTTTATACATAAAACAATTTATTCAACACACCTTACGTGGTTACTTTTTGTTATGCCGCACTGCCATAAACATCATCTACGATTCGGGCTGATTCGAGTACCCGTCGCCATACCTGCATATGACGATACGAGGCATGACTATTCTTTAGGTCACTCTAGGCATGACAGCGGGAAGGTATCGTCAAGGTCGGCTGCTTCGGTGTTTTCGTGTGTAAGATGGCAGGTACGTGAACCACGTTTTCTGGCCAAGCTTGTTGAATGACATGTTGTCGGGCTAGTTAGGTCATTGATTCAGAAAAATGGTAGCAACTTCATAAATGAGACACTGTGTAAGAAACATAAGCACGCCCACACACGTTGCGCTTCGTGTGGGTGTGTTTCAATGTTTCTTACGCGTTGCTTATTCGCGCACTTGTAACCATTTTCTGAAGCTTGAGACGACAGCGAGGCTCGCTAAAAAGCAGTTTGCGGTTGTATGCGGTGGCAAGACGTGAACATTGCGCAACGCGATGCTCTTCTCATTTTGTGCTTTTTACGTGATCAGCCTCTACCTCGCATTGGAATGAAAACAATGCGGATACTTTGTCTCCTGTTTCTTTGATTGATATATAAATTGACCGCTTGTTTCAAAATAAAAACAAGCGCGATGGATAAGTCGTAGTGAATTATAATTACCTGTATCTCTTTATATTATGACTTAGACTACTTAGTCGATATGAAAATTACGCCATGACATCAATTTGCGCGAAACATTTTGAGCTAGAAAAAATAGTGAATTGCTAAATAAAAATGTCAAACAATAGCCTGGCCGTTCGAGTTGAGAAAAGTGGTCTAAAATTAACTTTTGCCATGGCCAAACGTCGGTTGCGCACAATAACTCAAAATTTGCGCCAGTGAAACCGAAACGGGAAGCGTTTTTTACCAACCTTTAGGTGCGCTAGAATCGATTGGGCCGCCGAGGTACAGGGATTTTTACATGTTTGAAGTTTCTCACATGATTGTGCGAAACTCTGAGTTTTTCTTTCTTTGTGCTGCCCAGAGCAACGCCTCCATTATTAAGATGCCTGACGAATGGCTCATGTTTCCAGCGGAGTCGCCCTGCCTTCAGTTATGGTGGCTAGAAGGAGAGGTGTCAGCATCAACATGCCGGAGAACGAACGAGAATTCATCCGGATGCGGCGGCGCTGCGGTCGCTTTCGAGATGCCCCTCCTCACGCCAGCGCGTGCTTATCGGTCGTATTTCGTTGCAAATATTTCACGTTATTCTGCGGATTATAACCAAGTCTACCTGTCACAATTCTGGCGGGGCGCTGTAAAGCGTGCATTGTCACTGAAAACTCGTGTTTTCAATTCACTTCGTAGTATATGAGCTACGAAGCTTAGGAGATAGAGAATCAAGTGAGTTGCCGTGAGCTCGACACCAAAACAAAGTCCGTGCAGTTCTCACTGTGATGCCGCGGTGTTCTTCGTGAAGTCTCAATGCACATAAAGGTATCGGCAACCATTATCTTTATGACTTGCGCAATCAAGGTTCACTTTTACAAGAAAGAAATTTATATTCAGAAAGCGAAAAACAACATGAAAAATAAACACAACATATGCATTAAGGTTGGAGAGAACTGGAAATTATACGAAACTCAGCTAAAGCAAGTGAATAATGCAACTAAAAATAACAGTAAATATACGATTATACAATGGGCATACATACACACATACCATTGAGTTTTGATTGGCAAACGTTGATAGAGTCGCAAACCAGTTCACGAAAAAGTTGATTTCTGCATATGAGAAACACAGCCAGACAGTGATATCACAGTTGTAACAATGTGAACAAGATAATAGTAAAATCACAAGAAACAACACAGTGTGAGTAATGCACAATACCATAAAATAAAACCTTCTTCTCTGGGGTAACACTATGACAGTTAGGTCATACGTCTCAACTTCAAGAACTTCGTTTTTTCTCTTTTTTTTTATCGGACGCATTTTCTCCGGCAACGAGAAAATGCATTCTGATCATTATAAAGAATCTAATTATCTGATTTGTCTCTCCCAGTTTGTGGTGTTCGGAGCCGACCATTTTTAACCTCTTCACAGACAGGCAAGAGATAAGGTCTGTTATGCTGTCACTTTTCAACTTGTTAAAAGTGAAGCAATATGTGAATGCATCTTCCATAGCTTTGACAAGGACTGTTAAGGAGTCGAACGGGTACAGAAGGCATGATTCTGCTGGAAGCAAGCTGGAATTCTCAGAATGAAGCAACAACCTGCTACATTCTTCGCACTTTGTCTTTTTCACCTTATCATACGGGCCACATAGCCACTGACGCAATATGTGATCAGGGAGTCATTTTTGTGTCCTATGAGATCAGTGTGGTCAGGGAGGGCTTCACAAGCAACAATCGCTTCATGAACCTCAATGAGGTGCCCCACATCTAGAAGCTCATTTAGCTTACTCTGCAATTTTATTGAATTAGTGTGGATGCGCGGACATATAAGGCAACTCAGGAATCCAGAAGGTATGTTTCCACTTGAGGGTGACTTTGCCAAGTTGTAAAAAACTGATGGAATTCACAAAGATCAAAAATTGTGTCGGCGAAGGGTGATCATTCGAGCCAGACATTTGCTTCGAAATTAAAAAAAAAAAAGATTTTAAGTGCATCTTGAGAGAGGCGAGACGTCATCAAGTATTTATAGCCCAAGGTTTTCGTGCCATAGTGCCGGATGGAAAGGATGCTGGTTAGAGTGGGGAGAGTCCTTCGGCAGTCGATTCACTTAGGAACCCACCCTCCTTAGGTGCAGCTATTTCCCAAGTTGCCAAAAACCCGTTGCTAACATGCGTGTAGCTACGGATGATTAATCTTTCGTCAAAATCAGCTTCGCACACAACGTACTTATTTTCCAGTGGTTTCTCAGCGCGAGGAATCGCACTCTCCCAGGCCTTGCGCCGTTCATCGACGGCGGAAGCAGAGAAGAGAGGCGCTTTCTTCTCTTGTTTGCGTGCCGAAACATATACCGCATTGCATCCAGATGCAAAACAGTGTCTTTGATGTTTACCCATCACTGTGGCATGATCACATTGGCACGCATTGGTCCTGAACAAGTTCAAATAGGCAAATCACAGACTTTGAAATATTCGAGCACACGAGCAAGCGACCAAAAGTGCCGCGCGGGCGGCTGGCGAGCGCTCTCGACTGATCACGGTGGCGACTTGCGCGCCGCTCCACGGCGAACTGAAACACCAGCCCGCCTCACTCCAAGGCGTGGCCGGGACGATGCTGGCAGCTGACACCTCGCCTTCTAGCCAAGGACTCTGGTTCTACCCACGGACCTTCCTCCGTGGGTTCTACCCATCATTCCCATGCTGGTTGAAGCGCCGTGCGTTGCAGCTCCCATAGATACTAGCGCCAGAGTTCCCTCTAGTAAGTATTGTAAGAAACTCTATGCTTCCAGGTCCACCATACTTCAGTTTTGAGCAAGCGCCGCGCAGTAGCGCTCGCGACCGACACTATTATCACCAAGAAGGTTAGAAAAAAAGAAAAGGAGGTTAGAGAACTTTTCTCTAACTTCCTTGATTATCACGGCGTTTTTCACTTGTGGCCCCTAGGGGCGCGTTAGTCGAGAGTTATTTGAGATATCCAATTATACAGGACTATTTTGGAGGCTATGCAAAATGTAGAGTTGTTGCACCTTGCGCCACAAGTGACGCTAAAAACCGACAGTAATCGAAAATGGAAGCAGAGAAAGGGTGTGGCAGCTGTTTTTGTTCTCACGCGGCAGGCGTCTAAATAGAGGAGGCGTTGCCCAGAACAACGCTTTGTCACGTGACATAACAATTGCTTGAACGCACGGAGGAAGGAAAAGCCTTCCTCCGTGCTCGGAGGCAACTGTGAGAGTATTGTTGTGTTCGCAGAGGGCGGCCATCGGATATGCTCGCCTTCGTACCGAAAGAGGAAGGTAAAATCAGAGGGTATAGCAGCGCGTTCGCGGCTCACGTTCTAGGCATAATTTTTTTTTTTAGAAGGCGTTGCCCAGAGCATAGCCTCCTAGATTTTTTTTTTTTTTTTTGCCTGCCGGATTATCAGCAGTCACTTGAAAAGCGGCCGCCGTCGGAACTTTGGTGATGGCGCCACCTAAGCAGGATTGTCTTCAAATAAGTTTTTACGTTTTTGGGGCTTATATTCTACAAAAACGACGTAAAAAAGTTAAAAAAGGCATAAACGTAATTGTAAATAACCCTACGTAAGTGACGCCATCATTCACAAGCAACTCCTTCAATACAAGGCATAACTGTTGTATTCTGGGTTTTCGGTTTTGAAATGACATGTGAGGATGCCAGGGGGCGCCGCTCTGGCTTCTAGGATTTCAAGGCGACTGTAAGTAGGATTTCAAGGCGGCCCTCAGTCCCCAGCAGCTGCGAAGCAACTGACCATGGTGGCGGTCAGATCTGCAACGCAGCAGAGGGTGCTAAGAATCTCTGGATCCGGACAGGCCGCCATTGGAACCTGAACTTGGCAACGTTTAACGCTAGAACCTTATCTAGTGAGGGAAGTCTAGCTGTACTATTCGAGGAGCTAGAGGTTGTTAAATGGGATATAATAGGGCTCAGTGAGGTTAGGAGGACAGATGAGGCCTATACGGTGCTACAGAATGGGCACGTCCTTTGCTACAGGGGCTTAGCAGACAGAAGAGAACTGAGAGTGGGGTTCCTAATTCACAGAAACATAGCTGGCAACATAGAGGAATACTATAGCGTTAATGAAAGGGTGGTAGGTATCGTAATTAAACTGAATAAAAAATACAAGATGAAAATAGTTCAGGCTTACGCGCCTACATCCAGCCATGATGACGCTTCAGTTGAAAGCTTCTATGAAGACGTGGAATCGGCAATGAGTAAGGTAAAAACACAGTATACTATAGTGATGGGCGACTTTAATGCAAAGGTAGGGAAGAAGCAGGCTGGAGACCAGGCAGTAGGAGATTATAGCATCGGTACTAGAAACGCCAGAGGAGAGTTACTAGTAGAATTCGCAGAACGCAATAATATACGGATTTTGAATACCTTCTACCGAAAACGAGAAAACCGCAAGTGGACATGGAGGAGCCCTAATGGCGAAAATAAGAACGAAATAGACTTTATAATGAGTGCACACCCTGGAATCGTGCAGGATATGGAAGTGATTGGCAAGGTACGATGCAGTGACCATAGAATGGTACGGTCTCGAATTCGCCTAGACTTGAAGAAGGAACGACAGAAACTGATACGCAAGAAGCCAATCAATCAGCTAGCACTGAGAGGGAAAGTACAGGAATTCAGAGTGTCACTGCAGAACAGGTACTCGGCTCTTAGTGAGGAAACCAACCTTAGCGTAGATACAATGAATGATAATCTGACGAGTATCATTACGGAGTGTGCAGTGGAAGTTGGAGGCAGGGTAGTAAGACAGGACACTGGCAAGCTTTCCCAGGAAACGAAGAACCTAATTAAGAAGCGTCAAATCATGAAAGTGTCAAGTACAACAGACAAAATAGAACTGGCAGAGCTTTCGAAGTTGATTAATAGACGTAAGGTATGCGATGTAAGAAGGTATAACATGGAGAGAATTGAACACGCTCTGAAAAACGGAGGAAGTGTCAAAGCATTGAAGAGAAAACTTGGGATAGGCAAAAGTCGGATGTATGCCCTAAGGGACAAAGAAGGCAAAATAACTACCAATATGGATAGGATAGTTAAAATAGCGGAGGAGTTTTACAGAGATCTGTACAGTAGCCGAGACAACCACGACTTTAATACTATAAGAACTAGCAGTAACCCAGATTACACCCCACCAGTAATGATAGAAGAAGTCAGAAGAGCTTTGGAGAGCATGCATGCAAAGAGGCAAAGCTGCTGGTGAGGATCAGGTAACATCAGATCTGCTGAAAGATGGAGGACAGATTGTGTTAGAAAAACTAGCCACCCTGTTTACGAGGTGTCTCCTGACGGGAAGAGTACCAGAGTCTTGGAAGAACGCTAACATCATCTTAATACATAAGAAAGGAGATGACAAGGACTTGAAGAATTACAGGCCGATCAGCTTGCTCTCTGTAGTATACAAGCTATTCGCAAAGGTAATTGCTAACAGAGTAAAGAAAACATTAGAATTCAATCAACCAAAGGAACAAGCAGGATTTCGAACAGGCTACTCAACAATTGACCACATTCATACTATCAATCAGGTAATAGAGAAATGCTCAGAGTATAACCAACCACTCTACATAGCCTTCATAGATTACGAGAAAGCGTTTGATTCAGTAGAAATATCAGCCGTCATACAAACACTGCGGAATCAGGGCGTAGATAAAGTATATAAACATTCTGGAAGAAATATACAGGGGATCAACTGCTACCATAGTGCTTCATAAAGAAAGCAACAGAATACCAGTCAAGAAGGGTGTAAGGCAGGGGGACACAATTTCCCCAATGCCATTTACAGCGTGCTTACAGGAGGTTTTCAGAAGCCTAGAATGGGAACAGTTAGGGATAAGAGTCAATGGAGAATACCTTAGTAACCTGCGCTTCGCCGATGACATTGCATTGCTGAGTAACTCAGGGGACGAATTGCAACTCATGATTACGGAGTTAGACAAGGAGAGCAGAAAGGTGGATCTTAAAATTAATCTGCAGAAAACGAAAGTAATGTACAACAACCTCGGCAAGGAGCAGCGCTTCGAGATAGGTAATAGTGCACTTGAAGTTGTAAAAGACTATGTCTACTTAGGGCAGGTAATAACCGCAGAGCCTAACCACGAGATTGAGGTAACTAGAAGAATAAGAATGGGGTGGAGCACATTCGGCAAGCACTCTCAAATTATGACAGGTAGATTGCCACTATCCCTCAAGAGGAAGGTATATAACAGCTGTATCTTGCCGGTACTTAGCTACGGAGCAGAAACCTGGAGACTTACAAAGAGGGTTCAGCTCAAATTGAGGACGACGCAGCGAGCAATGGAAAGAAAAATGGTAGGTGTAACCTTAAGAGACAAGAAGAGAGCAGAGTGGATTAGGGAACAAACGGGGGTTAAAGATATCATAGCTGAAATCAAGAAGAAGAAATGGACATGGGCAGGGCATATAGCGCGTAGACAGGATAACCGCTGGTCATTAAGGGTAACTGACTGGATTCCCAGAGAAGGGAAGCGGGTTAGGGGGAGACAGAAAATTAGGTGGGCAGATGAGATTAAGAAGTTTGCGGGTATAAATTGGCAGCAGCAAGCACAGGACCGGGTTAACTGGCAGAACATGGGAGAGGCCTTTGTCCTGCAATGGACGTAGTCAGGCTGATGATGATGATGATGTAAGTAAAATCAGAGTGTGTGTTGGGTAATCGTGGAGTACGGTTGTTGTTCCTTTCTTCGGCGCTTTGCGCCTACCGCGTGTTCGGGCTGGTCGGCGTCCCCGCCGGCCGTGTACGTCTCCGTCTTCTTCTTCTGCTTCGTCGGGACCAGCCAGCCCCCAACACAGCAATAGCGACGAGGACCTGTAAGAACCGGAATGGGGTCGCCATAATAGCCTCTAATGTTAGTAGCGAACGCCAAAATTTCCGATTTTGAAAGCCAAGTACAAAAACCCTTACTCCTACGTAGGTAGCGCCGCCATAGATGACGGGCGTTTTGCGCTCATCCGGCAGGCAAAAAAAATCTAGGAGGCTATTCCCAAAGTCAACCGTAGCAGCCGACAGTAGCCAATCCGCAGCTCGTGCCGCACGGATGAGAACGACGCCGGAGCCGTCTCTTACAAGTGTTGGGTTGTAACTGTACAGGAGTGTAGGAACGTTGTAACTTGTATAAGAAACCTGTCCGTCAACATCAAGCTGTTCTCTGTCGTTTGTATCCGTTTTGCTGTTCCAGCTTTCAGCGTGTAGCGTTCAGTTGCGTAAGTACGTCACTCTATAGTTATTTTGTTTGGCTCGCGCTGTTAGGGTTACTTGCGCCCGTGTTTGCCGTTGAGTCTTGTGTTTGTTTTGCATTGATTTGTCGGCCTGTGTGGCTGCAAGCGTAGAATCGGCCCAGCCATTTTTTTAAAGAGGCAGTGATGTTTGATTTTGCGGTCCATTTCGTTCTTCGGTCCCAGCGTCAACCGCCTCGGCTGTCTATCGGCCGCTGGGAAAGGCCCGCGCTACCCGCCTTTACAGTGAATGGGTACAGTGCACTGCCATCCAAAGAACGGAAAATGAATTGGCATAGTTGGATGTATACGGGAAGCACGAAGCAGCTTCCTCTTTGCTCATGCTGTTTTGTTTTCAAAAACTAAACGGCGTGTTCGTGGAAACGCAGCGGTTTGCCATTGGCGCCGCGTCTTTGTGTTGTTATGATAGCCCGCCCGTGCATTCAAATCATAACCGTCCTTTTATTGGGCACTGCAGCTGCAACAAGTGGCGCTAACTCCCATCCCATTAACGGCGTGCTACCACTTTCGCTCGTTTTGAAATTCTCGTCGCATTTGTGTGCAGGTGCGCGCCATTCGTAGCCTACTACGTCCGTTTAGTCTCATGCCTCAAGGTGTAAATCAACCCAGGCGTCGCGTGGTGCTCTCGCGTACGGGAGATCCAGTGATATCGTAAGTTGTTTGCCCGATAATGCACGATAGGAAGTTTTAGAATACCGTTTGCAAGCGCTGCTGGCGCCATGTGAGTTTTAGAATAGCGTTTGCCCTGCTGCAAACCGCAACGCATGATCGCAGCGACCGTAGCCTCGAAACCAGCGTTTGCGGGCCACATGCGAGCCGTTATCGCCGCACGCCAACGCCTCCTCTATTTAGATACCTGCCGTATGAAAAGTAAAACAGCTGCCACACCCTTTCCCTTCTTCATTTTAGAATGTTGTCGGCCGCTAGCGTCACCTGTGGTGGACGGTGCTACACTTTGCATAGCCTCCGAAATAGCGGTGTACAGTTGATGGTCTCAAACAATTCTCGACTGACGCGCCCCTACGGGCCGCAGGTGAAAAACGCTTAGCTGGTACCACCTATCTCCTTATGTATTAAGATGATGTTATCGTTCTTCCAAGACTCTGGTACTCTTCCCGTCAACAGACACCTCGTAAACAGGGTGGCTAGTTTTTCTAACACGATCTGTCCTCCATCTTTCAGCAGATCTGATGTTACCTGATCCTCACCAGCAGCTTTCTTTGCCTGTGTGCATGCTCTCAAAACCTTTTCTGACTTCTTCTATCATTACTGGTGGGGTGTCATCTGGGTTACTGCTAGTTCTTATAGTATTAAAGTCGTGGTTGTCCCGACTACTGTACAGATCTCTGTAAAATTCCTCCGCTATTTTAACTATCCTATTCATATTAGTAGTTATTTTGCCTTCTTTGTCCCTTAGTGCATACATCCGATTTTTGCCTATCCCATGTTTCCTCTTCACTGCTCTGACGCTTCCTCTGTGTTCAATTCTCTCCATGTTATACAATCAACTTTGAAAGCTCTGCCAGTTCTATTTTGTCTGTTGTACTTGAGACTTTCATGATTTGACGCTTCTTAATGAGATTCTTCATTTCCTGGGAAAGCTTGCCAGTGTCCTGTACAACTACCCTGCCTCCAACTTCCACTGCACACTCTGTAATGATACTCGTCAGATTATCATTCATTGTATCTACGCTAAGGTTGGTTTCCTCACTAAGAGCCGAGTACCTCTTCTGAAACGAGACTCCTAATTCCTGTGCTTTCCCTCTCAGTGCTAGCTCATTGATTGGCTTCTTGCATATCAGTTTCTGTCGTTCTTTCTTCAAGTCTAGGCAAATTCGAGACCGTACTATTCTATAGTCACTGCATCGTACCTTGCCAACCACTTTCACATCCTGCACAATGCCTTGGTGTGCACTCATTATAAAGTCTATTTCGTTCTTATTTTCGCCATTAGGGCTCCTCCATGTCCACTTGCAGTTTACTCGTTTTCGGTAGAAGGTATTCAAAATCCGTAAATGTTCAACAAAAGTAATGTAAAACAACCTCGGAAAAGAGCAGTGCTACGAGATAGGTAATAGTGCACGTCAAGTTGTAAAAGACTATGTCTACTTAGGGCAGGTGATAACTGTGAAGCCAAACCACGAGATTGAAGTAACTAGAAGAATAAGAAAGGGGTGGAGCACATTTGGCAAGCACTCTCAAATTATGACAGGTAGATTGCCAATATCCCTCAAGAGGAAGGTATATAACAGCTGTATCTTGCCGGTTCTTAGCTACGGAGCAGAAACCTGGAAACTTACAAAGAGGGTCCAGCTTGAATGGAGGACGACGCAGCGAGCAATGGAAAGAAAGATGGTAGGTGTAACCTTAAGAGACAAAAAGAGAGCAGAGTGGATTAGGGAACAAACGGGGGTTAAGGATATCATAGTTGAAATCAAGAAGAGGAAATGGACATGGGCCGGGCATATAGCGCGTAGACAGGATAATCGCTGGTCATTGAGGGGAACTAGCTGAATTCCCAGAGAAGGCAAGCGGGTTAGAGGGAGACCGAAGGTTATGTGGGCAGATGAGATTAAGAAGTTTGCGGGTATAAATTGGCAGCAGCAAGCACAGGACCGGGTCAACTGGCGGAACATAGGAGAGGCCTTTGTCCTGCAGTGGACGTAGTCAGGCTGATGATAATGATGATGGTACCGCCCGCCCCCCGTGATGACGGATAGATGGATGGATGTGGCACTACCCTTTAGATAGGGCGGGGGCTAACGCCACCTAGCCAGAATACTTCGTTAACCACTAGATTTATCTTTTTTTTCTTCCTTTAAATAGTGAAGTTGAGATCTGGTACTTTGAAGTGAAAGATTTAATTTTCACTCGTGCATTGACTTTAGCCACCAATCAGATAACCTTCTTCTAGTTAATTATACCCACTTAAAGTCTATTTTGCCATCCCTGTCCCTAAACCCCAGTGCTTCGAAAAACTCTGCGCCATCATCCTGAACTATAGGGTGAAGCCCTTTACAGAGCATTATCAAGTGTTCGGCAGTTTCCTCCTCCTCTACACATGCACTGCATACCGTGTCTACACCTTCGTATTTGGCCCGATATGTCTTGGTTCGCAATACTCCCGTCCTGGCCTCAAACAGTACAGAACTACCCCGAGTATTATCATAGATCCTTTCCTTGGCAATTTCCGGCTTAAAAGTTCAATAGATCTCTAGTGCAGATTTCTTAATCATGCCCATTCTCCACATGTCAGTCTCCGTTTCCTTCTCTTTCTTCTTAACTGATAGCTCTTTTTGGTTTGGCCACCTGCTGTTCTTTAAGTATTTACCAGCCAATTTCCTAGTTCGCTTCCTCCATTTTGTATCGACATTCTTCATGTACAAGTAGCTGAAAACCTTCCTAGCCCAACGCTCCTCCCCCATTTCTCTCAATCGCTTCTCAAATCTTGCTGCTAGCTTCCCTGCCCTCAAATGATGTCCATCCCATATCACCTTGTACTCCCTGATTTGGTGTATTCCCGTGAGCTCCTAAAGCAAGCCTACCTATTCCACGTTGCTTAATTTCTAATCTTGCTTGAACTTCTGATCTCATGCACAAGACTGTATTGCCGAACGTCAGCCCAGGAACCATGACCCCTTTCCATATTCTTCTCACAACATCATACCTACTGTAATTCCACAGTGCCTTATTTTTCATCACTTGCGCATTCCCGTTACCTTTAGTCGTCACGTAAATTTCATGTTCCCTTAGGTACTCGGTCCCATTGCTTATCCATACGCCCAGATATTTGTATTTATCTGTTATCTTTAGCATGATCTCCTATATTCTAAGCTCACTACCTTCATTGTCACTAAAAATCATGACTGTTGATTTTCTCTTACTGAATCTGAAATCTAACCTATCTCCCTCATTACCGCAGATGTCCACCAATCTCTGCAAATCTTCCTTGTTGTTGGCGATTAGCACTATATCATCTGTGTACATTAATGCTGGTAGTGCCTGATCAATGAGTTTTCCTTGTTTGACGAAAGAGAGGTTGAAGCCAAGTCCACTTTCCTCTAATTTGGCCTCTAATCCTTGTAGGTACGTCATGAATAACATCGGTGACAAAGGACACCCCTGCCTAAGCCCCTGTTTCACCTCTGTGGGCTTGGATACCTGTTTTTCCCACTTTATAACTACCTTGTTACTCTTATAGATTTTCTTTAAAAGATTAGTGACTCCATCTTCCAGACCTAATGTGTCCAGTATTCCCCACAAGTCCTCTTGAACCACGTTATCGCATGCTCCCATGATATCCAGAAATGGTAGCCACAGGGACCTTAGTTCCTTTTCTGCTATTTCGATGCACTGTGTCAGTGAGAACTGTGTCACTGTGTCACACTGTGTCACAGTGTCAGTGTCAGCACTGTGCACTGTGTCAGCACTGTGTCAGTGTGTCAGTGTGTTTCCGAAACCCATTCTGCAGTTCTCCCAGCACCCCCTCATCCTCTATCCATGCCTGCAGTCTTTCCTTTATAATCTAAATCGCCAAGCTGTAAACCACTGATGTCACTGTTATAGGACGGTAGTTGCTTTTGTCAGCTTTGTCCCCTTTTTCTTTATAGATCATGCTCATCCTGCTAAGCTTCCATTCATCGGGGACTTCACCATCGATTATTGTTCTGCTTACTGCCTCTCTCAAAGTCTCTTTAGACTTCGCACCCAATGTCTTTATCAGCATAATTGGAATGCCATCTGGGCCTGTTGATGTACTACTTAAAACCCTCTTCTCAGCCCTTTCCCACTCTCGTTGTGAAAATGAAGCCATTGTGCCACTTGATGAGTGCCACTTGATGACTGCCACTTTCTTTGTTGAAATTTTTGTCACCTTTGTTCTTGTATATTCAATAGCTTCGTCCCCTTCTAGCCTAGCACCTTGAGCTGTAGTTATGAACCTGTGCTCTAGGCTTGTTTCATTTCTTAGGGAGTTTCGATGGTTCCGAAATTTCGCAGCTGCCTTTCTGTCCTTTTTATATTCTTCTGCCAGCCACTGAGAACCCTTTCTTCTCTTTGCATTGATCAGGAGGGATGCTTCCCTTCTAGAGCTTAGAAAGATGTCCCATTTTCTGTCGGTCACAAGCGCCAGCGGTGCTTGTTCAAAATTTAAGGCAGGTTAACTCCGCTGGGAGCGCGAGTCATTCCTCGGGCATCTTTCTAGAGGAGGCGTTGCCCACGCAATTTCGGGTTTTCTGCGTGCGGTCCGCGAACGCCGACTCGCGTTACGACGCATGCGCAGTGGCAGCGACCGCTCTGCGCAGTGGAAGCGGATATGGGGACTCGGGCACTTATCAAGAGAATTGAATTTCACTTTTTGCCCGAACATTCCCGCACTTTTGATGATGGAAATTAATTTCAAGTTCAACCAGTGTTACAAGGTGCACTTTCATTGCCTTTCGAGCGTGAGAGCGATCAAAGTTCTAGAATATGGTGTGCCCCCTTTTTCTTCTGAGACATAATAGCCAATCACGTGTTTGTAATTAGCCAGTACCGAGACATTGTAATCAGTGTTTATTTTGAAGTAGCTGGTGAGGACATGGAATTATGGATTTTATATTGCACGACAGTATTGTCATTCTGCACTGTTTTGAGAAAAGCAGCTTAGGGTAGGTTGTTCGCAGTTAAAAAATGTCGACGAAGTCTGGTCGTTACACAATGACCGAGCACTATTTATTGCTTCTGTTATGCGATTTTGCCTCGTCGGGCGTTCGTTTCCCTGCACTCTTAGTTCTTAGAACCATAGGTCTTGCCATCTAGCTCGCCTATCCATTCTTGTCAGTATTAGTATGCTAATGAGGATAACTAGAAGAGAGGTCACAGCCTTGGCATGTGTGAAGTAGGCCTATAAAACTGCCCTCGCTGTATGATCAGTATAACGACTTATAACTGTTCAATCTCCTGCCTATTTGATTGTGTATGAATATAAATTGACACACCTATTGCAAAGTAAAAGTAAGTTGCGATTCATTAACTGATATGACTTGTCTGAGATACTCGCCTGCAAGAGGGCCACGGTTGGTTTTACAGAGGCAACAGTTTCTAAGCAGAAGCAAAGGCTTAATATTTTCTTGTTGAAATTTCCGTACATGAAACGGGTAATATAATGCATTTTATTTAAGCAGCTCTATCACTTTCCTTTCTCGATGTTAGGCAAGGCAGTTTATAGATGGCTTGCACTGATATTACCGAAACCGCCATGTTAGTGCATCACATGGCACACGCAAGCTTTGTGATGTCACGTGTTAATGTTATCGTTACATCACTAGCAAGTTCTTTTGTTATTGACACACAGAGGCCAATGAAACTCTAGTCACACATTCATCATCCTGAAGAGGGTTAAACGGGACATGATTATGCTGGCTTTACGTCATTGAGGCCTCCATGTTAATGAGTCAGTGGCCACTATGACATCACGTGCAAGCCATCTGTTTTCCCACTACTGCAGCCATGTTAGCTTCACTTTGGTAAAAGTCTGATTACGTTTCTTGTGCACTTGAGCAGTCATTGTCATGGCATGCTACCTAAGGGCATTCTTTTTGTTTCTAGTAATCAAGCTTCTTAGTTCACTAGGAGTGCAACTAAGAGCCGAATTGCTTGCACCAAATGTAAGTGAGCCAACCTTTTCTTAGCCAAAGCAACTGCTATGTCACTTTTCGGAATTGAAATATTCATTGTTTGCCCCGGCTGAAGCATATCACTGAATATCCGTACGCACACATGCCCAATGATGCAATATTGCAAAATGCGTTCTCATTCTTTTGAGGTGGTGTAGGCACTGATCTCGCAAGCCAGTATCATGACTTGAGTTGTACGTGCCCCGCGGCGGTGGTCTAGTGGCTAAGGTACTCGGCTGCTGACTCGCAGGTCGCGGGATCGAATCCCGGCTGCATTTCTGATGGAAGACGGAAATGTTGTAGGCCCGTGTGCTCAGATTTGAGTGCACGTTAAAGAACCCCAGGTGGTCTGAATTTCCGGAGCCCCCCCACTATGGCGTCTCTCATAATCACCTGGTGGTTTTGGGACGTTAAACCCCACATATCAGTCAATGACTTGAGTTGTGCAAGGTTTAGATGCTGTAACTGTTTGTGTAATGAAATAAATTGAGTCATTTCGTTATTTCAGTTGTAGAAGAATTGTCCAAGCAAGTATATAGGAAATGTATCTGCCGAGCTTTGAAGACTAATTGCAGCTTGGGAGCACATTATTAGCAGTTGAGGCCTGTTTGATAGCTCAAAGGATTTTAAGAAGGGTTTGATTAGTACGAGTGCTTTTTTAGCTCTACTGTCTCACACATTTTTCTTCTTTTATATTTGTGATTAAAATCATTTTAAAAACTCGTATAGGGTAAGATTGACATCACATTCGGTGTTGTGGTACACCATGCGAATGCCAGGTGCGATTGCTCGCAACAAAAATTGCATCGATTACTTTTTAATAATTTGTATTTTAAAGCAGCTAGATACTTGTTCTATTTAGGATCCTGTCTTACATCTGGATTTATAGTGCTCATTGCAGTATGTTTTATTCAGTATGCCTTTCATATTAATTTGACTTCAGTCTCCTTTGAGATGGAGAGTAGCAGAAGAAACATAAAAATGCTGTATCTGGTTCTTTACTCCTACCCCCTTCAATACTTTTTCTGCAGGATGCCGAACCAAGGCTTTGAAACTCCCGGTCGAGGTGGGTATCAGCCGCGTGGAGTACAACGCACCCGTGCGTCAGCCGGGTTCCGAAGCACGTCGAGGCCTGGCCCTGCTAGAGTTGGTGGCTCTGTGACAGGATTTCGGTCGGCAGGGTTTCGCAACTCTTTCAGGCCAAGGGCACCTTCCGTCGCCCCTCGAGGACCCCCACGGGACCAGTGACATGTCACCGCCCATGCCTACTAGCAGGCTTTCAGGCACTGCCCCTCGCAGGCCCAGCGCGAGCGCCGCTAGCAACCATGGTCCCGACATGGATGAGCGAGAATCGTCATCGCGAAAGCCGGTCACACACTCTGTCAGCGTCTGGACAGTGCAAATCGGAGAGGTGCCCCTCTCTTACTTCTCGCGGGAGAGGTGGAGGGACCAGTGCCGCCCCGAGAAGGGCATGCGGGTCGAAGAGATCGACGAGCCATTCCGCGGCTGCACCCTTCAGGACAGGCATCCCAATGAGCCGAAGGCCACTTACTCCGAGCAGGAGATGCGCAACTTGTGCCCCATCTGCGGCACTCTGGTGATCCACTGGGAAACACACAAGGAGGGAAAGCTGCACCACGAGCGGGCCAAAGTCCGGGAGTCGTACGCTCCCTCTTCCTCTCAAACTGCGGGCCCGACACAACAGGACGTTGTCGCCGCGCTGCGTGTTCTGCAGGCCACGCGGCCCGACATCATTGCGGCCTCCCTCGCTGCCTCCGCGCCCAACTTGCTGATGTCCTTGAAGGGTCCCGAGGTAAATACAATGTCGCCACCACGTTTGAGTGACAGGATGAAGCGAAGTGGCCGTTCCCCGTCGCCGGATAGGAAGCGCCATGCCTCCCGATGGGAACCTGCTGGCCACGATCTTCGCTACGACGATCCTCCTCGCGCTGCTGTCCCCAAGGGTCCAGCTCCGAGGGCCGTTCCCCCGCCAATGTGAGGATCACACTGTTTCTTCTTTCATTCTTCTCATTTCGTTTACAGGATCCGGGGGTATCCTTGCAGCGACCTCGGCGACATCAAAAAGTATCGTCAAACACGAACAGACAGTTTATATACACACAGGGTCTGCATGCTACTTCAAAATGCCACGACTGCCCGCCGGACTGTGCGATTGCGGGTTTTCTTTCCGGCAATGGTCGGCAACGCTAAGAACGGCAACATTGCATCGAAACAGTTTTTGTTCAGCTACTGCGTGGTCCAGCAATTTGATACTTCAGACTGCATCATTGAGCCCTGTTAAGGCCTCCGGTGGGCTGGCACAGTCTCGTGTGTGGAATTTTACTTAAGGGAGGTTCACAGATGACCTCATTATGACCTATGGAAGCCTCACACTTAGCTCTTGCAAACCACTTGCAGCATCCATGAGTGGCATCCTGGGGCTCTTCGAGAATGCCTCCGGTAACTATCCGGGATCGTTGCATGTGGCTTGAATTAGTAACCTGTGCCACTGTGACTTGGTGCATCTGGAATCGTATAAATGAGTATTGCTCAAGTTTGCCAATATGTTTCAATGGTCAGAGTCAGCGATAGCATTTATCTAGCAATGTGGATCTGGTAGCTGAGTGACTGCAAACCACCAAAGGTTGCTGGCGGTGTCAGCGGTAATGATGGTTGTTTTCTGCGCACCTTGTAAATTTACAAGTTTTAAATGGTCTTCCCAGGGTGCCTCTAGTGCAGCGCATGACGCTGCTACAATGGCTCGATAGCCTGCCGCGTCGCACCAGCTTGTTTGTTTTGCTTCATTGAGCTATTTGACCTACACAGTTTTACAAGACTCTGGATTTACAAGTGCTATGGGATAGAAGTCGCTGGGCTCAGCAAATGGACTGGCACTTCTAACACAGGCCATCTGACCAACGCATATGGCCTGACATTGTCACGTGCACTGTCTCTCTATAAATGCGAAGTAAAGGAAGTTCAAGGTGCAGCTGACCAAGAAAGAATACGACACCAATGTTATGCATCCGTAAACTTTGTGTGCAAAAAAATGTTTCTACCAACAACTTGAAATAGAAAGTGATGTTCAGACATGACCTATTTCTTGGGGAAGACAGTTCTACAGAGGAGCAATGCCATCATGAGGTCCACTCATTACTCCTGAAGAAAAGTAAACATGAAGTTTTCCCGAGCAAGAAGAAACCACGTTCAAGCACTTCTCATGTGCATTGGAGACCTGCAAGGGCCGGTAGGGAACAGGGTCAGGTCAATCGTAAGGGAAAGGTACAGCTCATAGCTCATACATAAAAATTGCTTTTCAGTGGACATTGCATTCCGCGACTGCCATGCCAAGGGAGTACTAGAGCCTAGCAGAAGATAGTGCCCTCTCGCTAGCCACACCAAATGTGTTACAAACCATCTGAGCCTCCGTGCTCTGCAAGGATGGTCAGCACATCGATGCAATAGTATGTTCACTGTGAGCAGTTCTACAGCAATGGACACATTAGTCATCTGTCGTGCTTCATCTGCAGGTGGTATTATTCATTATGCTAATTGACATCGAGGGTTTTTTGGAACTGCTTCCATGTTTTCTCATCAGAATGCCATAGGGATGTCCAACATGGGTGAGTGAATTGAAGCTGCATTCAAAATTTGCACTTTGTTGTGCAAATGGACTTTATCTAGTCTATTTGCATTGCAGTGTGGGCTCATGTTTCATATACATTATGAACATCTGTGGAACCATTTTGCTGTCTGGTACACTTTTGGGACAAGGATTATTTTAAGCAGAGAGCCACAAGCATGCTGATCGAATAGGTGCCGGCAGCTTGTGTTATGGTCTGATATTTCTTTCGACGCATTGGCCACAGAAGTCTTGTTTACGGACTACAGGCACTGATGGCTGGATCCTAGCAACCGCTGTCGTTGTTAAAAACATTGCCATCGAGGGACAGCGGGGAGGACCATATTTCAACCAATGAGGCTCGATATGTCGATTCTTATCCGCTACTGCGTTGGTGCTGCTGTCATGTCTCACCGTGAAAAATTGATTCGCTGCTACAAAATGCCAACATGGAGGCCGGCTGAGCGATCTTGGCCATGCAGATTTCAGGGTGGCAATGCCACGCAAAGCTGCCCCTCCATACGTTGGTGAGACATGGGTGTTGTCATGGCCACTTCTCTTCTTCACCTGTCTAGCTGCGCTGCTGTAGCAGGTTTGTCGTTAATGCTTATGGGGGGGCATCTGCATCGGCGAACCTGTTTTGGCTATTGCTCACAGCATAGCTTTATTGACAGATCAGCCTTAGATTCCACTGCATTGTATCTTGCCTATGATTGACCACTCCTCATCAGTGACATGCGACATGCTCCTCAGCGGGTTGCTTGTGGAACCTACTAAATCATCGCTTTGTGATGGCAGTCTTGGGCAATGCCATGTTACCGCTGAACTAAGGAAATCTTTCCCGCTGTAAACCAACGAGAGATGTACACAACATTTCCTGGTCATGCATCCAAGCAGGTGTTGGCCCATACATAAGAAGACTACACTTCTGCATGTCAACAGGACCTACGGACTGAGATAGCACCTCTCACTCTTCGACGCACTGCTGTCAAAGCATATCATGGATTATGGTCTGAAATAGCACCTCTCATTCTTCAACGCACTGCTGTCAAAGCATACTATGGATTGCTGCCCTTCTTCTGCATCAGCGTCAGATGCGGGAGTTGACGTGTTAACTCCTGGTCACCTTTTTTTTTTTTTTTTTGCCATGCTGCTCTCGAGGCGCACCATAAAAGGTGCCACCTTGAAGAGAAGGTTTTTCCAGGATGGACGGAGGTTTTCTTCAGCGGCTTTGGGATGAAGTGGCCGTTGTACCAATGTGGCTGCTCCAAAGGCAGACGTGTTGGTTCAGTGCCTGGATGCAGTTCGATAGCTCGCGTGTGCTATCGTTCGTGCTTTGCCAGCTCTCGAGCTCTATCGAATAGGAGCTTACTGAAATTGCACTTTACGTAAAACTGCCTTTTTTACAGCAGACTTATGCCGTTGGGTGTTTGCATAAACTATCACAATCAAGAGTGGTATAGCGCATACAACGCAATAACTCGGCTGGCACACGTTTCGGCCTCTTCATCTTCAGCGCTTCTGGGGGATGCACGCTCATGTTCCCCCAGTGCACCGGTTTCTTCGGCGTATAGTATAGTATAGTACAGCAAGGTGGCGGGGATAGGAAGTGAAAATGAGTAGAAATATGAGGAAGAAGGAGGATGGGTAAATAAAGCATCACAGAAAGAAACAGGAATAAAAAAACAAGATAAAGGCAGGAATAAAAAGATAAAATAGAAAGAAAGAGGAAGCAAGAAATGGAGGAAGAGCAGAATGAAATTTATATTTAAAGAAAAGGGCAAAAAAGTACGAGAGATACGGTAAGCAAAATGAAAGAGAAGAAAAAGGCCACCCAGCTCCATACTTCGTGGCACCACTGATGCGAAGCTGCCATAATTTTTTTGTGTAGACCGACAAGGTGTAAAGTGTGACTAAGGTACTACTTCTCTGCACCATTTGTCTAGGTTGTGTTGCTTACTTGAAGGCATGCCATCAGTGCTCTATTGTGCTGCTGTTATGTACCATGGGGGACTATCATCATCATGTGTGGCCTCTACCTTTCTTGTGCGTGCAACACAATAACTCAGGCTGGGGCACTGCTTGCTTCGGCCTCTTCATCTGCGTGTCCTGGAGCTGTGTGCTCATGGTCATCCTCATCTGCTCGTCAAGAGAAGTAGAAGTTCAGCGGGCCGCTTGTTTTTACCCTCTTCTCTTGGCCATGGTGTTGTCAAAGCGAATTGCGAAGCACTGCCCTTGTGCACTCCTAAGGCGTAAGGCTCAACTATCTGCCTTGGCTCTGCTTTCTGTCTGTAGAGTAACCCTGTGAAATGCTGTTCTCCTGTACACAGGGAAGGCTTGGTGCTTGACATCATTCATCTATCAGCCAAGACTAGACAGGCTTGTTGAAACGGCTCAGTGACACCTTCTTTTCAAGAATTTTTTCATCTCGGGGTGATTTTCCAGCATTGGCCATGCTGCCATCAAAGCACGTAGCCAAGCGCTGCCGTTCTGGGACTGACAAGGCAGTGTTTGACCTGGTGATTTGTTCACACCATCTGTTGTAGTTGTGCTGCTCTCGGGACGCGAAATGAGAAGACTGCCATCTTAGTGAAGAATACAGAGCGTGCATTCTCGAACGGGAGTTACGAGTCGGCTTCTCCACACAATATGGCTGCCCTACACTACACTAAGACGTAGCCTTTGACATCGTGACTCCTTTGCACTATGAGTCATGTCTGTGCTACGCATAATGTGAACCAGGCAAGATGTTTTTGTTTTTTTTCCCCGACTTAAGAGACTGGACTTCTATTGGTCCCACTGCATTTTTGATGCTGCCGATACCTGGTCTCTTCACAACACTGCAGTATTTGATATGTCTGCTCAGCGATGTTCACCAATGATGGACTATCAAGAGATGGACTATGCTTACTGGCACAGTCCATGTCTTATTGCTACAATAAAGGCATGCTGTGATCACCGAACGGGAGTTAAAAAGCTGACTCCTCCACACAGTATGGCTGCCATTCACTGCACTAGGACATGCCTTTAACATTGTGACTCCTTCGCACTATGCGTCATGTCTGTTTTATGCTAAGGGGGAACGAGGCAGGACCATCAGCGTTGGCAGGATTTTGTCTTGGGGTGTGCAAATCCATCTTTCGTTGCGGCTGAAGCTGAGGTGGGGAACCACTAGTGTAGCTTGGGTGGGCAGGCAAATACTGGTGTAGTTTTAGGGGGCATGTGCCCCTTTTGCACCCCCTCCCCCCCCGGCTTATGCCCATGGACGGAACTTTTTTTTTAACAGGCTTAAGAAACTGGACTAGATCCACTGGTCCCACTATATTTTTGACGCTGCCGGCACCCAGTCTCGTTGCAACACTGCAGAATTCACAACGTCTCGTCGGCGATATTCATCGATAATGGACTCAAGAGATGGACCACGCTCACCGGCACAGTTCATATCTTGTTTCACAGTCAAGGCATGCTGTTGAAGACTGTTCTTCGATACCTACGCATAGTGTTTGACATAGTGAGTCTTCTGCACTGTGCAGTCGAGCATAGTGCATCTTTTAGGGCCGAGAATCTTCAAGGACAACAGTCAGGGCAGACAACAGAGAACAGCTCCTTGTCAAGCTTACAAGTTTGACAAAGAACAAGGTATAAGACTTAATCTGGGGTCTCTCTACGTTTACAGTGTTGGTCTTACTCTTGCTGAGCTTCATAATTCTGAGTTACTTGCCAACGCAGCTGTGGGGCAGATCGCTGTGGACATCTGCTTGAAGAAAAATTTCTGAGTACTAAAGCCCCACTGCACTGATATTGTTACGGAAAGAAGAGGGGGGGGGGGGCGTCGTCGAGTATATTTACAAGGTGTGTCGAAACACATAACGCCAGACATACAAGGCAGAGCAAGTCCATGTGGATATCAGCGAGCGTTTTTTATTTTTGCTGTCTTCCTCTTCATCTCCGGCAGCGCTTCGTAGCATCACCCTCGGCGGCGAACGGCACCGACCCGATGCTCGACTGGTCGGAGCTGCAACGGCTTTAGTTGCGCGTGACATGAACGATGTCACATGATTGCGCTGTGGTGGTCTCCAGAGGTTCAATTTTGTACAGTGATGTCGGTGACTTGGCGCAAGACTCGGTGTGGACCAAAGTATGCAGAAGTTAACTTCTCGCAAAGACCGACTCGGTAGGGTCGGTGTCCAAAGAAGGATCATGTCACCAGATTGAAGTGGACATCCCCGGTGGCGAACGTCCTAGATTAGTCCGATGCTTTTCTTGCGAAGTGTTAAGCCGAAAGCGGGCAACTTAGCGTGCCTTCTCAGCTCTAGCGATTGCATCACGAGCGTATTCTGATGTCATATCAAGAACGGGCGGAAGGAGCGCGTCAAAAAGCAGCATTGGTTCTCGTCCGTACAGGAGAAAAAAATGGAAAGAAACCTGTAGAGTCATGCCGAGACGTATTGTACGCAAATGTCACGATCGCCAAAGCTTCGTTCCAGTCACGATGATCCGGCGAAGCATGCATGGCGAGCATGTCCGTAAGCGTTCTATTGAATCCCTCCGTTAGGTCGATGGTCTGAGGGTGATACGCAGTGGTGAACTTTTGTTTTGCAGTGCAAATGTTCAGAATGTCTTGGACTACCTTTGATAAAAACTATCGACCCCGGTCTGTAATGAGCTGTCAAGAAGCGCCATGGCGAAGTATGACATCCTCAAGGAGAGAGTCGGTGACGTTGGTTGCACGACTGTTAAGGATAGCCCGTGTGATCGCATACCTAGTCATGTTGTCGGTGGCAACAGCTATCCACTTGTTTCCTCTGATGGATAGAAGAAAAGGGCCAAGAAGTTCAAGACCGACTCTATAAAATGGTTCAGATGGTATCTCTATGGGTTGAAGGCGTCCTGCTGGAAGGGTGGGCGGCGTTTTGCGTTGCTGGCACGATTTGCACGAAGCTACGCAACGACGAACAGAGCGGTAAATACCAGGTCAAAAGAAGCGGCGTTGACCACGGTCGTAGGTCCTTGAGACGTCCAGGTGACCAGCAGTAGGAATGTCATGCAACTGCGCGAAACCGTCAGGATGCATGTTGTGGCAGTATAGAATACCATCATGGAGCACAAACATACGAAGCGACAGCTGCGTACTGGGGTCACTCAGTCAGTTGATGATCTCTCTTAAGTGAGGATCAGGTTGTTGCTCCTCTCTAATGTTTGTCAATGCGGAAAGTGCCAGGGCGCACGTGGACTCTCCTCTTTTGGAAGATCAGGTGGATCTACTGGGTGACGAGACAATCGGCATCCTCGTGTTGTCAGCCTGTTTTATATGTAAATGAGTAGTCTTGTAGCGGCAACGCCCACCGTCCCAGCCATTTGGTAGGGTCTTTCAACGATGACAGGCAGCATAATGTGTGGGTGTCCATGACAACGCTGAATGATCGTCCATACAAATATGGGCGAAATTTGCCTACGGTCCAAACGAGCGCAAGACATTCGCGTTCGGTGATAGTATGATTGTGCTTCGCTGGTGATAAAAGACGGCTAGCATATGCAATGACGCAGTCACTACCATGCTGTTGCTGTGCGAAAACAGCGCCAATGCCATGGCCGCTGGCTTCGGTTCACACTTCTGTATGAGCGGATATATCGAAGTGGCCAAGAATCGGTGGCGACATGAGGCACATGGTCAGTTCAGCAAAGGCAGTGGCTTGTTCAGGACTGAAGACCAAAACCACATCCTTCTTCAGTAGGTCTGTTGGAGGGCGTGAAATGTAAGAGCAGAGGCCTACAAAGCTTCGAACGTCTTTCGCACAGGTCGGCACAGGAAAATTCTTCACTGTGCGCACTTTGTCAGGATCAGGACGAACACGTGAAGAATCAACATGTCCAAGCTGCCGACGACCGAAGTGACACTTAGTCACTACGGCTGCTACGGAGAGTCGTCGTGATGGTGAAAGGGACAACCCACACCTCCACCAAATGTCTCGGGGAGAAAAGGCGTCGTCGAGTATATTTACAAGGTGTGTCTTAACACATAACGCCAGACGTACAAGGCAGAGACAAGTCCACGCGGATATCAGCGAGTGTTGTTTTTCTCTTTGCTGTCTTCCTCTTTATCTCCGACAGCGCTTCGTAGCAATATCTTACTCATTGGCGAGGAGATCAACTATGACTGCTCACACATCAAGTACCTTGTATCAAATTCTTCTTGGCTACATATACTGTGCTGATACAGTGTCGATACTTTGTTGCGAATGCACAAAGCTGCATGGTCAAAATGCCTCCATCAAGGCAGAGGCATGATTCAAGTGCAAATAGCTGAACAAATAAACGTAAGCAGCACTACTCTGTAGCTTAGTGTTGCAACTGGGATTTTCTATGTGCTATTCATTCACGGCATGCAGTAATTATTCTTCAGGCTAAACCTTCAACTTGTTTATTGTGGAGTGTCCAAAATCAAAATTCATATATACAGTAGTGTTAGATGACGCATCCCTATTTTTTTTTTTTGTAGTGTTTGCAAATGGAAATGTTGAAGTGGAGATCATCCTCTTAGTTAAGGTTGCCTTCCATCAACTGGATTAGGAGTGATTTCATGTTGCTTAAAGAAGGTTGAAGCTTCTGAATGGTCGCATGCAATTGTAAAAAAGTCGGCACACCGAGCTTCCATAAGGGTCGTAATGTTTTTGCTGTAACAATATATTTGATGCACGAGTCTTTAGATGCTACTTTGGTGCAACTGCCGTTGCTTTATTTACTTGTTTTAGGAAACACTGGATCACTGTTTACCCTGAAAGTAATTTGATTAACCCACTTTGCTCTATACTTGAGTGGTAGAGCAGTCATAGGTGGTGCTGGACTCTGTCATAGACGAATGCTGGATAACTTCACCTCGACTGGATATTTTTTACAGCGATTTACAGCGATGCTGCTTACCCATCTATGCAGATCAATTGGTGCTTTGATGCGGACTTCAGTTGGACATACTTGTTTGTCATCTAATGAAGAATACCAGAAGCTTGCTCACTCTTTTACAATACAAGAACAAAGGCTAACGAACTCTCACTACCACCACAGGCATTCACACCACAAGTATTCACCCAACTCCTGTTTGGATGTGGGTGCCTCCCACTTCTACGCCAGGTATCTCATCTGTCAGACAGCTATTATGGACCCTACCAGGTCCTATATCAAATTTTATTCAACTACTTCATCGAACCCATCACGGCCACTATAGATCTGCATTGGCCACCCCATGAAACTGGTGGATTACCTCGAACAGTGTCATAAACCCCTTGCCCTCGTGACGCCTTAGATTCGGTATGTTGCTCTGTCTTTATCGAAGGGCAGATGTAGTTTAAAAAAAAATCTCTGCCCAAGCACTTTATATAGATGGTTAATCACTGAAGCCGAAACATACGGCCACAAGCGTTTGCATACGTCGCAGCCGAAGCCAAAGTTTCACTCAAGAAACTCGCACTGAAGGTGGGCTTCAGCCCCGGTAAGTGCATTTCCACTATTGCAACGTTGACGCTTCTCTGCCTGCAACACCGCTTTCTTGGCTGGTCGTCGTCATTTGCATTTGGGTCGGAAGGCTGTTGGATCCTCGGTGCGCAGTTGCTGCTTGTGCTTCACCACCCAGGCCTGTGCTTGTGTCTGGGCTGCTGCATCGGCTCGGGGAACATGAATCCTTTCACAGATCAGCTGTCTTCAGTTCTTCAGGCTCACTTCTTCAGGCTTTCGTACGATCTGTGCCTTCCCCATGTGGAAGATGCAAGTTGAAAGTGTCGTGGGTGGGCGTGGCGGCAAGGCTGCACAGTTATGAACGACGTCTCTGATGGCTCTCTCATTGGTGTTCTCAAAGCTTGCTTCTATTTACAGACCAGTGATTCATGCTGGATCACTGGGGTCTTCAAGTCATTGTGCTGCCATGTAGAATGCGTTTGGGCTGCAATATTGGAAGAGCACCTCGGGGCTAAAGGGTGGTGAAATGCTGGATAAATGTATTTCGTATGGCTCTCTTCACCTTTGTCTATAGGTTTATCCTGCATTGCAGTGGATCTTAGGAAATGCTTCCCAGGAAATATTGAAGGACTGCATGCCTTCATGGCCACACTGTAAGTTATGCAATTACCATCACCAGTGGCTCGCTTCTGGGGTGTGAACCATTGCTGCTTTCTGTTACAAGTGGTTTACAGTTCGACGACTTCAAAATGCCTGCCTTTCACAGCAAACTGTCGCTGATTCTTCTCGCCTAAGGATGAAGTAAAAGGCTGGCTGGTGATGACTTGCATACTACAGGAGCCTCTCTTAAAAAACGTGCACTATTGGTAGTGTTCCACAATGGGTCAGTCCTTGGGAATTGCTGGATCATTGTTACCTTTCCTCAGCTGTGGACATGTTCTTGGACTTGATTGCTTGGCGATTACTTCATTTCAGCAATGCATCCTTCTGTAGTCTGCAAATGACACAGCAGGATTATCTGTGGCTTGCTTTTCTCAAGAAAAATGGGACTTGGGAAGCACTGGACAATTAACTGCTGTCATCAGTGAGTGCCATGTGTAACACTTGGGCACTGCATTAACCTTTTACGACACTGGAGTGCTAAGGTCTTTGTTTGTGAAGGTCTCCTGTATGCCACTGGATGATTGCTTTTCTGCATCAGTGGATCTTTCCTGGCTGTTGATCACGGCATAACTTCATAGCCGTGCTAGCCATAAGCGCAACTGCGCAGTTTCTTGGCTATGATAAGCCAGCCATGGTCAGCGACGCGTGGCAAGCTCTTCAGTGGCAACCCTGGACAAAGCTGCTTTGGCCACTGAACTCTGCAAACCACTTTTGGACACTTGGATCATTGCTGCCTACATCGATAGATGCCTTTGACTACAGAGGATCACTGCTTGCCTTCATTCTGCATGTTGCTCTGGAAACTGGATGACAGCTTTCTGAGTCGGCCTTCTGGCAGCACTGGATCAGCCTGGGACCTTGCTTGCTGTCTTAAGTGGGTGACTTGTCTTCACTGATTTCTCGTAAGGAACAGCAAAGCAGCCTTCGAATAAGGACATTTCTTGTTTTCATCTATGGATCTCTCTCAAACGATGCAAGATATCTGCTGGCTTTCACCATTGGGCAAGCGGGCACCAATGGCGCGCACACGTTGTTCCAGGATAGCAGAACAATTTTGCAAGAACATAGTTTCACCACTCCTTGAACACCGGTTCGCTCTTTCTGCTCATCACAGAATGTTGGTAATTTTGTAAAACTGTCATTAGCAGCTGTGCGTTTCCCATCAAGTGGTTGCTACAATTAAGGCCTTTCTCCAGGAACCCCTTAATGCTATTTCATAATGATATGACGTCATGTATTTTAAGGGACACCAGAGAGAAACACCCTTATTTGAAAGTAAATGGACTAGTAATTGAAAAAAATGTCATTAAATTGTTGGTGCATGGAAGTCTGCAATGACATGAATTATAAAGTGTCTTTTCACATTGGGCCATTGTAGCTGAGTCTCAAACATTTTCAATTTAAAGTATACTGTAGTCTTTTTTTTTTCGCACTACTATAAAAAAATTTACCGAGTCCGTACACATTCCACCAAAATCTGTGAATATAGCAGTCAACTGGTGCATAAGCTTCAAAATCAAAGTCAGAATTTTATTTCACCTTATATATAAGGAAAACAAATGCTAGTCGGACATGTAGCCAAAGGTTATTTGTAGGGTCGATAAATCAGAGCACCTAGCAAATCGAGGCAATCCTGCTTCTTTTCTTTCAATTTGGCTCCCTAGACATTTTAGCAAGAGTACTTTTTCTGGCATTGTGTGCAGTAGTATTTCCTAGTAGGGCACAAAATCGCCTATCTCTCTAGTGTCCCTGTAAAAAAAAACGAGCACAGTTACGGCCGTTCTCCAGCTGAGAAAACGGAACAGAAAAAAGTAAATGCATTGGATCCGCTTGCTTTGGACTCGAGGCTTACCCGCCACGGTGGCCTAGTGGCTAAGGCACTCGGCTGCTAACCCGCCGGTTACGGGATCGAATCCCGGCCCGTGTGCCTAGGTTCGGGTGCACATTGGAGAAGCCCACGTCCCTATTGCATCTCTCAATCGTATGGTGGTTCTGGGACGTTAAACCCCAACAATTAATATTAGACTCAAGGTTTCCTTGAGTCTAGAAAAGTGCGGGCTGCCAGCAGGGGTGGAGACTGAAGAGCTGGATGTTTACCCTGCCATTGGGATCCACAATTCTGCGCAGAGATCGCCTACGAAGAATAGATAGACCATTTCATCGCCCACAATGGGTCATTTCAGCTGCGCCCCCTGAAAAGTGGCCTTTGCACGCTGAGTGAACTGTGCAAACTTTAACTAAAAAACAGCGTTAAAGGTGCAGTTAAACAAAAAGACAAGGGTACTGTGTGTATCATTGTTTTCTTTGTGCATATGCATCTTTCAACACTGTCTTTTGATTAAGATGGATACATACAAGCTCTCCCAGCCCTCACTTTTGTTGCTGTACAAAACTGCACCCTTGCCTTCTCAACGAAAGCGTTGTCAACCAGTACGACACACTGTGAATGGGGAGCATCGTTACAAGCCTGGACTGTATTTAGGATGGGGTAACAAGGCTCTTCTTGAAAGGGGCTATGGTTTCCTGCAGCAGCCACCTCCATAAATCGGCATTCATTTGAACACGACTGTCGGAAGGCTTCATCAAAATAGTCATTCTGCATATTCTGCTTACAGCGCCGTAATATTCAGAAAACATGATTGCTGCGGTCTAATCTACGAATTGACGAGCTTGTATGGGGGGTGTAAAAGAAAAGTCGGAGCCTGTTCACTGGCCTTTCAAATGCCGACATTCATGGTACCAACTAAAGTTACTAAAATTGGATCTGGTAGGATGTTTATTGTGGGAATCAGCTTGGAAGACTTGCAGCAAAGTATACTAAAAATTGTCATCTGCAAACTGCGAAGCTCATCACGTGCCAATTCTGAGATCTGTGGACAATCTCTTGTGCTCTAACTCGTAGGTCACTCATTGGTTAAGCAGAGGAAAGGACGGTATGGCAATGCTCTACTGTGCTCATCGTTTCCCTGTGCGTGCTGATAAGTACGCTACCACCTGCTTGAGTAGTACAAAAAGAAGCAAGAGGTGACGTGCATATGCAGTGGCCTTAAAATCTAAGCCACTGCTGTGCTGTAGTAACAGTCATCAATGCTAGCTTCTTTACGCTGAATTCATGGAAACCACACTTAGCCCTACTGTAAATCTGTTGTGAAGTCAAAGCAAGTGAATTGATGCAGAGAATGGTAGGTGACAAGGAAAGTAGGGATAAATAGTGGACCAGGCTTATGTCTAGTACTGGCATCTTCACATGGTAAGCAGCTGGGAGAAACATTACAGGTGGCCTGCTATTGGACTTGTCTCGCTTTGCCGCACAGTCTCAGCGGACCAAGCACTTTCCAGATTGCTATGGGCCTGCAGAATTTGCAAGTTCGGTGATCTAAATACCTTGTTCCCTCAGCAGCACTACGACCTACAGCTCACTTGGAATGCCATACTCTACGTGTAGTTTCCTGCGTTGTTTGCTTTAAGCAGACAAGCAGTACGGTGAAACAATCCACTGGGGTATAGTTTTCCAATGACACCAGCGCTGCCTGTAGGCCCCATACGCATTCATCTGCATGCTCAGCCTGACTTTTTTTTGTTAGGCTTTCGTACTGTAGTCACCAGACAGCACGTGCACCTTGCCCCATGTTTCATGTTGCACTGCTCTTCTGTTTCGTGCTTCCAGGCAGCCAATGTACAACGACCTCCCGCATGGACCAGGCCGCGGCTACACATCTGGTATGCTACTTTTGTTAATTCTCGTCTTGTGTTAGAAGTTCTTGTTTTGAAGTGTTGTCTGCCGAAAGGGACGCTAAACAGCAAAACAATTTTTCGGGTGCTTAGTATAGTACGATTTCAATTTCCCCAAAATACCACTCTAGCCACGAGATGACACTTCGTAAGCGAGAAAACGCGTGAAAAAAATGTGGTTGGGAGATGCCACCTTAAGATTCCCACACCGAACGCCGTGAAGTCATAAATTTTGAAGGGGGATTCTGGGTCTTACAAAGCTTCTAATCGATAAAAATGAAGTACATCTTCATTTGCAAGTGCATACCTTTGGATACGAAGTTTTCTAAAAATTTTATCATGTCGCGAAAAAAAAAAAACTCATTTTGAAATTTTCTACATAGTGTGGTTGTTTTGGTGTGAAATTTAAAAATAAAACTTCAACCTTAATTTTCTCTACTAATAAAATAAAGTTAAAATGGATAAATTTATGGCATTGAGTTCTCAGAGTGCAGTTTATTAAAATAAACGGTCTTTGTTCCTCTTTAGTGACCTTTTAAAGGGGTGTTGGCACCATTTTTGTACCTTCGTCCACTCTGGTATACAAATCGCTTGTATACAAGGACGTCTTTGAAAAATTGTGAAGCCGGTTAGGTACTGCCAAAATGTTTTATTTTAATGTTGGAAGTCGGTATCTTCATAGCACACCCACTGTCATCGACATTAGCATGTCGGGCTACAGTGTCAACTCGGGTGACTTCATGCCCCAGTGTAGCTAGTTGTGATGACGACATCTGGCACCAAAACACATCGCCTCTCGTGCATCACCAGTGGAGCCGCGCAGCGTAACATACATGGAAACGTCACGATATCTTGCATAAGCATGGACTAGAATCTCGTACCGTGTTGCGGCGTTGGGGTAGGGTAGGAACCGAAACTAGCTTCGAAGAACGTGCATTTCATTTTTCAGGCCGCTAGCGCAGTAACGCAGTAACCAGTAAGTTTTACGTACTTGTAATGGCCTTTTATTTGATGTAAAAGAATTGACAATTTTCAAATCTGTAGCCTTTTAATCGAACACAAACTTCAAATGCAAACGTTGCTTACGTGCTGCCAAAGTTGACGCTTCTTCACAAAATGTACCCGTTTCTCTCATTGTCATACCTCAACGTACCAAGTATAGAAACAACAAATTGATAATTGTGGCAAAATTAGTTCAGAGCACTCACACCATGAAAACTGTACAAATAAGCATTTCAAAGGAATCTTTGGGTAATGGGAGTACATTTTCAGCAGGTGTGACTGTAAATGCTATGTTTAACTCTTGACTGTCATTCTTTTTAGCACAGTGTTTAATAAGTGCAATCAAGTTTAGTTTCATTTTGTTTTATTGAACTGTCATTTGACCCAAAATTTCTTCACTTTAAGTTAGTACTTGCAAGCTTGATAACGGAAAGAAATAATCATAGAGTTTCATACAATAATACCTAGAGAGGAATCTGTCGCTGCGATCGTGTACCTCTATGGTAGTTATAGGAATTAAAGGCTTCGGATTGGATAGAGTTTGCTAGGGAACCATCTACAAACTTTTTTCTACAGTTTCATTTTCGTTCTTTGCGAAGCGTGGGTAGTGGAGGGGAGTGCAAAGCACTGAAGCAGCGCCTTTGTTGTTCAAAGATGCTGATGACCGCTAGGTCTCCTGATTTGCTGCAATGTTCGAGCTTTACGAGTCGTATTTGAGAGTTTAAACGAAGCGCCGTCCACTCACCGCTGCGCATAGATGTAGAGTCTCATGCCAGTGCATGATATTGCATCGAGTTCATGTTTTTTCACAAACACGTCTTGCCTAAACTCGGTTTAAATCGACTGCAAAACGATGGCGAAGCTAAGCAGACCCACCGTCACGCTCCGCTGACTTTACTTCACAACAAACCTGAGGTTCTTTGGGGGCAGAATACTTGGACAGACACACCTAGCATCGCAGAAGACGAAACGTTACGCGCTTATTACTTAATACTGTACTGTTATTTCTATAAATAGATAATGCGTACTTTCCAGAGAAAAACAAGCATGTTTGTTTTCAAGTGTTGTCAAAAAACTCATTAAATTTTTATGCGAAATTCGGAACGCAGTGGCAGAGCAACGCATACCCTGATGGTTGAATTTGGCCAGTTTTCACTTTTGCCACCTGGTCACAAAAACTTTTTGCAATAAAGTTTGTGTAGAAATAAATGAAGCAAGTTTAAATTAAATATACGCTCATATGAGATTGTTTTATACTCGGAAAAGCAGTGTCGCGAACCTTAAGAACGTAATCCATCCGAAGCAGACCCGAAGCTTGTACTTCCCATAATTTCCATGAGGGTACAAGCCCTGCTGAAAGAGCCCGCGTAGACACTAGCACCAGATTCCCCTCTCGGTATTATTGTATGAAACTCTATGGACATAATTTTGTATCTTTCTTGTTTCTACGTTTCTCTATTAACGTTGCAGCATCAAGATTTGCAGAATCTGAGCACAGTAGAGGATTAGAGAAAGCATTGTGGTGCCAACTAGTGCGAGATTATTAAGTAGCATCGGAAGAGCCATTTGTCACATAGTTCAACATCAGTAGGCTTGCGGTGATTTGTGTTAATCTTAAACTTCAACTCTTGAATGATGTAGCCTGCTCATAATTTTTTGTGGAATAACTGGTTTTCAAGGGCAGCAAACCTTTATAGGTGGTGTTGCCTCCTCAGTATGCTTCTGCTTGATGCATCGATACCGTTTCTCCATGTACTTAAATGTTTATTGGAAGTTGCATATGGAAGATGCGAAGTGGGGTTTTCAAAGGCAAGTTTTGGCTCGGTGTTAAATATTTCATGCTAAAGTTATGGAAAAATATTTAGTTATTGGAAGTAGGATGTGTGAACTATGATACAAAATTATAATCAGGATGGCATATACATAGGAGTATTGATTAATTTTGAAATTAGTGCATAGTAAGTGTGACATGCTCAATTACTCTGGTGGTCATAAGTACTCAGTGTGGCATGGAGCTGTCTGCCAATTGTGCTCATCTTAAGTACCCGCAGTGCTAATCTAGGAAGTGCAGATTTATAACAATATAAACAAATATTTCCGTGTGGCTATGCCGCTGCATCGCTGAAACAGTTCTTGGCAAATTTTGAATTTTTTTTTCTGCTCTCGTATCGCATCCTCTGCATAAAATGGCGGACGAATGTATTGCTTTTGAGCCACATATTGTGGCATATTATTCTCGCGAGTTCCTTTTTCATTTGTTCACACAAAGATGAGACGTGTTGTGTAAATTGTTTGTTGTTTTTCTTGCAGGTTCATACACATGGCGCTAAACAAGCATGTAGACATGCAGCACCACATACGCCAGCTTCATGCAGGAATTTGTTTTTCAGATTGTTTTGCAAGCTTGTTTCAGTTCAGGATCCTGCAATAAATTTCATCTGTCGTCCGTCAATATGCATTGCTGTATCACTTATATTGCGTAGTATCATTGAAAAGTAGTCTGGGCCCACTGTGGTTGCTTTGTTGCTCTGGCACTGTAGGGTTTGCACTTGTCCCTGGATTTTGCTCAAAAGAACAAAAAAAATCTCCAGACTTTAATTTAGCGCAACGGACGTAGGTTCGTTACTCAGAGTGATGGAAGTGTTTTGATGGGAAGCAGAGTGCAAAAACGCTTATGTGCTATGCTTTGGGCGCTCTTGAAAAAAAAAATTCAGGTGATGAAACTTAATCTGCACTTGATGTGCAGCTTTAAAGCCGCTGTCTAGTTTTGCAAGGGGTCTCATAACCGAGTTTGATGCTGCCAGTTTTCTTTAGTGCTTGACAAGGCATGTAAGCATGAAGTAGTAACGCGGAAAACGCCGTGAAACGTAGTTTTGGATCCGAGGCGCATCCAAAGTTGTGTGTGCCATGTATACTGCAAACAGTGGTCGGCGAGCACGATTGCCATTATACGCCGGTGAACAAGCGAGTCCTTAATAATCAATCCTGTATTTGTATAGTGGCTTGTATCACGGAGGCTAGTGCTCACGTGCTGCGCACACGTGCACGCCGTGTGCATGCGATGCGGCTTTACAGCAGAGTGCGTATTCGATAATTCCAGCGACTATACACCTTTTCACAGGAAGGAAAAAACACCGCCATGATGGGCTGTGCACGGGAGTACTAAGACTAAGGGCGCAGCGTTTCCAGGGCATTTTCGAGGGGACGCGCAAATTCGCACAGCCCATGAAGGGCTATGGCGGTGCCCAAGGAGGCAGTTTATGAAAAGGTGAATAGGCAGCGCAACGGAAGGGCAAAATGGCGGACGAGACGGTGATGTTACACTTCTAGTACACTAGTGATGTCGCGAGCGTTTAAACACGTCAGCGTTGCAGAGCGTGAAGACGCGTACATGACTACTGAGAGACCTAACTGCGTCGCATTTTTATCACCGTGTGACAGCTTCAGAGCACTGCTACATGGCGCCGCCTGCGTCGCTAAAATGACCAAATAGCAAGGTTACTTCGCGCTGTCATGCGGGCAGCGCAATGAGCCTGTTTTTGTAACTTTTCAAATCTCTTGAAGAGTTTGCGGTTCTTTTAATCGTGCGTCTTGGCTGATTGTAAGGCCCCTGAAGATAAAAAAAAAAAAAGGCAGATCCCACGTAAATTGGAAATCGATGATATGCGAAGCACGAATGAGAAAGGTTGGTATGCCACTTTCAAATCACCACAATGTTAAGAGGTGAAGGTAAATTATGCCGTACATGACTTCTGTGTCATAATTATCGCTTTGGATGTGTCGTTTACATTCGTCATCACGTCCCGTGATGCCAAATTTAGTAAATGTGGAGCTAGTGAAACGGCTGCGAGCACGCTATAAGCGTGGTATGTTGTCATGTTACATGACACGAGCCTCATGATTATCATGTTTGCACCAGTCGCATACCTTCGTCATTCATTGACGTCACGTAATACCAAATTCGACATATGCGAAGCTATGGAAACGGCCCTGAGCGCATCATGAGTGTAGCATGTAGTCATGTTCACATGATACGCATCTCATGTTTGTCATGTTTGAGCTTGTCTCATACCTTCGTCATCGATTCACGTCCCATAATACCAAATATCGTACCAGTGAAGACAGCGAAACGGCAGCCAGCGCATCATAAACGTGGCATGTAGTTATGTTACATGACTTGCATGTCATGATTTTCATGTTAGGGTCTGTCGCTTGTGTTTGCCATGCAATTATGTCATGCCACACGAGTTTTGCAACATGTCATCTGAACGGAGCCACCCCAAGAGCAGCAAGACCATGAAAATTAAATCATGACATTCATGACATACATATCATAATTTTCATGTTATGACTAGTCAAATATGCTCGTCATATAGTCTTGGCATGCCATACCAAGATTGGTATCGATACCATTATCCAAACGGCCAGGAAAGCTAAAGGTCGTAGGCAGCTAGATAGATAGATATATAGATAGATAGATACGCTCAAAGTCACTGAAGTTCGCTAAGAAATGCTTCGCATTCAAGAGTAAAACGCGTACCCTAGATCATTTTGCACACTGATGAATTGTACTGGGGGTGCCGTTGATTTCCACACTGTTGATTGTACTGGGGGTGCTGTTGTTGCCACGTGTTTCTTGCTTGAAGGAAAAAGGAAATGGTCCAAAGTTTCATGCACTGAATTCCACACGGAGACTTCGAAACAGTCTCCGAGTTCATAATTTTCAGTATGTCTTCGATTTTTGTTCACATTGTTTCAACTAAATTCCACAAAAATTGCAATGTTAATCGCTGGTTGCATTCGCTTGTGTACATAATAATGAGCACAAAACAGTACTAAAAGGCTTAAAGAACCCCGGGTGGTTGAAATTTCCGGAGCACTCCACTATGGCGTCTCTCATAATCATATGGTAATTTTGGGACATTTAACGGCACATATCAACCAAGTACTAAAAGGCCGAGTGAAACAAAAGAGCACGCACCACTGCTCGAACTGACTATTACCTAATAATAATCGTTAACCTTCGAGACCTAATGCACACTCCTTTGCCGTGTATATGAGTCAGTTTGTGGTGATGACCACAGGTATGTAGACTGTATTATTCGAAGTCCTACCCACAATGGTGTGCCAAACCATGAGGGTGCTGTATACCCTTTCAGAGATTGCTCCCCGCACGCCGCCACAATCCTCTCTGGGCTGCGCTAAGACGGAATGGCACACCAAAAAAGCACTGTCAAGGGTCTTAGCGCAACTTTGGGTGTATGCTAGTACACTGTAGCGCAGCTCAGCATGGCAGTATGGCCCATGATGGCGGCGCTTTTTCTCTCCTCTGAAAAGGTGTGTTCTGGGCGGTGTGGTGGGCGTACGACAGTTTTTGACGCGTTCTGCACACTCAAAATTCCGCCTCGTGGTCAACTTGCCAACCGCGTGATCACGGCTCTGTCCAGAAACAGAAACTATGCTGTTAAGCAGCCAGTTCTAGTACGTTCTAGCCAAACCAAGCCAATTTGTCTTGACGTAGTGCGAGGCGGCAAGGCGCGGGTAGTTCGACGTTTTGTTACCTGCTTGCTCTAGTTTACTCAACGAAGTGTGTTGATTGGCGACGACATTGACTGGGTGCACTAGTTTGGCAACTTGTGCGTGCTGAAGCGTGTTTGTCATTCAACGTAAATGCCTCTTCGAAAGTACAAAGGTAAGCCCGTATGGGTGTGTGTGACGGACGCGTGTGGTGCGTGTAGTTTCGTTTGTTAGCGAGTAGAAGCACATGAGTCACAGAAATTGAGCAACCCCCCTGCCCTCAGTACAACGTTTCTAGAACCAATTAGTTTTAAAAGCGGCGAAGGAAACACACGGGCGTCAAACGACGTTCATGGCGGCAAAAAGGCGCCTGCTGCTGAAATACTAAAATTTAAAGGATTCTACGCCCCTGGTTACTCAGGCAAGCCCATCGCTACACCGATTCAATATGCTTCTGTCAAATGTACTTCGTGGACAGACATTGTAGGAGTTCGCGCTGGGCTATTGTTCGACATTCTGTGCTTAAGACCTACGCGGGTAATCCACCATCGCACCGGTCGAGAATAATGCGCAAGCCTCCCAATATATTGCTGTTTACTGTTGATTTTCTTGCCTCGATACCGCTAAATGCAGTGAAGCAAGGGACGTTTTGATGTTTGAAAAAAATACTAGAGCAGAAAGATGATGGAGTGGGCACACATGTTTTTGGAAGAGAAAAATGCTAGGTGATACGACTGATATTCGCAGTATCGGCTTCCCACATGACGTGAAAGCTAGGTAAGGCATTGTTATGAACATGAACCAGCCGTAAAGGGGAAGGGCAGGGCTGAATACCTTTGTGTTGCATTTTGGGTGTGATTGTACGCACACACACTCTCTGAAGATGTGGGCACCACCACAAAATTTACGACTTGTGCATTTTTGCTGCAAGCATTTTTTTATAGTACCACAAAGCACCAAAATTCATGTCCACGATTCATGCATACACGCAACAACATTCATGAATTTTCGCTTAATAATTTATTATAGCTTTATTGATGTGGCCAACTTTTCATTTCCGTGTCTTGACGCGAGTTGGGAAGTGACGTAGCAGTGTAGGTGGCTTGGTCACGTGACCACACAAAGCTGTGACGCACATTGTGTTGTGTTGTCTGCCCTCACATGCACATGCCACACAAGCACCAGCGGCGAGTAATGTAGTGATTGATGCTTTGACAGCAGATTTGTTGTGGAGGTGGCGGAGGTCACTGGCGTCACTGCAGATCTGGTGTGACGTCCCTGCAACTTTCATTGGATGCGCTAGCGATGGCTTTCGGTTGAGATAATGAGCATTTGGGCACACCTTGGAAGTGAATTGAAATGTATCCGAAATGTTTTGCTGTGCCCGATACTTCGTGTGGAGTTCTCTTGCGTACAGAGGAAACCCACAACAGGCTTGTTATAGCCTCGATGGCACCATGCCTTTAAAGGGTAATAATACCTCCTCTCCACTGAGTGAGTGAAACTTTATTTGGTCCACAATAGACGCCAGTTAACTCAACGTAACCCCGAGATAAATTTCTACCCATGCCCAAGTCTCCACTCTTTGTCTTGCATTATCACGCGACATGCACAGAGTGTAGCGCCTGCATTAAAGGCCAGCTGTCAATTATGGCTTGGCACTATGCAACTGCAGAAACAGGCACAAAGACACTTGCTGAGAGCAACAAGGTGTGGCAAGCTTTATTGGTTTTCATGATAATGTAAGTAGAGATATACTCGTATGTTCCCACAGACAAATGAATACAATGCGTGGGGGAGCAAGAGATCCTCTAAGAGCAAGGACATCACGTGGTGGAGTACACCAGGCATTAAAAAAAACAACACGAAACACTTGCAGCATGCCAGGACTTTGGGAAGTATATCTTTTTAAGGACCCCAGGCTTTCGTCATGGCCATTAAGGCCGGCAACGCATGACGACCTGTCTTTAACTAAGCATTGAAAAAGATGACGAAGTTAACCAAGGTACACAATGCAAGCATCTGACAACACAGATAACTGTTCAAACTTGGAAGGTTTCAGACATGAAAAACCTTCGAGTCTTTAATCAAGCACATATACTACAAGAGAAACAAAAATGTCTGGATAGAAATATGGCACTGTATAGATGAGGGTGTCTTTTTTTTTTTTTTTAATTTGCCCCCCATACTTTTTTTTTATGCCTTCCCTTGCGATTGTAAAGCATGCATTTTAGTACATCACCGACCTCCACTGTCAACCACAGCGCGTGCTCGCGGCTACGGTGATAGGTCAGGATGAACACTCGTTGCATCTTTTACCAAATGAATCTCAGGGAAACGAAGAAGTCCCCTGGCGAGGCATGCCACCATGCAAACACCACAAATAGAAAAGAAAAATAAACATTACATACAAATAAGGATCATCCACATAAAAAATATGAAACAAGTGCTACACATCAATGCTTGTATACAAAAAAAAATATGTGTGATGAAGACAAGGGAAGCTTAACGTGCAGGGACCTTGGCTTCGAGTAATACTCGTCTTGCGTCTCCTCGTGCGGGGACGTTTGTGATTTGGGACGCACCGTCGCTCGCCGCTGTCAAAATTGAGACTTGTATCACAGGTAAAAAATGAAGGAGCCTGCAGATGTCCTAAAAAAACTAGACTGTGGCCTGTAGGTTGCGCAACAGTTGCCAACGCTGTTTTGATAACCACCCTCTTGCCTTTTGAATCACAAGACAAGATCATGGCATTAAGTAAAAAAAATTGCAGACTCTCCAAAACGTTATACAGCTCATCCAACACCCGATCTTGAATCTCTCGTCTAAATATAAAAATTCTTTCCAAAATGTGTGAAAATCTACACAGATGCCTCTTTCACTGTTACTGCTGTCAGAGTCCATGTAAGTAGCTAGGCCTGTCTTCACAGAGGGTATGTAATATTGCACATTTGTGGTTTTCCCCCCCCTATTCGCTGCCAGGCACTGGATGATATGGCTGGGAATGTGAGCGTACTCTTGGCTGTAGAGCTGCTACGAGCAAAGGCCTGCCGACATGAGCGTTTTGGCAACCAAGGACCGCTGGTTATCATGATTCTGCGTCGTTCGTGGTCAAGCCCACCAATGTCACAGTGACATCGAGTGAACAAGTGCAGTTAGAAGGAATGTCATTTGTGTTGCACTTCTGACAAATTTTTCTGGACATCTCTACCGGTCTTGCAGACTTCTTAATTGTCAAATGAGACTGGGCTTGTGAAGAGTGTTAGACTATTTGGGCAAATGATGCATGGGTATTTATACTTCAATTTTTGACAATCTTTGCACTTTTCAAAGCAGCTTCGAAGCAATGAATCAGTGCGACCATCTCAGTTGCGGTGGCTGCATTTGTGACGGAGGTGAAAATGCTTGCGACCCGTGTACTTCGATTCATGTGGGTGTCGAAGAACCCCAGGTGGGCTAAATTTCTGGAGCCCTCCATAGCTGCGTCTCTCATGATCATATTGTGTTTTTCGGAATGTTAAACCCCGTCAATTATTTTAAATAGTGTTTTGGCTGGAAAGAGGTTGTAATTGCCTATGTTAAGCTGCAATGGCTTTGGCCGTGCCCAGGTGCGGTGCAGCTGGCATCTTGGAAGAACAGCATTACGCAGCATGTTAGCACATGTACTGTGCTCACGGATTGAAGCGTGACACTTTTTGTTTAGTACATGTGCTACGAGCGATTCTTCACGACTGTTGCTGCATAGCTTGCCAATAAAGGTAATGATGGCTCTGATGTACAAATTCAAGTCAAAATTACTGTTATGATTTCAAATATAGTAATAGTTGTTATGAAAGAAGAATTGTGCAAGGGGGTCACTTTCTATGTTAGGCATAACTGATGAAACTGACAGACAAATAGGCCAAGGAAAATGTGGGGGGATGTTATTTGTGGTTTCTTAACTGCAGTGCGGCTATTCTCAATTAAATTGAAAGGAATTTAAAAGATATTCATCACACTATAGTTAAGAAACTGCAGATAATGTCCCTTATGCTTGTCTTGGTTTCAATAATATTTGTCGAAGTTTTACGTCCCAAAACCTGTGAGGGGCACCTTAGTAGAGGGCAGCGGAAATTTCGACCATTACAATTTGCATTTCTGCATACTATGCATCCACTTACATCTGGTGCTCCTTAACATGTGCCCTAAATCTTTCGTACATGGGCCTAGAATATTCCACCTCCGTCAAAATGCGGGCATGGTGGTGTGGGATTTGATACCGCAATCTTAGAATCAGCAGTAGTGCGCCGTGGCAGGTCACACAAGCTACAGATGCTGAAAGCGGAAAGATGCACAGCACTTAGCCTCAAATTCTCACGTTTCAATCTGTAAGTACTGCACAGTGTTGGAGTATACTAGCATTCAGGTAGTGTCGAATTTATTTTGTCTTATCTACGGCTTCGATGTCCTGCTTATAAGAGGGGAACTAAGACGAGAAACAGCTACGACAATTTACGCAGTAGTTAGTCCGCGAAAGGACACAAGGAAGAAAACTTTTGCCACACAGACTCCAGAACTGCACACTGAGGTGAAAACGAAACGGTGTACCAGATTCACGATATAGTAGGAACCGAAAAAATTCTGAACCCTGTTAAAATCGGGCGAGTCGCCTCTTGTCGGCCACTTTGCCGTAGCAGTTCTGTAAGCCGCTTAATGGAGGTTGTGGAAAAGTATCGCATGAGACAGTGCCAAGCCGTGCGGCGCAGCGAAGTGCGATGCAAGCTGGCGGCATTCGTGCAGGTTTTGCGATGCAGTGGCGGGAAAGATTTGCAGCGTGTCCATATTGCGTGTATGTGTGTATATGCGTCGAGTGTGTGTTGGATATATATAATATAGATAGCATCCTATGAAAAACAAAGCGCTCAAAATGCGCAAGACCTTTCAAGACTCATAAACATGAACTAGACTCAACAATCCTATAGCGATTTGGCTCGATTGTGGGTGGGAATCGAATACATAACATAAAGGATATAAGGAGATATAAAGCAAGCATATATTCAACAGAAAACACTTCGGTTGCACTCTAAAAATGAGCCGTATCCTAAGCAAATAAAAGCAAGAAGGCACGCTGGCAAAGGAAAGCATGAAAATAAAAGAGTAACATTAAAGCGAGTGCAGCTTGGGGATGCGTACTTTTGCGAAACAAGCATAAATAATAATAATAATAAAAAGCAAGGGAATGGCATGCTGTAGCACAGGTTATGCAATACTGTTGTATTTGAGTGTATATGATGCTTTCTAAATTTGTTTATGCTCTGTCCATCATTACGAATAAGGGACTTGGCCATGCTTTATATGAAGTGCCCATCATTGAAATTAAGGCTGTGTTCCAATTCTAAGACAGCACATATACAGTCCTTGCAGACAGCTTAGAAGACAGCACCAAGCCTATGCTGTTCGAGAAATGGAACACGTCTTGACGGCTTACGTGCGACAAGGCACCACCTCGTGTTGAGAAGAGAAAGCTAAAATAAACAAACATAACTGTTGTCTTTTCTGGCTTATTTCATGTTCAAATAAAAAAAATTCAACATTACTCACAATGAGCGTCTGGAGAAAGGTCTGCTTGTGTGCAGACGACCATTCCGACAAGATCCGATCTATCTGAGCGATTCACTGAGCTGCCATCTTCTTTGGACAGCAAAATGGTCTGCATCGCATTTGTCTACATTGCGGTCTTCTCAGAGCTGTCTATTTTGCCGGCTACTTGAGAATTGGAATGGGAGTTAAGATGGCCACCGTCCATTTAGCTGTCTATCTAGCCATCTACGGTGAGTATTGGAACAGAACATAAGTTGAATGATCCGAAAGTCGTTGCAAAACCCGTTGCGGAAACGAGTCCTTTTTGGAGCTAGTTCCACAAAGAAATTCAAGAGCAAATTTTTGTCGGCTTCGCAATTCACGGAACAAACTAGGAATGTATTTTACGATAAACCCCCATTCGTTGTTTCAGAGAGGCGATTGGATTCCCCGACCAAGCTCTGTGATTGTGTAAATCTCAACTCGCTTGAGGAAGGGGCAGTGTTTCGCACTGCGCTGCCATATACGTTTAAACACACGGCTTACACAAGGTGCAATAAGTTTTAGTTTTTCGCGAAATCTGCGCCCTAGGTGCCGGGCATGTGCGATGCATCGTTCAAGTCTGCCAGTAAAGAGCGACGGTTTTCTTCATCTTTACTGCCAGAAATGAAGTTTCATATTTGAAGCAGAGCAGCGCTCTACCTTTCAACGTCGGCAGACTTTTCGTGGGCTCTCGGGCACATTGCGATCGGTGCGTTACAAGTGCCTGCTTCACAGACAGTTACAGTTTTCAAGCGCCGTTAACCGTCCTGGTGTTCCCGCAGAGATCCCCCAAATGGTGAAATGTTGGCACTCTTGCACAGATGAAAACAAACAAATAAAAGAGACACAGTGGCAGTTAATCTCTGTGACCTCGATACAACCCTCTGAGTGAGTGACGCAGCTCGCAGAGGAAAGCATTGCATTTTGTCAGCGCAGGCAATAATCTGCGCCAAACGACCAGCTCTGCGTTAAAAGCAGCAAGAGACGGGCGCAGCATTGGAGAGAGAGCTCGAAGCAAACGAAAAAGGCGATGCTGCAGGCCCCTTGTAGGAGAATATAAAAGATGTGAACAAGAAGCAATAACTTAAGGAGTATTCTGGCTTGCGGGTCATGAAATTCATTATCAAGGAATATTACTAATGAAGGCAAATGCAGAAGAGAAAAAAAAAATGGTATATAGGCTTCATGCGAATGTCAATGCATTTGGCTGGAATGTTCGTGACTTGACCCCCTGGGGCTGCATGCAGGAGACTACATATACAAAAATTGCCTGTCAAATTAAGTGTGCCCCAATATTAAAAGGACACTGAAAATTTATTCATCAATTCTTTTCATGCTTGTTATGCATTTTTTTCTGGCAACGAACGGATTTTCTGTTATACTAAGAAATGAACAAAGCCAGAAACACCACTTTTCTCCAATTTAGTTCCCGAACGACAGAGCAACTCTGCGAGACATCCCGAATTGCATGTCATTATCTCACGCTTTTTCACATTTAGTGTTGGTGATTCTCATGGGTAATTTTTCTGGCACACCAAGCTTCTGCTGTCAAATAATGCTGGCCTATTCATCAATCTTAGACGAATTGAATTTTATTCATTACCAATATTAATTACTGTTAATTGTAACAGTAATTAATATTTTTATTCACTCTTCAGTGTCCCTTTTAAGTATGTTCTTGAGGTAATTTTTTAAGAACTTTTGGCACGGTACATTGTCATCCTGCATACTTAAAGAGTCCTGGTCTGCATGTTGGGGCACTTTTTGACATTTCGAAAAAGTTGAGTCATTTGTATGCCGTCAAACTCTGTCATTTTCCGCAATCTGTGGCAAGATTAGCACTGTCACATATGCGTGCAAGCTTTCTCTAAACTATTTACAAAGCTCTTGTGCAAGCTTGCATGCATGTCTTATGAGGAGTCTTTTTCTCACATACCATCTCACAAGCGATATAAAAATGTATATCTCTCTTGATTAAAAAAAAATTTGCAACTAAATTAACCATGAAACAGTTACGACATTCGCATTCCACGGAATTCTACAGTAAAATGCCACGCTTGCCACAGGTGGGGTCAAAGAACATTGAAATAAAAAGAGTAAGTTTGGTGTATACAGCTCAACCCTGATGATGGTTTTAAGACAAATGTTTCTCCAAAATGAAGAAAAGAACATGAGAGAGTGCCTTGCATCCACACTTGGAATCAGGCTTGAGCTATCATTCAGAAGATGTTTCTTCTTTCCCCGTAACAGCGAAAAAAATCCTATTCGTCACAACCGTGGAAAAAGTACATGTAGTAAAAAGAATGGAGGTATAGCCCTCTGCCAATAGATGTAAAATGATTCTCGCAAAGATAGCGAAAGAGAACAGGCCGATTTGAGTAACTCATCTCAGCTCTGCAATATGGGTAGAGAGAGCGGAGCATTGTAGAGATGGCCTGTAAAAAAGTAGCTCGACCCAACAGAGTGGGATCGGAGGGGTGTGCCCTACAGCCCATTTTAAGAGCGGTAACATCGACCCAGTGCATCGCTGGCAGTCGTACGCACATCGCCTTGCCGCTCTTGGTGTGTGGTCGACAACTTGGAAGAAAAACGGAAGTATGGTACAACAGTGGCGTGTGACTCGGCTATGTACAGTGGGCAGTTGCGGCAGGGCAGGCACTGCTGGGCTCACAGTTCCACCAACGTCACGTCGATGGAGTCCTCGCTGGTCGGCTCCAGCTCAATGATGAAGATGTCTTCGTTGCAGTAGTGCTTGACCATATCATCATCCATTCGTACAGTCACCCTAAGACAGGAGCAGAGAAAGAGAGGAATTTACTAATTAATACCATGCTAATTCATGAAATTATATTTAGGACTAGTAATTAATATCTTGCTACTAATCTAGGTCAAGCTCTGCTAATATTCTAGCCCTGCACGACTGATGCAAGCTGCACGTATTTTATTACATTTTAATATTTTTTTATTTTCAAATAACATGAACACTGTGCAGCGATTGTCCACGTTCACATTCACGATAAAAACTTTCCAGCAATATTGACTAGAGGGAACTGGTGCTGCGATCATTCAGCCACCAGGAAAATGGTGGGTAGTACGGTAGACTAAGTCAGCCGAAATCTGCTAAACGAAGCTGCTGCTTAAATGGAATGACTGCCTCGTACTTGTATTCTGAACCCATATTCATATCTCAGTACTAAATGGAACTCCTGGGAACATACTTCTCCAGTCCCTTGAGGTTCCATTTGATAGTTTACTGTACATGAGTTTGCCTATACTTCGTGCCTGCATCTTCGCACACACTTGTTTTGAGGCTCTGTTTATTATTGTGTTTTGGTTTTTGTTTTGGATAAGGGAATGGCTGGTTGAGAACTTCATGAGCCAATTTGAATTGGTGAACCTAAAGAGTCAAGGGGTTGAAGTTGGACTGCACAACTTTCACGGAATCAACTCAGCTTTGCGACAAAGCGACTGCATGCCATACGAAGCCAACGGAACCGAAAGAATGGACCTTAGGCAAATCAATGCATTAGCCATGCATTAACCATGCATTAGCCAATGCATTAGCAATATTGGCCCAATAGGCATAGATGAATTTTGCTGGGGAATTTCATAAATTCGTATCGGCCGGTTTTGCATCACTGAGAGACTACTGTCTGTTTAGATGAACGTCTCCTAAATTCGTGTACAAACAGTAAAATGCGATGGGTTTGCGAAAAGCCAAGATTGGATTGGGCCGCTTTTTTGTCAATGCGGCCAGATCACGGCCAGAAATTTCAATTTTCGGGAGATTTTCCGGACAACAGTACAAACTTAAGAACTGGTTGAAATCTGGGAGTCTTCCCTAAAATCTGAGAGACTTGGCAAGTATGCCAATTGTATAAAAGGCATTTGTAAATCTTATCGGCCGGTTTTGCATCACTGGGAGACTACTGTCTGTTTAGATTAACGTCTCCTAAATTCGTGTACAAACAATAAAATGCGATGGGTTTGCGAAAAGCCTAGATCAGATTGGGCCACTTTTTTGTCAGTGCGGCCAGATCACGGCCAGAAATTTCAATTTTCGGGAGATTTTTCGGACAACGGTACAAACGTAAGAACTGGTTAAAATCCGGGAGTCTTTCCTAAAATCTGGGAGACTTGGCAGGTATGCCAATTGTATAAAAGGCATTTGTATAAAAGGTCGCACATAAAATGAGAGCTTACCCTTTCTTGCATCTCTTAAATATGTTCTTTAAGCTTGAAGCATCTACTTTGTACTTGCTCTCAATCTGAAATGCAAAAAAAAAAGAAGAACCATGTAAGGAATGCAGCAGTGGCTTTTGAACCTTTTCTTTAAGCATGGCTTTGTTCTGTGATCATTAGAAAAGTGCCAAATCAGGTATACAGCTATCGCGGCAAACAGTTGAAACTATGAGGCAGAAAAAGCGAAGTGCACTCTTTGGGAAGTGAACACGCAAAGGCAAACAAGGACAAAGTATGTCTGTTTATTTGGCAGTTTATTTGTTCTACTTAAGTAAGATGATCCGTCAACCATTGCTTGATCAGTCCACATGCACTGGCTATTAGCTGAGCAAGTGCTGCGGCTAATAAGATAAGCAGAAAAGACCTATGCAACTGCACATTGGCTATTAGGTGCAGGAACCCTTCATGTAAAACAACATGAAAGAATTGAATGCATTTTAGAACTGCTAATGCATATTGTCTGCGCCGCTACTTGTGCCTTGAACAGCCGAGCAGCGTTTGTACTGGTTTCGAAGAAGAAAATTCTAGCTTATCGTTGAACTTTCTAACACAATTTTTCCTAAAAAGTTATCAAAAAATGACTCATATTCTTGGACTTACAGTAAATCAATGGGTATTGCTATTATAACAAGAGCGTCTAGCCTCAAAGGACCAGTAAACAACTTCGTGGTCTAAAAATTGTTTCAAGGACATGTATGCACCCTGCCGGGTTAATAAAGCGACTTACTGCTTTCGCTAGACCAGCCAGCGAAGGTGGCACCAAATGAAGTGGTGTGAAGACAGTTTCCTTCTCCCGTTTGGCATACAGAAGCACTGTGAACAGAGGCAAAAACAACAGAGATGAGCGTCACAGACCAACGACCACAGGTGTTAATTCCCAGTCTTGGGCAAAGCATTTTACTTTTTTATCTACAGTGTTGTGGATTGTGCACTTGCACGAGTTGCGCATCTTTCAGTGGTTGTTCACTTCCCGTTTGAGATTCCACTTCTGTTGCAGAAGTCATGAGCTGGAAATTACATCTAGAGCTTTGTATCTGTGTGGGTATTGCATTGATATCCGCTATGTGCCATGCATATGTGTATGTACTGTAGTTCAATACGTTAAGGACGAAAGACTTCTGTGTGTAGAGTAGAGAGTACCACCGTCTTTGACGTCAGTACCACTTAATTTAAGAATAAAAGGGACACTAGAGTGAAACAATGACATGAGTGAAACAACTGTGCTCTGAGAACACTAATGCCGTAAGTTTCACCATCATAAGTTCATCATTATGGGAGAAAAATCAAGGTTGAAGTTTCATATTTAACCTTCTCAGATGCCACCTATGAATAACTGTCTGCAAATGTGTCAAACCACTACAACGTTGCTTCAAGGCACTCAGTATTCTATTGTAACAAGAATAATGAGATAATTGTTGAATTTGTGTGTTACATAAGCTCATTCCAATTAAGTTATAATTACATATGCCTTTATCCCAATGTCATTGATGCTTACTTCCGGCATAAGCAGAATCAAATCTCAGGCTAGGAACATTGCAAACTTGTTATTGGTTATGTCAATCTTGAGCAAAAAAAATTCTGCTTTTCATATCGCTTGCAAGAAGCAGCACGTCGCACAACTCGTCATACGTGGTAGTGCCTTCAGAAAAGTGATAATACGTATCGGTGCACTGAAAAATGAAGTCAGTTGAAGAAAAATGTGTTATGCAAGAGGTTCAATACATTTGAAGTGCGATATAATCTTTCTCTTTCTTAGCCTCTACTTAATGCAAATAGCAAAAACGAGTGGTGTACACAATTGTGTACATAGCATCTCAAAGGTTTAAATTTCACGCCTAAATCTCTACACGTGATGTCACCTATTTCAAGACGTATTTTTCGTATTCTCGCAACATTGGCTCAAGAAATTTTCTGAAACTTCGTAAGTTACAGGGTTCATTCAAGTTTACCAGGCAAAAATCGAAAGGTTTTCAAGGACTTTCACGGTTATGCATGCAAGTTTTCACGGACCACAATGTCAGTTAGGAACCCAATTGAAACATATTCAGGGGATGATGGATGCTGGGAATAACTAAAGCTTCATCAAAAAAGGGATGCCATTGCTAGAGCAGGCATTGAATACATGGCTCGAATGACATTTTCTTTCCAGACAGTTTTCAATCATGGTGTCCTAGAGCTGCACAGATAGCACTTTCAGTGAGTATGACATAAGACGCAAACATTTATTCACATAGCAAAGACTTAAGAAGAGTTATCATGTAATGCCTTGTTGCATATCTTGAATCTTCATATCAATGACCGCTGTCTCCTGCTGCTTGGTATTGGCTGTCTTACTAAGTGTGCTTGACTTGATGATGCACATCAGATTGTTAGTTGTCTCTGCCTTTCTGCATATGAGTCTGCTGTAGCTGTTAATTTCTTAACAGTGCCTTCTAGTTTCTTTTTCTTTATTTTGTAAGCATTTCAACATCCTCTTTAATGAGACATTTCTTCCGTTTCTCATCCTCCTGCTCTTTCCTTTTCCGAGTTTCCAAAAATGCATGGTGTTGGTTCCTCACAGAAGCTACTGATATGCTTTTTTTTGTGATGGGCACATCACATGCGCCACTGGGTGCATTTACGGCACGACAAATAATGTTCTGTGAAATGTGTGGCAATGTTTATTTTAAAAAAAATTGAAGGATTTGTGCAAATTTCAGCACTTTCGAGGCATTGAACACAAACTGTTCAAATTCAAGGGTTCTCAGGGGTTTCAAGGACCCACATGAACCCTGATGTTAGGTCTGTTACCCCAACAGATAACAATGCACTTCATTTTCACCGATTAGGAACTGGATAGGACCAAGTATATGCCGTTCTATTCTACGATGTCATGACAGTTAGTGCGGGAATATTAAAGAAATGTCTACACTCGCATTTCCTTTTCACGCGTTTGCTCGCTCACCAAGCGTGGTCACGCGGTAAGAGTGCCATTTCCAGGATCGTGATATTGTACAATGCTAGTGCGCAAAAACTAGCGTTTCTCTTTACTGTTATAACCATACGGTTGGTTGCCTGTCGCATATGCCACTTAGAGGTGAAGCAATCTTTGCCCACATGGTTATCGATGCAGAAAGTATCCCAAATCACTCTCACACCTACCTCGATCACTTGGATACACCTTGATTTTCTTGAGCGGTGGACTGATGATGGCTGAATCATTGGCACATGGTTCAAGTTTCTCCCTCCTTTCGAGCCTACAGATAAAGCAAGCTTATTTCAAGACATGTCCAAAAAGAAAATTTCACTGCTGTTTTCAGTTTATCCTTAAGTCTGCAGTGGATACATTTTAGAAGCACATAAGTGTATGTGGTTTGTTGGAACATTACATTGCCTATATTCAAAACCATGCATGACATCAAGTTTTAGAAGACACACTGTTGCATTTAGCGTGAAATGGCTTCCTTTGGCTGAGCTTGTCGACATCACTGACAAAAAGCTGCAAGGAGGAGCAGTATAGCTATGCTAGTTGGTAGCTTTAATGGAATAGGCCTCGGCTGCACCGAAAAGCAGTAGCATCTGGACGTGGAATGGTCTGGGAACCACAAAAGCTTAGGAGCTAGGAATATGGCACTATTTTCTTGTAATCCTGAAGCTGAAGCGATAGCCTTGATGTAATGAACCACTGTGCTAATTTTAGACAGTAAGTGGCACATTTCCAAATCTGCCAGTAAGTGGCACATTTCCAAATCTGCCTAGCTTCAAAATGTATCATTTTGTATTACTCTAAGTAGTAGTCTTAGGAGATATAGCTGACAAAATAGTGTCTTTGTTGTGGGGGTTCTGAGCCTCTCTAAACTTGACAATTTGACTACTACTATTTGCACAAAACATTTCATAGAGACTAAACCAGAATTCTAGTTGCGACAGTCCAAAGAACTTTATCAGTGTCTTCTGAATTCAATTATTTTTCTAGCAAAGAAAGGTTTTTTTCTGCTAATTTCATAAGTCTGTCGATACTCGGCTAAGGCTTCCTGTAAAAGATGAATGAGTAATTATAATATACACACTATACTATGTAGATGATGGGCATGAAAAGACCTGCATACAGAAATAGGAACCAAACCATGTTCTCTATTTCACATGTGTGTCTGCCTGTGAGTGTGCCTGTGAGTGTTACCGCAGCAAGCAAGCTTTCTGCTGCAACACTCACGTAAATGTGTGGTTTGCTTGTTAGTGTTCATCATTCTTTTTCACTAATTACGCTCTCTAACTCCTTTAATCCCTATAACCCATTCACTGATGCGCAGGGTAAATTACGACTAAATCTGGATAGAGCTCTATTATGTAATGCGAGACTTTACGGCTTATGCGAGGCCATTCTCTTAAACTATCTTTTAGTTTTACCACTTCTAATTTCTTCAATCTCTGCTATCAACGCTGCGTTAGCCCCCATTATGCTCACTTGTACCAACATAAATGGAAGCTTCACTATACTAAGTGCTCTGAATGTGTATGTACTTGTGTCCCTACATGCTGCCAAGTAATGCAACGAGAAACGCTTCGCAATGCAGAACATGCTGTAGAACACTCAAGCCTTCATATAATGAATATGAATACACTCAAACCTTGATATAACGACTTCAGACATAACAATTATTTGTTATAACGAAGTGACCAATAGCTTTGCCTTATTAGAGTGTTACTAATAATTGCTTATAACAAATTTTCGAATATAACTGAAGTATTTTCCTCACAGGTGCGAGTTTGTTATGGTGAGGTATGAGTGTACAACAAATGATAAGTTCAAATGAGGTAAATAAAGAATAAGTAGTCTTGTCATAGATACAGGGTTATGGATATACACTCACAACAAATTTTTGGATATAGTGAGGTCATTTTCATGTCGGGATTTCGTCATGATAAGGTTTGATTGTATAGATTTCGCAGCTTCCATAACTCCCAAACTTTTGCATGCTACTACGTATAGTACTCAACAAAGGCAGGAAATGGAAAAGACAAACAGGACCTTCCCAGCTGGTGCAAATGAGGCTGCTGCTGTCATCAGCAATGTTAGTGCAAAAGGAAAACACTACCGCGCGTGTACAATCTGAAAATAAAATAACGTTTTGATAACCCTGCAACGTATCCATACCTGGCCTGCCCGAATATTCCAGGCCAGTCAGCAGTCGTCACAGCAGCAGCTGGGAGTTCCTCGGGGGGTAGCTTTATTTTTCTGCGCACAGAAACAGTTCAAACGGCATGATTCCATGCACAAAAGAGAACAGCGCCAATGTGCATGTCTTTTGAAACCAGTCAGTGTTAGTCGAGCTTGAGAGTGAGCATGCATCAACACTGAAATAAGGTTGATGAATATTCGCTAAACAAGTAACGTCGGTGGAGCCTTCATCTCAGCTTTGGTGCTTGTTTTTTTTTTTTTTTGAACATCTCGATCAAGTTCCCTCGTTGAAATGTTAACTGTGTTGAATGTTCTTCAGCGTTTGTTCGCTTCGAATCTCTGTCTCCTTCTAAATGCCTGTCTTATTTTATACTCTTGAAGATTGCTAGGACCTACGGTGGTGGACTTAGTGGTTATCGTGTTATCTAGTCCAGGCCACACCAGCCACATTTTGATGGAGGCAAAAGGCCTGTGTGCTTAGATTTAGATGCACGTTTTAAGAACCACAGGCTTCTGGTGCCCTCCAGCACAAGATCTGTGACGACCTCTGTGGTTGTGGGATGTAAACCCCCAGCAATGATCATTATTGTGAAATTCTGGTTAGCCTCTAAACTATTAATTAAATGTGGCATTGCTCTGCAAGTTTGAGTTGAGGCTAAAAACGATATGCCATAAAAAAAACTATTGAGCTCATTTTTTTAATGGTTTTGTTCTTTAACTTAAACCGAGCTCATTAGATCGGGAGCTCAAGAATATGTTCACAAGATTTATTATGACCTGCAAAAACTCTTTTTACTAACCTAATTGACCTCAGTGCCCCTAGTTCTGTATGGACTTAGGCAGCAATGCCTGTGCAGGGTAATTCAAGTTAAGCTACCATATTTTATCCTGCATTATCTACAAAAGATATGCTTAAAATTTGCACCTTAACTCTGGTGCGGGTCAGTGCACAAGTTGACTCTACGGAACTGCTTCAAAGATAATGCAAGGAAAGCAGGTTCATAAAAATACGCGGGGATTCTTTTTTCCAGATTGAGGCTGCGGGTTACGTGCAGGGGTGAGTTATACCAAAGTACCTCAAACTTTCTACTTTGTCAAGCACTAGGAAAGTGTAAGTGGGCAATGTCAGCATTGAATTCAATGAAGTTCATGTCTTAGCATGCGAGCTGTTCATGCTGGCACCTTGGATGTAGCAATGTTTGTGAATTGTGCTTACTCGGCACAGGTTGGATCGTCCACCGCCATCATTGGGCCTGTGTAGAAATTGAGGTCCATTCCGGCTACCTGCAGCAAGGCAATTCATTGACAATGAAGACTAGTGTGTTGGCTGCACTTAATAACTTGCAACAGAGTGAGTTGTGCATCAGTATGTTTCCCACAGAAAGCTTTAGCACATCTGTCTATGCATCCTGGAATGATCGTAAATTACAATACAAAGAGCTAATGGATTGATCAACAGGAACGGGACAAGCGCTGACTTGAGAAGTTGATAAAAAGAAGCATGACTGAGGAAACATGGCATACGTATTGATTTACTGTTTGTCAGGGCACCATTTACATCATTGATGTTGATTGGCAGTGGAGTTTGTGGACAGCAGCAATCATAGTGGTACTCGTTATTATACATCACGTACACACATTGGCGATTAAAGTTCAAAATCTGCCTTGTCCCATGCCAGCTAGAAGTCCCTTGACAATCCTAACGTGCTTTTTCGCGCAACACTGGTGTACGCTGGCAAAAGAGATTTTAGGCACCAACGTTCTTTAGGACCAATGTCCTTAGCTTTTATTATTTTCTTTTGACGGTGGTGCAAGCAGTGTTTTTTTTTCTTTTTTGGCGAGAATTATGGCTGTACCCATTAAATTTAGAGGATTGCTCGAAATATGGGAATCTCCCGGCCAAAATTGGCGGAGTTGGCAGGTACACAAGCTCATCTAATTTGCTAGCTTACCTTGTCTGCATCCTCATTTGGTGTGAACAACACTGGAGGTTTATTGAGATCACTCATGGAGTAGAATTCGGACCTATCACAGGACTGGTGGTACATCTCTTCAATCTTCTTGCGCCCATCTGAAGGTTAAACATGTGCAACATCTGTTGGTACAACTCATTTTTTTACTCTTTATACTATCAGCTGCTCAGTTAAAAGTTTTTGCAGCTCATATCTGGAGGCATCGTTAAACAATATACGTAGAGCATGCACTATTTCTACTTGCTTTAATTGTCCGCATGAAGATTGTCCTTGTTAAAGTGTTCAAAAAAAAGAAAAGGTCAGTCATATTGTTTCACTGTCTACATGCGGAAGCAGCCGTGACGTGTAGACAAACCATCAAGGTTCTTTTCGTGCAATCACAAACTTGTGCATTTGGTGTGAGCTACTATTACAAAAAGAAGCTTGTTAAATTTATGTTTATCTTCACTGTATTAGTACCAAATTATCTCATAGTATAATGTGGAGTGGAGATTAAAACATCACGCATGCTAAACCAGACACACTAGTGCTTTTTCCCACCCTTAAGGTAACAATCAATTATTCATAAATTTATGTTATTATTGAGCTTATATTTGTGCAGTCCATTCTGTAAAGATATTTGTGGAGTAACACACACACAAATGAGAAATCTTTGCAGCTAAAATACAATTAGTAAAGCAGCATTAGGTGAAGCTTTTTGCAAATTGATGAAAGATTAGCTGAAAGCTCTTTGATTCATGTATGACTCGCTGTTTCTGCTATATTAGATTTATGTGTTCAACTGCCACCAATAATCAATTTACATTCACTCTCGTGCCATGACTATATCCGTGTGAAACATTGCTTAGCTTCAAAGGTTGCAAGTGATTAACTAAAATGCCAGCATAACGATCCCAGATATAATAAAATAGATGAAAAATAGTCTCCAAATAAGTATAGTGTTAAGAATAAACCTGTACAGCATATTTTCAGATTTAACGAACTTATTTTCGTGTAAGATGCAACAATAGGGTCCGAGTGTACATTCTTACATTTACAAATATACAAATATGCATGCTTCAGCCAAAAAGCGCAAGCGTGCGAGTTCAGGGATGGTTATCGCAGTGCCACTAGCAGGAAATCTCGGGGCATGTTGGGATGTTAATAGATAATGTTGTAAAATACGTTCACCAGCGTGCATTTTTGTAAGAGCTTCAAGTGCAAATTTCAAAGAGCTTCAAGCAGATGCGGGGTAGCTTCATGCAATGCACGCAGCGTGCTGTGTAGGCTTGTGCGAATATGTACATTATTAAATTTGCACAAAATTTCTTTAAGGGTGGTTTTACTGCAGTGAAGTGGTGCTAAGCTGCGAAAACACCTATTGAAAAGCTGCACTTATGTGAACATATTACCCTCACATTGATTCATCATTTTTTACATATAAAAGCTTGTTATACCTCTTTATATGCTCTAAAAACTTATATGCTATATGTATTGCAAATATTAAAAGATAAGATGCTTTACAGGTTTTCACTTGCATTCTACCAATAGTCAAATTCTGCTACTACGCAGAGCGTATTCTCTTCCTCTCAATGAAAAAAAAAAGCATTTCAACAGGCTTTGTTTCAGTTTGAAATATATGGATATTGTGCAGGTTAGTTAGTTCGTGAGAAGTCCGCCAATTTTTCTTTATAACATGTGATATACGTATACACTATTCGATTCAAAATTGACTAAAATCACTATTCGCACAAGCCTAGTGCCACGTTAAAGCACCGCATTCCTGTGTATCGCTTGCGGGAAGAAACCAAAGCTAACTGCCTGTAGCGTTGAGTTTTCGCTTGGCCGCCCTCCGTTCCTCGTCCCTGGTCTTTCGTTCAGCGCCCTGCAAGCAAGAGTTGAAGCAATGTGCTTAGACGCTCTGTATGTAATGAACGAAAAAAATACTTCTGTTCATGGCAATAATGTATTTGGTAAAAGCCATTAAAGCAAGACTGATTTGAAGGAGGCCACATATATTGAAGACAAAAATTGTCAAGGCAAAGTTGCCGTTGGACGAATGTGACCGTTGTCAGCTATAGTGGAGAGTACATGAATACAACAGGGAATGCATCGGGTGGCATTTTTAAAACGCCACCTCTTTGCTAAGTAATTACAATTAAGTCCTAAGAATGTTATTCAATCCTTAATGCAACTGGAGAGGCCAGTTCAAGACAGGGGAAGTTGTTACATGCAGTGTGCACCTAAATACACTCGGAAAATGCTGGTATAGGTATCACATTAGGGAAGAGTGGTAAATTGCTATGGGTGCCACCATGTTATCTTATCTTCACCTACTGGCAGAATGTAAAAGTTGCACAAAATAAGTTTTCAGCCGTCTTCGGAATGATGGGGAATGCATGCATGTTATCTCTGAAATGCGTTAAGAACATTCGTCTCACTACCAACGCACTCATGCAAGCTCAACCAATGTGACACACAAACCGTCTCAGACAGCATCTTTTGTTGAAGCATTAACAGTTAGAATAATTTTCTTTTGTATACTGATGAAATCTCTCATGTAGAAGCAGTGTATTACCTTGTCGCAGAAGACTTTGATTTGGCAGTAGCCTCGGTGGACTGGGGTGCAGCTTTCCCTGTATTCATCGTAGGTGTCGATTTGCAGGTGCAGAGGCAGACCCTGTGACAGATTGTAAAAATGATCATTGTTAGAACAGCCATTTTTGTTGCCCGGGATGCCTAGAACAAGAGACTATTCTGGCATTTGTCATGGTAAAGATAGTATAGTAGTGTGCATGAAAGCTCAAACACGATTTTTTGATTGTGTATAATAGTTCATATAATAACTTGAGTTATGCTTTCTGTGGCTACGCATACAGTTTCTTGATTTTGGGTGATGTAGTGTGTATGCAGAGGGAAGATAATAGTACGTGTAAAATTGCTTTAATTTTAAGCACCAGCATTGCTTTCTAATACTGAATGAACCACATACCAGGGAGTGGCATGATCTGAGGACTACAGTGTTTTTCCGAAACTGTTGGTTATTTTCTCCGTGAAGGTGCATATGTGAACCAAACGGACACGAAAGTTTATAGAATGCTATTGCTGCTTTCGTAAAAAAAAGTCGCAACTCTCACCTTGACACCCTTTTGGTTACTGAAGTCTGTGCTGAGACACTGCACGGCCACGTTCACCTGCACAGTAAAGGTAATTAACCAATTTAGTAATAATCATCAGTTATCATTACCGATCGTAGTCTTTGGCAAAGCACAAAGCAAAACAGTCGACCCACCTTGGCAGGGTTTTCGAGAGGGTTCCAATAAAATGCAATGGCGTTGTGAGTGACCTCTTCGATTTGGCCAATAATGCCCATGCTGTTCTTCGTGTCTGCAGTAACAGCAGGAAGGAAACATTAATATGGTGCACACGATACGGGTTACTGGCAACGCTGGCGCAATATTGCCACATTCCTTTGTCAAGTTTTGTTACTGCCCCATTACTCGTGTGAGTGCTGCCTTGCACGAACTGCACCAATGAGTTAAGAGCCACCGATATAATCGCTAGATCGGTTGAGAAGAATCACGGTTTACCATGCGTGTGCTTCGTTTCAAACGTTTGTTTACCAGCAAAGCCTTTTTCTTTGAAGGGTTTACCAGCTTGCTTTTCATTTTTAGACTGTTAGAAATATATAAACATGTAAATTTTTCAATGTTATAAGGAAAGCAGTAGATATTTTCTGGTATGGAGCTGCAAAAAGTATGAATTGACCGAATAATGCAGTTTAGAATGAGAGGCTTTTGAATATACTGAAAGAATAGAGGTTCCAACCAAACAATTTAATTTTGTTTGAATTTATTGAAAGTATGAATTATCATGGTTTGAATTATTGCAAGTCTACTGTACTTTGTTATAACTGATTATTCGTTATACCTCTGTTCGTTATATTGAAGTTTGAGTGCAGCAATATTTTTACTATGCAGCTTTTCTTACCACAAGGAAAATTTATGGCATGTACAGGGCACAGAGAAGTGTATGTCATTTATACTGTAAAACTCTGGCAAGTGTTAGGGGCACAGAGAAGTGTATGTCATTTATACTGTAAAACTCTGGCAAGTGTTAGGGGCATAGATGAAGGCTGTTCTTATTTATACCTGCCAACCTGAAGACATCTGAATTGGTAAACTTCTGCAGAGGGACAGAAAATGAAAGAGAGGTCGCGTATGTTTTCATTTATTGTTTCACAGGGCCACACAAATGTCACACACAGTTCTTAATTATTGCGAGTAAAGTTAGTACTACACGTAATTATATCATTGTTGCCATGAAAGTACAAAATGCACTGTCCCCTCTAGAAGTAGGTGGCCCTTTCCCACTCTTCAGCATTCTTCACGGTTTTATAGTTCGTTTCTGTACTGTGGTAAAGCAATAATGCGATTTTATTTGGTATTTCAACATGTTTGCGATGCTTTTTTCATGATGAAAAAAAAAAAAAACAACTGAGAAACCTTAGAACCCCATTATTGGACTCTAACTTGTACATTTTGTGAAAAATTTTGCAGAGTTTTCAGATGTCTTTATTTGAGTTACATATGCGCCCGTTTTCTCTAGTAACCGTGCTTGCGTGCCTTATTTTTCTATAGCAAAACGCTGCCAACTAGCTAGACCATTTATTGTTCTGTGTCATTTTAAACTGCGATCATATGAGAATGTCATCGTCTCATTTTATGCACACAAGAAAAGTGCTACTCACTTGGCATCTGTAAAGCACAAAAACAGACAGACGAGAAAAAGGAAGGGGTGTTAGTCAGAGAAGAGCAGGAGTTTGAAAGATTGGCTATACTCCTCAAATGCACGTGTGCCATTTCGAGTGTCACCTACCGGCATCGAGGATTCGTTGTTTGACACTGTGTTGCCGGCTGTGCCAGAACTGCCACGCTTTGATTTCATCTTCAGGAGATTTCTCTTCCCGGAACACGAGCATGATGAGGCTCTGAAAGCACGAGACAAAAAATTCAGAGAACCCCTGCTGAACACCTATCTTTGTCCCTATTTCTTTGTAGATTTCTGACACAGTTGAAATTGGATATATCGGATCTGTAGAGAATCACAAAAAAATCTTTACTACAAAATAAGCAATATTACATGTAAAATCTTACAAATATTTTTTTATGTAGATTTTATAACTGTTCTATATATATGGATTTGACATATACAGGTTCGACTGCATTAGCCAAAGTTACGTCTTCATTAGGACACACATGTGTGTTTTGGGAGGGGCACCGTAGTCTAGGTAGCACACTGCTGGAATTATTACATAGGTGTACAGTCGAAATCCTTTATAAGTGACACTGATATAAGAGACAAATGGGTATAAGAGACAGCTGTATACATACAGTAAAATACGGGGGATGGAAAATGCATACGAGGTACACTGCTTATGAGAGACATCTTGTAGTAAGCGGACAAGAATGCATGCCTCTTATAAAGGATTTTAACTGTATATGGAATTGTGTAACATTGCTTTCATAGAAATTATATAGAGAATTCAAATATTTAGCACTTAACTGTGCATGTATCAAGAATCAATAGTTGGATTTTTTCGTGATTTGTTTGAGCTGTAATTAGCTTATGTAATGCGGTCTCGTATGAAGGGTTAACAGCCACAGGCCGCATCTTTCAAAAACTTTTGGCAGCCTGCCTGGATGCCTTATTTTTGTTCTCGCTATGATGCCCGAATGATCTCGTTTGAAGGCCCAGATGCCCTCGTTTGAATTCCCGGACAACCACATTGGGATGTCTGTATTACCCTATTCCTGAGCAAGCATGATCTTGTTTGAGCACTCAGATGAATCATTTGAATTCCTAGATGACCCTGTTTGAGTCATTTCGAATGGATAAAACTAGAACAGAGATGTCCTACTATACAATCCACCATCTATTGTTACATGTAAAATGCCTGTAGATTCTGAAGAAATAAAAATCGGAAGCAAAGAGAAAGAATATTGAGACATCCGGTACAAAGTCTAGTACGACTGAAACAAAACGCCATAGCAAAATAAAATGGAGTGATTGACGAATACAATGCGCTAAGTGGTAGACAAATTTTCCTCTATATTTTCATGGGCATAAGGTTTTAGCAAAAGCCATATAATTAATTGCTCAGTGAATAAGAAAGGCTTCTTTTTTTTTTCCATGTTCTAAAAGTAGCACAAGAATCTAGACAGAATAAAAAAATAAGTACAACAAGCGTGTGAAAGTGCTGATTCTCAGCTTACAGAATTTCAGGTTTTTCCCTACAGGTATGTTTTCTCATGTTTCATGTCTAAAGAGTCTGCTATCAACATTTTCAAAAGTCTGGGCACTGTAGAAGAGTGTAAAGTCTTTAAAGCTAAAGCTGCATGCCAGTGCTGAAGTGATATGGTTCTGCATATGAATGACCTTACGCAAGACACAAAGGCGTCACCACCTTGCACTGTTGAATCAATGTTTTTGTGTTTTGGCATATCCTGTTGTCAATTAAAAGGTCACAAAATATTGAGTGCATCAAACCAGTGGTTTTCCTGCATATGTGTTCGCTGTAACACTATTCGTTTAGTTTTTGCAAAGCAGCGAGGCTACAGCCCAGCATGGCGGCATTAAAACCCATCCCCAGAATAATCTACAGAAATAAGCCTCAAAACTACTCACTTTGACTGGGGTGTTTCGAAGAGGCTTGTCCGGGTCGGGGACGTACTCGAGCGTAATACCGTAGAACTGACCTGCTGGAACAACGGGGTACACATCAAGTTCCAATCTGAACAAATTTTCTAGGCGTACTAGCAACCAGATGAAGATGAGTACGGTGATGCATATGGAAAACCAAGGGCATGAACTCAAGGAAAAGCACAGCTGGGTGATATTTTAGTTCACATTCAGAGAAAGTATATATACTCTATTAGTAGAGTATGTCAGGTTACAGAGAAAGCTTGCTATTGTTTGTAGGTTGGGTGAATTGGTCCGTCATGCTTTCTTTGTTGTCCTGGAAGAGGGCGCAGATATTCAAAAACTGTTGTATTCGATTTTAACAGTGCACTATTCGATTCAATTCTGTTGAAATCGGTGCAAATAATTACATACCTGTACCAAATTAATTTTAGTTGCCAGATTCCATTCAAATGTGGCAAATATTCAAGAAATATTCTATTCAAATTGTAGTTTGGTTTATATATTTGAATGCAACTAAATGTTGAATATTTAGTATTCACACAACCCAAGTGCACAGTCATTAGATGGGCTGTACTTGGAAGACTAAAAAAGTGTTTGACTTGAGTAGAAGGGATAAAAGTGGTTACCCAGACCGAATAGACTGGGAAAAAAGTACAATTGAGATCAGAGACTTTAGATGATAGTGACAAGGAAGGAAGTGACATGCAGGAGATGTGCCAATAGAATGATGATGATGATGATGAATGCGAGATAGAAAACCGGGCCAGAAGATAGCTCACCCTTGTTGATGTATGTGATCCTGTCGTCCTCTCTCCTTTGACTTGTTGAGATGGGAGACTCCAGGTAATACTTGAACCCTACATCTGATTGGCTGTGGAAATATGAAAAACCACAGGTCAGCCACAAACCTCATTATAATCTTATTATCTACCAGAATACTTCGCTATATCCGAGAATTCGTTATAAGCGATTATTTTAACCCTATCTGTTGCAAAGCTATTGGTCACTTACTTTATTATAACCGATAACCGTTATATCCAAATTCGCTATATCGAGGTTTTAATGTACATTCGATACTGTAAGTCCGTGGGCAATGTCAGTGGGAGCTGTATGATGCTTAGACTGTTATGCCCTAGAATGCCTTTGACTGCTATGTATGAGCAATACAAACACAATGAAAGCAAGGGGCTGTGCTTTTTGAGCTGAAGTGCTATCAAATGTTTGGTTTTTTAGGCACCCCAGACATGAAATTGAAAAATAATTGCTAGTCTGAAAGAAGAAAAAAAAAAGAATGAATAAATAAATGTCCCTTTAGAGTTGATCCCCTTTATAAAGGAGACTGATACAACAGACACTTTGGTATAACCGACACAAGTGTGCGTGCTGTGCCTTCGTTGTAATAGGGGTTCACAAAAAAATATAAAACATTGTACTTTAATTATACGAGACACCTTATACACTCAAGCCACGTATAATATATAGCCACTTTGTTATAAAGAAAGTCACACCTGCCACGAAAATACGTTTTATATCCAAAAATTCGTTATAATCCGATAATTCGTTATGCCAAGGTTTCAGTATGAAGGTAAGAATTGCTGCTTGGTGCATGTCTTATAAAATGGGCTCAAAAGTACTGCTCTAAATGGTTTAGATCACCACAACTATTTTCACCAGGGCTCCGATATTGGGTTAGAAATAAACCCAAGATTATTTCGGGGAGGTCTCTCGGCATACTCTTATTTCCAGCCATTCGGTCAAACACCAGATAAATCATTGAAGTTAAAAGAATGAAGGGCTGCGTGGCTGGCAGTACTGGAATTATAGAAGGTAAAGGGGGACAGCTGCCTTTCTGAAGTTTTTTTACCTACTTCCATTCCCCTCATGAACCTTTATATAGCATGCCTTATGGCCCTTTAGTTGGTCTTTTCAATTTAACTGTGCCCCTTACTGTTCATCGGGATAGGGACAAGGGCACCTTTGCCAACTGCATGGGAGTGCCACTTACATTTTTGGTATTTGAATCTTGTCAGCATCGGATGCCCGACTGAACTCTTGCCATGATCGCCGCATAGACTGCGAGCTGCCTGGCCGACTCCCACTGCTTGTTGTGCCGTTGGTTTGTTCAGGAGAGGCGAGGATTTGTGGTTGCCCGATGTCATATTCGAACATCTGCAAAAAAAGTTTTGGAAAGTGGCATGAAAACGGTTCTGTATGGTCCTGTTTAGAAGAGGTTTTCCGAATTTCGACGTGTCAAAGGAATATTAATCTCTCTCGTACTGCTCTCGCCAAATGAAACGAAAATGCTCTCTGTGAGAGTGGGGTCCAAACACACTATCAAACAAAGCTTTCTGTCTGTGTCACTCGTTTGGAACTTCTGCTCCAATATAGTAGAATGTCTGTGCACAATAGTGTGAACTTACCTGTGGCAGGCCTGTCGACTCCCTGGGCGTCATGGTCGCCTCACCTATCCCCGAGTCGGGCGAAGGCAGGTCCACGGTGAGCATACCGCTCTTATAACCGTTCACAACTGCTCCACCGTTTTGGCGGATGTAGCGATCTACAAACCCTGGCTCGGGCTCGACGTACGCGCCTGTGGCACTACCTGCTCCGCCAGCTGCCACAGCGGCTGCCACTAGGTGTTGCTGCCGCACTGCCTGCGCGTACTGGTCAGTGCCTGTGGTCGTCGCCGTCGTGTAATAGTCTACCCCGGTAGCGGCCCTGCAATGCAATGAAGGATGCATTTAGTTTCGAGCATTAGCATCTACCATGCCGTGGTCTGAGTCACTGTATAATGGGCTCCTGAAACAAGAGCAAGGGGCTGTGCACTGCCCGAGCTTGGTGTGCCGCCCCCTGACTACGCTACTATCAAGCTATAGACATTGTACCCGTATAGTTTAAGTAGCACATAATAAAGAGAACAAAGGAGACCAGAAAGGCACGACACTTTCGTACCCCTTGTTCTCGTCATAGTGCGCTACTTCAACTGTACGATATGATGATCAGTTGCCAACTAACCCAGCCAGAGTCCTTAGATATTTGTCTCTTCTTTCTCTAGTAGCGACAACCATTGAAGCACCATCGACGAATGTCATTGGGCAACGCTTGCTTTGGGTGGCCATGTTCTTCCTAACCATTTTTCAGCACTTCCTGAAACTGCTCCCACTCACTAATGACTGGGGATTAGCGAGCGTTCCCATATTTATTACTGAAAGGTGTGTGGGAGGGGTCAAAAGTTCCCAGGCCACGCTCCCTTAGGAATACATGGGAGAGTGGCCTGGTAACTTGCGACCCTCCTGTGCGTGGCGTCGTTCATCTAAGTTAGGAAGAACATGTCAGCGGACACCAGTTGTACGTAAAAGAGGGTTGGGAGAGGAGGCAGCTAGTTGTCGCTGCTTGGGTAAAAGAGAAAAACATCTACAGACATGGGGACTATAGGGCTGAAAGGCTGGCTTTCAACCCTGTAGAACTACGCACAGGCCCTGCACCGCGCTGCCTACCAAGCTGCTGAAATTAGGTGCCTTCTTCCTTTTCTAACCACTACCACCACCACCACCACCACTATAGACCGGTTATGTGTGCCATTCACCTGTAGTACTCAGTGGCACTGCTGGAGTAGACGGGCCTGGGTGGGCTACTGCCGCTCGAGAAGGTGCTCGTGGTCAGCACACTAAACAGGTCACCACCATACGGCTGCGCCGGCTGCACGGTGGCAAACACCGGAGAGTAGGGACTCTTGGGTTCGAGCAGGTCGTCCGACTTGGTGCCCTCAATGGCTTCCTGCTTGATGGTGATCACTGTGGCGCACACTTCCTCGGCCTTTGGCTCCCCGCTGAGGGCGGCAAGAGAGTCCGCACACGTGCCCCCTCCGCCGGCGTCCGGCACTTCGGGCTTGGGCAGGAAGATATCCTCCTTGCGGGCCGTGATGGCGTCCTCCGCCATCTGCACCAGGGCCGGCGAGACGTGGCCGCTCTTGACCACCGTCGTGGGCGGCGAAGAGGCAGACGTGGCTGGCACGCTCACGTTGTGCCTGTGCGACAGACTGGTGTCAAATGGCGCTACTTACTTCCACGAGTGGCCAAACTACCCGTACCGTGGTTGCACAACCACGTGGATGTGTATGTAGTATGTATTCCGCTACCATGGCCGTAGGCAGGGGGGGGTGCAAAAGGGCCACTTGCCCCCCTCATGCTACAATATATTTCATGTGAGCATACAAAAGAACAAGCTTACATCAGAATGCCTTGAATATATATCTATAGAAGGTATTCACTGAGTTCGTCCGGCCAGGTAGCACGAGCGAATGACTAAATACGGCCAACACACCTGTGCTAATTGTGCGACCAGAAATGCAATCTCGTTCGATTAGGAATACAAGAACAGCATACACGACCAAGCGCATTGGACCTATAATGGCAACTGCGTGCGACTACGACTGTGGCGCTAGACTATTTTACCTAAGACACATGGGCGCCGCCATCTTGGGCTGTGAAGTCGATGCTATATATTTTTTTTTTGTATATTGCGACCTGAATTCACATGCACCAGCCCAATTTTATTTATGCATGAACGTCTTGCGTAACACTGTTTAATTGTAAAAAAAGGTCAGCAGGCCCAACATGGTCATGGGGACTAACGCACTAGCGCCTTTTGCGGATGAGGTCCCGCAAATACATCCCATTGCAAGTCTCCCCAATCTAGAGGAAGTGAGCCAACTTCCGCAACGATTTTAACTGCAGCAGCTAGGAAGGAGGTGCACAGTCCAGTGATGTCACTTACGGCCATATCTCCGGCAAGGCGACGGCTCCCTGCAGCTGCTGTTGCTGCTTGAGTGCTCCAGCGTACTCGTACATGAGCGCCTGTTCCTCGTGGATGTTGAGCATGGCAGAGGTGGCCGCTGTGAGCGGGTGGTCGTAATATTGGCGCCACGTGACGCCGCCCGCCTGGCCGCTGGCCGCAGCCACAGCTTCACCGTCCTGCAACACAAGCGATCGATTGCGGGTCCATCTAACTGCTACCATCGTAATGAGAACTGACAACAATGCCAGGAAAAGTATAGGAGATGTTAGTGGAAGTAATGGTACTGTAAATGTGGTGAAAGAAAAGTGGACGAAAAGACGACTTGCCACCGGCAAGATCTGGACCTTCCACCTTGATTGATTGATATGTGCGGTTTAACGTCCCAAAACCACCATATGATTATGAGAAACGCCGTAGTGGAGGGCTCCGGAAATTTCGACCACCTGGGGTTCTTTAACGTGCACTGACATTGCACTGTACACGGACGGGCCTCTACCATTTCGCCTCCATCGAAATTTCGGCCGCTACGGGCGGGACCATCTTTCTTGCTTCGATTGCTTGGGTGTCCACCTCGGTGGTGTAGCGGTCGGAGTGCTCGACTGCCAGCCCAAAGGTCGGGGAGTTTCGATCCCAGCCGTGGTGGTCGCATTTCGCTGGAGGCGAAATGGTAGATGCCCAAGTACTGTGCGTTGTCAGTTCACACCAGATACCAGAGAGTCGAAATTCCAGAGCTCTCCACTGCGACATCCCTCATAATCGTGAGACGGTTTCGGGACGTCGGACACTAGGTCATAAAATAAAATTAGCTATTCTTGGTCGCCATGAAATGGCTAGTTTCAAATTCAGTACATGATGGAAATAGAAGCGCAGTCTTTTTAAAAAAAAAATGAAAGGTGCAGCCTTCTATTTCCGGAGGTAGACGTATTTAGGGGCGTAGCCAGGGAGTGGCACACTAGCACGTGCCCCCCCCTCCCCAAAATTGTTTTTCGACATGGAATAGAGAGCGAAAAATGGCCATTTTGAGGGGGTGCCCTTCCCGAAATCAAAATGGTGCCCCCCTACTCCCCCCCCTCCCAAAATGTCTGGCTACGCGCCTGGACGTATCTGTAGGCATAGAAGAGTCTTCGATCAAAATTTTGTTTCGTGTTTTTACCTCATTCAGAAAGCCTTCGAGCATTCCATTTCATCCCCGCCACAACACTGGCGTCTGGCGCGACATGGTTGGCATTGCCAAATACAGCCACTGGTCTACCATGGTGGACCCGATGGAAAACCATGCAGCCTTTCTGATTGGCTTAAAATGATGCCGTTACGAAATATGACAATACATCGAAATATGATTATCCCGAATGGCACCACGGAATAGAAAAGCTGTCTAATCCGCCTTTTACATCTCCCTGTGCTGCCCTCTGCCGTTTTGGGTAGCGGCTTGGGAAAATCCAGAACGAAAGCATAGCAGATCAAGGGGTGTTTCGCGTCTTTTTCGCTGAAGGGGTAAGGCTGAAAGCGCCATAGTGTCACAAAAAAGGCGGAGTATGAATGGCGACGGCGGATCAGTGGCGGGACTGGGTAATTTGATGCCTGTCCGCACGAGGCTTAACATACTCGTTAGGCCTAAGCTGGAAGCAACGAGGAAGACGTCCTTAATGAAACCTGCCTTAGCGAGGATGCCGTGCTGATACAGTTGCATCGTTATGGGATAATAATTATAATTCTTGTGGTTTAAAGTCGCAAAGCCACAATATGATTATGGAGGGCTCCGGTAATTTCGATCTCCTGGGCTTCTTGTTTAACCTGCACCGAAATCTGACCGTACGGGCATTTTCGCCTCCGTCAAAAATGCGGCCAGGCGGGTCAGCAGCCTTAGCCACTGGGCCACGGTGGCGGGTCATAATTGAGGTGAAAGGACCAAGAAAGAGTGATTGAGGAATGGGGGGGGGGGGGGGAATGGCATTTGTCACGTGGCTATACGCACCTGCAGGACCATGGTGGGTCCCGAGGCCGACATGCGCTGCCCGGCGTCAGGTAGCACGAGCGCAGCGAGCTGCTGCTGCTGGTCGGGTCCCTCGACCAGCACCAGGGCCACGTTTTTGACGCACCCTTCGTCGTCGTCCGGGTCGCCGGTGACGCTGACCACAGTCCCTGTGGCGCCGCCGACGAGGTTTGCCGCGGCCTCGACTTCGCTACCGCTCACCACCGCCGAGGACGCCTCCTGCGGCTTTGAAGACAACACGATCTTTGAAGAAAAGAAACAGGCAACCGTGCAAGGTTCTGTGTCGCGAATATACATGCACGTATGTCGACGACTATCTTTACGACGTTGCAAGCGCTAACTCTGGCACAGGTATATATGTCGGCGCGGCTTTCTCTCAACTGCGGTGGTTGACTTCGTGGTTGACTTGTGTCATTTTCAACGCACGCGGCGTACAGTTCTCGGCCTTCGTATACGTGTGTGATGACTGCTGCTCCGTTAACGCGTATCCACTTGCTAAAAGAAATTCAGCACGGCCAACTCGGAGGGACCCAGAGAGAGCGGCAAAGAAAAGATCAACCAGTAAGCCTCCAGTTGACTGCTCAGTGCTGGTGAAATCGGTATAAAGGAAAGATAAAGAGTGCACGATCATACTTCAAGACTGGTATAGTGTGTGTTTAATTCACAACGCGTTGTCACATTTGTTGTCAATATATGCTAAAATCTGTAGAGGATGGCTGTCGCTCTGACAGGTCACTGTTCCCTAAAAAGCACTGCCCTATGACAGCGCGTTCCTCGTCAGGGCGCTATCGCTGTTTGGGCACGTGTGCTGCACGTCCTCATAATAGAACTCGCACTCGATGATCGCATTCAGAACCAAAAAACGGGCCGCCTCGCCGCACAGCTTCAAACAATGGGTACGGCACGTGTGGGGTATAAACAACCCATGCGCGGACCACTTTGCTTCGTCATTTCCAACTAAGGCCTTGTTCGTTACAACGAAACAACCGTATTTAATTGTGCTTTGTAAAGCTTACCACGTTCGCACGGACTCGCGTGCGCTCTGCAGTCGCTTTTCCTTTCGTGGCCCACTGTGGACGCATCTTCTCGCGAACAAACGCCATTTCTAGGCGCATAGGTGGTCGATTAGATCAGCGACTGATATAGCAGCTGGCCTACGCTGACAGTGTATCTGTGGACGATTTGCTTTCGCCTTTGCGCAGGGGGATTCCTATCGTAAGCGGCGGGCGCCTATCTTGTCAGGCCATCGTGCCGCGTTCTGTAAGCTCATAGCGCGTCACATGTGTGGGCCGCGAATAACGGGCGGCAAATCACCGCAGTGCTCTCGGTTAGGGCGCCCTGGATAGGTGCGGAAGCAAGACGACTAAAATCCCGTTCACGAGGATTCGCGCACAGCCATTTGGCCGTAAACGGTGTCAAAAGGTAGAATCAGGCTAAGTGCTAGAAGTCTGATCGAGTGCCGGGGATCGACGTTGGACCGAGGCAGGTTCAGCGGACCTTGGGTAAGTGTGCTGCAACAGTTTCAGCACCTCTCGTTGAAACCGTTGCACTAACGCCGTTCGTGTTGTCTCGGCTGACAAACAGCGTTTGTGTTGCCTGCTTTTACGATCATAACTTATAGCTTCTGTCTGTCGTGCTGCGGAGTGGCAATTAAAGGAATCGTTGCGAAGTTTTAGGGGGGAGCTTGTTAATGGACTAGTTGGTATAGCGGGAATAACGTTTGTCGAGACGGGTCTGTCGGCCGTTTCAGCCGCCCTTTCCTTTTTTTTTTTTTTTTTTGCAAATTTGCGCTGAGACCAATATCGTAATGGTACCAATCGTAGTCATACCGCATGCTATTTTAAGCGTGGGTGGGAAGCTTCTACATAACGCCTGATAGCAGCTTTGGGTAAGGCCGTCGTCCACAGCCATGCATGGTCGACCGCTCTTGCGAATTAGACTGTACACAGCAAGTTCCAGTGTCCAGTCACTTTTCTGGTGCTGAGGAGACTAAACGAGGAAGACCATTGGGCAAAGTGCTGTGCACAGTATTTCGATGTCTTTGCAATTGCGAGTGCACTGCCCGATGGTAGCTTAGAAGCGTACGTTTTATCCGGTATGGACACAGCTTTTCACCACGTTAGTACGCAAACGTGGTGGCTACGATGACGAGAGTACTCGGCATGTTAAGGGGCGTAACCTTGACGTTGTTCAACTCTTTTTTTCCCTAAACCCGATTGTAGGTAATGCAATTAACTGGTTGCTCAGTGCAAGGTGGGCCTTGAAGCCATGCTCCTTGTTTACAGGTTCTTCATTGTGATACAGGCGGATTTCATATTAATTTATAATGTGATCGGTGCATGTGACTCTGTCCAACTTCCCGATGCCCGCAGGTAGCGGGATCGAATCCCAGCTGCGGCGGTTGCATTTTCGATGGAGGCGCGAATGCCGTAGTCCCGTGTGCTCAGATTTGGGGTGCACGTTAAAAAGCCCCCAGGTGATCGAAATTTCCGCAGCCCTCCACTACGGTGTCTCACAAAATGATATGGTGGTTTTGGGACGTTAATTCCCACATATCAATCAATCGATCAACTTCTCGACATACCAGAACCCCAAGTTGACCAACACGATAACCCCTGTCACATGTGGCCTGGGTGCATTCTTGCCAAATCAAGCCACACGCTTACTGAAGCGTAATAAAGTTCATCTTGCCAAATTCCAGTTGCAGGTCAAGTGATCACACCCTGTTGAGGTGTAAAAAAGATTCGCTTTCGGTTTGTATCTAAGCGATCGTGCTCCCGCTGGTTACATGGGAGCTGGAGACACGTTCTTTGGACGTCAAGTTGAGGTGCCAATAGTGGACGTTCTTTGGACGTCCACTCTTGGGACCTCAGCTGTCGCGTGTGACGAGTTTATGTCGATCCGGTTGAACGAATCATTTAGGAAAGCACAGGAACTCGTGCATGTGAGTGTGTGGGGGCGTGCGCATCGCGTAGACGCTCCTCACCTCGTGGGCGGCTAGTTCTCCGATGGGCTCGGGCGCCTGCAGCGCCGCTAGGGTGGTCCCCGAGGTGCCGGGCAGCACGACCAGGGCATGCGCGGTTGCGCCACCCTCCGCTGGGGCGCCACTGCATCGGGGGAGAGAGAAAACGAAGAAAGAACAGCAGAAGTTAACGCTCAGCCAGCGCAGTCGTGGAGCGCTTATAGTTGACGTACAGTCATACGCGCCGAGTGTACAGTTAAGTATGTAAAGCATCATCAAGGATTCTTCACAAGGGTAAGCGGAGGGCGCACACTCCTAGCGCCCTTTCCCTCAGAATGGTTGAGTCCGAGAAAAAAAAAACGTCTCCATAGATGCAAAATTGAAAATGCAACCGATGACGTTCGGCTCATCACCACCTACAACTTTCGTCCTTAGCTTTTCGATGGTAACGGTGACAAATAAAGCTTCTAATTATAACAATGAAGTCCCTGACACCAAGTGCCTGGCCAACACTATCGCCCGTGCATGACCTTAATTTTGCTCTTACAACACTGTGTTTGACATGCCTGACTGACTGATTAAGGCGGTGGGGTTGCGGGATCACCCCCTTGATTATATGACCATTGATTACCTTGCGTAATATGATGCGCTCAGTGTGAGGGAGCTTTGCGAACCTCCACCAAAGTCTTAACTCCCGTGCTTCCAATTGGGCGAACAGTTAACAAACGCTTTATGAAAGGCTTCAAACTGTTTCTATACGCTACCGGGTTAACGTACTCTAGCTTATACACTGCTTATACAAAACACTTCTCGGAAGGGGGGGGGGGGGCATTTCGTTTTTGCGGCTTCGTTGCAACACCGTGTCCCGAGCTTCCGTGTTCCCAACACGATGTACCTTGTGGAAGGGGGGGGGGAGGAGGGGGGTTAACGTTATAGTCCGAGCGATCGTTGCTCTCTACAGATTGACCATTTGTGTGGTTGCGTTTCAGAGGCGTCTCACTAATAATAAAAGAAAAAAGGGCAAAGAAATGAAAAGATCTGAGTATAGCGTTCGGGGTTGAAAGATGCCTTCCGCGATTATGGTTCCTGTTAAGACAGATGCATTAAAAGATGCCTTCCGCGATTATGGTTCCTGTTAAGACAGACGCATTAATCTCTCTACCAGGCCCGAGAACTAATACTAATTAGTGGGGGTTGGATGCTGTGTAACAAGTCACTTCCAGATTAATGATCCAGTTCGCCGAGGTCGTTTTTTTTTTTTTTCATCTTGGCCCGCTCGTTCGCGAAAGTGGCCCCGTAGTATACACGCTCGTTGCTTGTCCTAACCATTTATAACCTGTTGCGTAAGCTGTAGAAGTAGTTAGTTGATTTGCAGCTTTAAATTGTTCGTGCATCCGTGAAGCACGCGAGCGTGCGATTCTGGCAGATCGTTTTCTTTTTTTTTTTTGCATGTTTCTGGATTCATACGAATGAATGGCGTTTATTTTTTTTTTTTAACTTGAGTAACGTACGTAACGACGCACTTAGGGTTAGCGGCCAAATGTTGAGCTCCCTTGCTGACGCTGATTGAAAAGATCACCGAGGTAGGAAGGAACGACATTTTTAGGTTGTACGAAGGCATGTTTTAAAATCGATTGTGGTATTGAAAAATAATGTTGCGCGTAGTCAAGTGTCACAGAAGGCCAACGCCTTCTGTTATTGAGATACAAGAGTGTCAACGACACCCTTTATGCCGCTGTGGCTGCGGTTGTTTCCTCAATAAACTCCCAACAAGTTGTACGGTTCATTCTGATGCAACAGCAGAGCAGAGAAGCGCACTCCTTTGGAGCCGTGTGAACACGCCTTCAACTGAGGAGTCATTTGTGAAGAGATGCAGTTATACTTTCCCGAAAGATTACCGCAGTTGCCCTTGCTTCCAGAATATGGGCAATTCCGTCGTGTTGAACACCAGCTGAGCAAGCGCACTCCCGTTCGAATAGTCGTGAAAACTCTCCAACATGGGAGTGACTTGTGAAGGACAACAGTTACTTCCTTAGAAGGGCGTAAAAAAAGCACTGTGCAGAGTAATTTTGACACCCTTTGGAAGAAGGTGTCTTCATTTATGTAAGTAACGCCTTTTCTGGAGTCTTCGTGGAGTAAAAGAGCGCTCCGACATGGAAGTCGCTTGTGATGGTCAACGGTTACTCCCTCAGGAATGTTGTCAAAAACACTCTGAAGGGTGCTTTTGATACTAATCGAAGCTCGTCACCCCCCTTTTTTTTAAAGCAAAGGACACCCAGTGTATAAGCAATGACCAACAGTCCTTGAAGCAATGACATGATTTTGCTTCTGGAATCATACAGCTGCCTTGATGAAGAAATTCCTTTTTTTTTTTTCTGGTCCCGTCGGTCGTGATGTGGGCGGGACACTCTCGAGCATTTTCTTGGCGGACAGTTCTATACCCCGCTCGGAATGAACTCCCGCGAAGTGGCATTTGTTTACATACGCATATATAAAGGCCACGCGTTTCTTTCTTTCTTTCTTTTACGCACGTGCGAAGTTGTTTTCACGCTGGGTCCTCCACGGTTGAACTTCACGTCACGCACCCCTTCCAGACCTCTTACGCTCCTCACGTCCCTGAAGCTACACGCCCCCCCCCCCCCCCTGTCTCCATATTTCTTTTTCCTTCAATTATTTCGCCTGCTCTCTCTCTCCAGTTGTTTGTCTTTACGCCGAGCCTGAAGATGGCAATCAGTTGTCGTCTTGAGCCTTTTTGTGTGTGTTTTTATAATACCGTGGGCACGGCGTCTGCAACCCCCTCTGTCGGTTGGGCGGCGCGGCCCGGGCAACGTTGTATGCCTCGGACGACAGCGTTCGTTCGTCATCGCCTACCCCCCCCCCCCACCCCCACCCACTTTTCGCTTATTTTATTCTTACAGTCCCAATCACTTCATCTCTGCCTTTGCCTCCCGCTGAACTTCCTGCTTATATTTATACCCCCCTCTCTCTCTCTTTCGTACATCTTCCCCGATCTCAGCACAGTCTTCTATCTCTACTCCCCTCTTTTACTCTTTCTCTACGCCTCCTCGCCTATTTTTACTCTTCTAATACACCTTTTGCGAATTTCCTCGCAGACTTCTATTTCTGCTCCCCTTTCTACCCTTCCTCTCCACCTTCACCCCCTCTTTTTTGTACTTATACACCTGCTGCAAATCTCAGTAAAGGCTAATAATCTTTTTTTCTCTATCGCTCCCCCCCCCCCCCCCCCCGCACCGCGCGTTGGACTTTCCATACAACTGCTACAAACCGCACCGCTGGCTAATTTATCTCTCTATCTCTACTCCTCTTCACCCTCACTGTGCTCCCCCTCTCCACCCAACATTCATGCACCTCCTGTTGTTCGTCTGAGTGTCCTCTCTCCCTCCGGACTTCACCGCCGCAGCATTTTTCTCACCGTGCCGCGCTTGCCGAGCGTGGTCCCCATTGCCTAATCAATCTTCCGCCAAGGGACGCATTGGCGGAGCAGGTGCATATGCACGGGATTCTGCCCGCTCGCTGCCATTGGCCCCGCGTGCACCCGTGGCCGCCAGCGTCTATTTTGCCAGATCGTGCGTATGCGAGAGATAAGAAGGCGTATAAATTTTCTGCTCCTTCGCAGCGGGAGGGAAGAGCGGCGCTGTTTCCTTCTCGTTTATCCGTATTTCTTTAACCCCTTACCCCCCTCGTGTATCGCCTGCGGCCTCGCGCTCCGATATGTCGGACTCCTCTCAGATCACCGCCGGCGTCAAACATCTCTGAGGTCAGCGTTATTCTTAGTTTTTTTTTTTTTTTGAAGCTCTTCGTTTAGTTTCGGAATCCGTTCGTTCGCATTAGTAAAGGATGTGAATTGCAAGATATGAATATCGCTTGGAGAACTTAAATAAGGATCGCTTAAGAGACAGAGATGGAATCTCCTGGTACACCTTCAGGTCGTTGCCTGACGAGTGGCATCTAAAACGTGTCGGTCATGACGTCAAACGTTGCTTAAAGATGCCCCTGTCACTTTTTTTTAATGGAATTTTCACCTCCTTCGTGTGGTCTTCTACAGAACTGGGTTTTTTTTTCGCTGTACACTTTGAAATTTCGCCATGTTGTCAAATCTTGTGATGATGATATTTGAGGCCAATGAGAGAGGATGTAGCAGCTCTCTGGGTCAATCAGTGTGGACGAATGCCGGGAATCGAAAATGCTAAGAATGTCTACAACCCCTCATTTGTGGTACAGTCAAAGAAATTGGACGAAGTGGTTAAGACTATTACGTCGTGTCTTTTATGCAGCTATGACGATGGGAGCGTTACGTGCAGTGATTATGATAAGTAATGTATGTGTTTTTAAAATATACCTAACAATCCGCCGGTGGGGTAGATCAACTCAAAGCAAGATTTCGATTCCACGAGCTATTTCGTCCTACTGCGCACAAGAGATGTGTACCTCGCGCACTTTGAAGCTCATTCAGTGGCATTCGCTCAACTTCTCAAAAGTGACTAATGGTACAGCCAAGTGGCTGTTTGAAAACGCCCCGATTGTTTTTGAAAGTAACTAATTCAAGAGCTTCAAAGCTCCACAACCAGACTAATCAGCTATGCGACTCATGTTCCTCCCTCGTAATGTATACTGGCCCGCTTATTTCAGTAGTAATGCTCGGTTGACATTTCGATCAATTTTTCGAGGAGCCTCCAGAGTGAGCTTCAAACAACCATGCGAGTGTACCAGGCGTTTATCGTTAGCCAACGTGCGCGCGGGCAGCGGCGAATGATGAATCGTCAAAATAAGCCCGCGCGGTGAAGAGAAAACTTGTGATAAATGACCGCATTCGCGACAGAACGAACTACAAGACGAGCGAACGCTAGGCTGCCGACTCGTTCGATTCAGTCGGGCGCCATTTTTTTTTTCTGTTTATTCGAAGCGCCAAACTGGCGGCCGCTCGGGGGTCTCTCACGTATGCCGATAAGCGGCGGCGTTGCCGGCGACGTGGATAGATGAAAGAAAGCTCCACCGTCGCGGCTAGAGTGTCTCGATGGCAGCGCCCCAGGAGGGGGGTGGCGAACTAGCGCATCGAGGCGCTCTAGTCGCATGCGCAGCGACCTCAGCCGGCGACCATGGCGGCTACATCTAGTACACTACCATGGCGACTGTGAGGTCGCCATGGTAGTGTACTAGATGTAGCCTCGGCGAACCGGACGTTCCGTTTCCGTTCTACCTTCCTGACGCGCGCGCACGTCTCTGAACGTGCGCACGGCATGCTACGTCAACACCGCGGTGTTTTCTCAGGTTGACGCTAGGGGAGAAATGCGGCGCTGTGGTCGGCGACAACCGTACTTGTAAAACTAAACCCAAACTTGAGAAGTACACTGCTCTTGAAACCGGATGTCTACGGATGCGACCGGGGCAATAATGTTGTATCGCCTGGTTGAAGTTGTGAGATATTCGAATATTTCAGTGGCGCGAGCAGCGAGCGACACGATCGGTCAAGTACTTCCGGTTCTCCAGTTACTTCCGGTTTTTTTTTAATGCTGAATGTTCAATGTGTTTTAAAAACAAAAATGTTACGAAATGGATCGTACTGGTTCAAGTTGAAATTGTTACTAGATATTATGACATACGAGCATGAGTTTGCCTACTATAAGAATCTGTTAACTGCCATGATTATTAATGAAGATCAATTGAATGAGCTTGGCTTCGTACTTTGCTGTTGGGTATTATACGCATCTTTTCCCGGAAATTCTTGGTATCCCGACTCTGCTTCTCTAACCCCAACGGTATGGTATTATGTTGGGTTCAGGGGGTTCGACACCCTCCTCTCCCGAGGGGGGGGGGGGGGGCACCCTTTTCGAGTGGAACTCCTTTGAAATCTTTCTGCCAAACAACATATATCTGAATGGCTTGACAGTGAAGTATTGAGCGTTCAAAATTTGCTTAATGCCCTTTTGTTTTTGTTTTTTATAGCGTCTACCGATGTTCAATATCGCTCAACTGTGCGAGAGTACTGAAATCGCAACTGCCGCTCTATCGATTTCTGAGAAGACTCAATCGAACAATGCAATTATGCGATTTGGGAACCCATGTTCATTAATGAATTCGATTTCGAGACAGGATTTTGTTTACTTTTTTATGAGTAAAAAAATACGCTGATGTAACTGTAAACATCGTCTTTTATGTCGCGTGTTCTTTTTCCTAACCAAATCCGCGCTCCCCTAAGCAACATGTCGTACCAACTAACCTAACAACTGACCATATCGGTGTCCTCCGCTTGCGATTTTCCTGGATTTATACGCTCCAGGTATCGGTATACTTAACTGCGTAAAAGTATGACCTCTGAGATAACCTAACATCACGCATGAAATCGATTCGAGGCTCGGAGGCTACTCTGCGCGGCCCTCGAAGTCTGCGGCATGCAAAGACGACGAGCGGCGCGACGGCACGGAGGTAATCGGTCGCAGAGAGAGAAAGAGAGAGAGAGAGAGGGGGGACACCTCGCTCGGCTTTGATTCTCGGCAGAAGTCGTGCCGCGGGAGATCGAGTCGTCTGATGGCGAACGCTGATACGCGCGGCCATCGCCGCCGTTTATTATTTTTTTTTTTTTGCCATGAGTCCGCGCTTATGATGGGTCTCTTTCCTCTGGAGAAGTCGCGGCACGTATACCAACGCCATCTCCGCCAGCCGAAGACGAAAGGAAGTAATAATAATAAAAAAAGAAATACGTCTCCTTCCTTGAGTTACGTCGCGCAGAAAAAAAAAAAAGAATTGGCACCGGCCGCCTGCCGGATCGTCCGCAGTAAAATGTGCGCTAGATACGGGCGCCTGTCTTCGGGCGTTTGGTCTGGTACGCATGCGTCATATCCGTCTGTGGAGTCCTTGTAGGCGCAGCGCGAGGTCACGTGACTAAGCAGCGACGCACGCATGCGCGTGTGGAGACACAGTGTGGCGCTGTAACTAGAGCACCTGTAGCTCCAGACAAGACGAATATGAGACAGCGAGAAGTCCACCGCACAACTGATGTAATTGCCTAAACAATCATAGGCCTGCAGTGGGCCAAGATTGATTATGTAAGATCGATTAGGCAATCACTACCGATCGATACGTTAGTCCTGCAAAGGCCGAAGATATTGGTGAGGGAATAGACGGATAACCAATAGACCGGTTACCAATGCAGTCTGCTATTTATCACATGAAAATATTCAATACTCAGATGAAAAATGAAACAAAGATGCGGTTGTCACCTTTCATTAGAGATTGTCACTTGAATCTCGAAAGTGCGAAATGAGAGAATTCGTTTATTTGTGTGCATGTACGACATTACCTTTATTGCACCCCGTCCTTAAAAGTTCTATAGCAGGTTCTACCATGTTCAGCAGTCCCTCTAGCAGGTTCTACCGTGTTCAGCAGCCCACATAACAGGCCCACATAACAGGTTCTATTGCAGGTTCTATCTTGTTCAGCAGTCCACCTAAGAGGTGCTATAGCAGGTTCTACCGTGTTCAGCTGTCCACCTAAGAGGTGCTATAGCAGGTTCTACCGTGTTTAGCAGTCCACCTAAGAGGTGCTGCAGCAGGTTCTACCGTGTTCAGCATTCCCCCTTACAGGTGCTATAGCAGGTTCCACCGTGTTCAACAGTCCACCTAACAGGTGCTATAGCAGGTTCCACCGTGTTCAACAGTCCACCTAACAGGTGCTATAGCAGGTTCTGCCGTGTTCAGCAGTCCAACCCAACACCTCGACGTTCAACGCAGCGTTCATGCAGTACGACGTTAGTTTCTCTTTTGGGGTTCGAATGTCACAGTGGTTGTGGTGCTCGGCTGGTATCCCGAAGGTCGAGGGGTCGATTCCGGCCGCAGCGATATATATATAGTTATTAAAGAAAACGAAATTAACCATGCTGAACTGTACGATCAGACGCTCAATGACCGCGGGGTGGCACATTTTGCTACGCGCCGACTGACCTGTGTTTGCATTCGCACGCCGCCTTTTTCGCGGAGCCACTTCCGTGTTTACCCGCCGCCACGACTTTTATAGTTCGAAAAGTCCGCTTGCTCGTCCGGGTAAGTTTAGCCACCCCCCTCCCCCCTCCCTTACAGGTTCAATTTATATATTCCTTTACGTCCCCGCAGGTTGTCAAGGTCGGCTTAACCTAAAGGCACGAAAGCTGTGCGGAGTGACGAATCGTAGTTGTCAGTTGCACGTTTTTCTTCTCTTTGTTTTCCCCCCTTCTTCTCCTTAGTAGCAAGTGCTGTTTCTATTTCCGTGATGACATTAAAGAAAAGAATGCCCCGGTTTTTGGCGCTGCCACTTCTTCGTAGTTTTGTCCAGGAAAAAATACAATCGACTGCGACGAGAAAGCGGATGGCTTTGGCCTTCGGGTCGCTTTAGGCAAATGCGTGAAAACCTGCTTGACCTTTTCTTAAGAAAACTGCTTTCGAGTGGTCAGAGGCAGGTTATCTGTGAGGTCAATCCAAATGGGCATGCTTAAGACAAGAAAGTGGGGAGGGGAAAGGCATTTAAATAGCAGTGGGGGTCCATATCGTCTTCGAACGTTCGTAGAACTACCTGCAATGTCATGGCTAATCTTTTTGGATAGGCGGGTTATTGGATCTATAACTGATTGCCCCACACTATCACTTCCTGCTGATGGTGGTAAATGAACATCGACAAACATTCTAAAGGGTGCCGAGTTCAGTCCACTAGAGTTTCTTTACATCCATTGCTTTCAAAGGAAGCCGTGTAAGTGATATACAGTGAGCCATATGTAGTAAGTCTGGAATCCACTACCCTCGCCTTACGGCGTGGGTTATATGTCTTTGGCAGACGAGTCGGACCGACCATTCAAGAGTTCGAACGACCGCCCCTAAACTCATCCTGTCTGTCTGCCTAGTTGTTCGATGAAGTCTTGCTGGAAGCTGATTTTACCTGCAGACAAGGCCTTTTCCACCTGCCTATAAAACGTCTCGAATTTTCGACCCGGTACAATAACTTCGCTCCCAGGATTCGCCCTTCATGAATACTCATTTCGCGTTCTTCGCTCACTACCACCACCTGGGGAACCACAGCGCTTATATATATATATATATATATATATATATATATATATATATATATATATATATATATATATATATATATATATATATATAAGCGCCATACGCCTACGCCACTGCCTGGCCAGTTGCCCGCTTCTCTACGTTCGAGTCGCTTAAATGCGGGCGACAGGGCCGCTGGGGCATGATGACCATCGGAAGCAGCAGAGACGGCTGCTCGCTGCTATTTCCAACGAGCGGCGTCGTTTCTCGAGCACTCCCCGAGAGGATTCCCAGCGACTCGCAATACGTAAAAAAGAAACGCGATAAAATAAGCGAGGCAACAAACAAACCAAACAGAATTGAGGGGGGGGGGGGGAAAGCATTTGAAAGAGAAAAAAAAACATCCAGGGAAGTACAGGGGAGGAGGGGGGGCACGACTACGAAGGTAGCTCTCGTCGGGGGCCAGTTGAATTAATGTCGGGCCTTCTCAGCCCCCTCTCCTTCTCACCCCCAATCTTCTCAGTTCGAACACTCCTCTTCCTCCTCCGCGCACACACTTCCACGTCGTCGAACGTGCGTCGAGGGATCGGTCGAAGAAGAAGATAGAGCGGGAAGCGACGCTTCGGCCGCTGTGTCCGGTCAACGTGCAGGAGGCAGCAGTCCAGGCAGTGGATGGTGGCAGCGGTGGTGTTGGTGCAGGCAGGGAGGGAGCGAAGTGAAGGGGGGGGGGGCACCTTTTATCGGGCGCTCGTAAAAACGCCCAGCGGGCAGGTAGGCAGGCTCTTGGCAGCCGTGCACCATCGCTCCTTGTCCTCTTCTTCTTCTTCAACTTATTTCTCTCCTTCTCTGTCCATAGGCACGATGGCCAGCTCTGGTGGGGGCTCGAAGCATTGGGTTGTGCTGCACAGGGGGGGGGGGGGGGAGTCGGTTGGATGGGCATAGATGCGTTAAGAGGCTCCTCGCTTCTCCTTACCCTCCTTCACTAGGGTTAGTCGCGGACGTCTCCCCCGCCCTCCTTCCCAATATCTCCCCTCTCCCATATCCCCGTGAGCGCACGCACAAGCATAACGCCACTGCTGTCTTCTAGTCTCTCCGAGGGCCAGTGACCGCAAGCAAAGTGCGTGCGCACAAGTGTTCGTAATATACGCACGCACGCAGGGACGGACGCGTGAGGGGGGGCCCTACCTAGCCAAACTGCGTAGTAGGCAAGCCAAGCCGAAGAAGTCAGCGGGAGTCCAGCTGCCTCTTCGGCGCCCATCACCTTGTGCATTCGTTGTCTCTCGCCTCGGCTAGCTTGCTTGCTCTTCGTCGTCGCTGCAGCCACGTTTTCTTTCTTTTCTCTTTTCAAAAGCTCCCCGTCCTCTGTCTCGTCTAAAACCGTCGTGTCCGTTGGACCTGGGGAATGCTTCGTCTGAAGGGTACAGCAGCAGTCAGGTGATAGAGGTGCCACTAGTCGCTTCCTATCCCTCGCTTCGTCGAATGTTTTTACCTCGACTCAGCGCCCATATTTGTCGTTCTTTTCTTTTGTTTTTTACAAGAATATGCGTATTTCGTAGTTTCTTTCGTTCCTTCCAGACTGTCAATTGCCGTGCACCTCTCTCCAAAGCCGCCTCGCTCGTGCGTTAGGTGGCGCTAGTGGTTATCTTCGCTTAAAGCCTCATGATCTTCGCTTGCTCAACTACCCTCGCCATTCTATTCGTACCCCCTCTCCACTTAAGGGTGGAATCTCTTTTGCTAGTAGTGTTTCTGCCTCATCGCCCCTGCTCGAGACTCCGCGTAGCACGGTCTCTGGCTGCCCGCCGTGGACAAGGCAGCAGCAGCCTCTCGCAGTACTTGTGCCCCGTGGCAAAAACTCCGGGCGTAAATTGTCGCCTGCGTTTCTTCTTGGACTTTGTTCTCGTCTTCACCCTACAGACGAGTTATTTTCCGTTCTGCTTGCTTCTCTTCCAGTGACCGCGGCCAGTCTGTTTGCATGTCTCTGAGGGGAGACAGAAAAACTAAGCGACACGAAAACTAAACCCGGAACAAAAACGAAAGAAACGCATGATTTAAGCGCCGCGAGAGGATAGGCATGCTTTAGTCGCGCGTAAAAGCATTCAACCGTTTTTCGCGTGTGTGCGCACGTGTGTGTGTGTGTGTGTGTGTGTGTGTGTGTGTGTGTGTGTGTGTTTGTTCTTTTCGACAGCCAGAAGTTACTGCTCGCCGCCAACTGTGGTTGTGCTAGGGTTGTGTCGGACGCTGCTTGTCCCGTTCATTAACTATTTGAATCGCGCTTTCTGTCTGGATAACTGCGACAATTGCAACTGCCCGGTTGTGAAGAGGTAGTGGTTCTTTCTGGTTAATTAATTGTCGTCCTGCTGCAGTTAATATCTCGCTACATCTGAACGCGAATGTGGGCAGCTTTCTCATTCTAACACTTTAGAAGCGTGTCTTTTTTTTTGTTTCGTCGTTTTGACAAACAGTTTGAAAAAAAACAACATTTACAAGCAACGAGTGTTTCAACCTCGGAGTGTACTTGTTTAACCGGAATTTCGTATATGTATGTCGTTGCCTGTGTTGTGTATGACGACGGGGTTATTCATAATTCACCGAGCTGTGATAGTTATATAATCTGCAACGTGAGAATCGCCGAAGCGCTGACTAGTGCGGCCAGCGTAATTATTCACGGTGGAATCAAGATTTCTTGTCGATTGGGCTTGCAGTATTTTGGCAGAATATATGCCTAGGGTATGAATTTGAAAATTGCAATGCTGTAGCCCCCCCCACCCCCAGTGCCATATAATGCGTTGGCCTTGTAAGGTGTCTCTTCCCACGTACGGTGCTCACCGTGTACGTTGGCCCTATATGGATTCCCCATATATGGCACCGACCATATGTGGTGCAGACCTTATATGGTGGTCGTACATGCTGCCCCTATATATGGTGGTTTTATATGGTACCCCTGACATATAAGCGTGCACAACATTGATGGGATATTAGGAGTGCGTATTCTCACTTTGTGCAGCAAAAAAAAAAAATCATGGCGCAGTTTCGAATTATCAGAATGGATTGTGCGTCACGTTTCTTCACTACTGATTTTTTCAGCTTAGGAGACGGAACCAGTCCGTATAGTAAAACGCACCTACCGGAAGTGAGCGGGTGTGGTAAACAGGAAACGGATGTTGTGCGTGAGGTTCTCAGAAGAAAATGAAGAGGTTGGGGAGCGTGTGCAGATCGGAAGGAGGAAGAAGTTCATTAGTGCGCGCTTTACTTCGGTCGCATAATTAAGAGTCGTTGTTAATTACTTCGCAAGCACGAGGAGTCGGGCAGCGAAGAATGAACACACGCGTACCAGCGCGTGTGCGTATTGGTGCACACACTCGCGCAAACGTACATTAAAAGTACAGATATGCTCGGTGTGGTCATCGCACGCTGCAGGTTGTACGTTGAAGCGACCTATATCGCGTCCTTTGAAACGTAATATTCGAGCGCTTTGCCGATCTGCATGGAATGTCACGTCCACATACTACTGATTTTAGGCACTTCTTGCATCTGTAACGTAGGGTCACTTTATGTACCTTTGTTCATGAACAAGAGATGCTGCTAGATTTCGCTTTATTATAACGGTCTCTTCCGACAAAAGTGGTCAGTCAATCAATCAATCAACTAGTTAATCAAACGATCAATCAACCAGTCACATGTTATCAACGTTTGACATTGCCGTTGCGTAGCAGCTTCTTGGTTCTCTTCGAATACGAATGTGCGGCTGATTATGTACGTTCTGTTCCATAGAGTTTCCCACAATACTTACTAGAGGGAACTCTGGCGCTAGTGTCTATGGGAGATGCAACGAACGGCGCTTCAACGAGCATGGGAATGATGGGTAGTACACACATTTGTCTAATCTTCGTACTTCTGGTCCGCCTTTGGCTCCGTGTGTGTTCATGTGGCTTAGAGCTTTTTTTCTCACAAAACAAAAATCAGCAAATGCGCTTCACCACCCTATTTTTTTTCGACTTACTTTTCCAAATTGGGTCAGGAAGTTCAAAAGGGTTGAATCTTTCTTTCAAAACAAAACCGAAACACAGCAATAAACGAAGCCGCAAGTACGATTCGCCACCCGCAAGTACAAAGACTAGGCAAATGTGTGTACTACCCATCATTCCAATGGTCGCTGAACGATCGCAGTGCCAGAGTGCCCTCTAGTTAATTTTGAGAAACTCTATGTTCTGTTCAACAGCTTAAACTACAGTATTCAAAAACGTTGACTACAGTTATCGTCATCAAGTTTCCAGAGCTGTCCGTTCTTCAGACACAAGAAACTGTGCATCGTCGTTATTAGATGGCAAGCGCTTTTCCTACTTAAGTCTTAATGGTGATTTTTCGGCCTTAACTGTCTTTTGCGCCAATAAACACAACATATCATCGTCATCTCCTCCAGGTCACGGAAACGCGAAATCGACACGCCCGACAAAAATCGCCTTCGAGGTTTGACAGGTCGCAAACTCGACACGCTATAACGCTTTCAAACTAGCCGCCTGTCCGTCCGAGAAACGCAGCGTTACACCTATACTCTCCGAGTACACTTAGGAGTACAAAAAAGAGGCTAAAGTTCCCCCGTCCGGACTCCCTCTGACCGACTAACTGAGTCGCACAGCCCGAATTCCGTCGACATTGGGTACGACACGCCGTTCTTCGGACACAATGAACCGTACACGAAACGACTGCTATTATTCGACCCAGCCGCTGGGTGGCGTCGGGTGTCGCCGAATGCCGTGGACACACCGCCACTTACCCGGCGGTGGTCTCCCTTCCATTGGCGGTACGCACACTGTCATCGAAAACTCCGCAGCCAAGGTCCACAGTCCTCCCCTGGTACAATCTTCCCCCTCCCGATACCTTCGATTCACTCATTCGACACTGTGTTGAGAAAGCTTGGGAGAGGGGGGGTCATTGAGAATGCATAGTGGGAGGGGGGTGGGGGTCGAAAAAGCTTGGGGGAGGGGGGGTTATTGAGAATGCATGGTGGGAGGGGGGGGGGGGCCGACCCCACGTTCCTCGCCACCCTCCAATACCTTGGATTCACTCATTCGAAACTTGGTCAAGAGCTTTGCGCGGAAGGGTATAGAGCTAGCATTTAGAAATCTTTGGCGAGAGGAAGGGGGGGGGGGGCGTATAACGGATAGTAGGGAGTGTATGGGGCCGCCAAAATTGTCGCCACGTTACACCGCGGCGGGTCGCGCCGCTCTGACTCGGCTCGTTGGTTCCCGAGAATGCGCAGCGGCCGCCGCCACGCGCGATCGAAGTGTGCAACGCCCGTGCTACTGTCATGCCCACCTTTTCTCGTTGTAAAGAAAGGGGAGAGATCGTGTTTGTATTTGTACGTTTCTCGGTGTACGGGCTCATTTCTCTGTCTGTGTACAAAGTACACCCACTCGCGTCCTCAAGTCTCGCTCGCCTTTTTTATTATTATTATTTCCGGGGCTAAATTCTTCCTCTTTGCTTTCTCTATATCCTTCTTTTTTAACCGCCGCCCCGATTCGTGGCCTTCTAGAAAAGACTGAGTAGCAGAGATAGAAAAAAAAAAAGGGTTTCGGGGCCGTAAAGGGCTGCCTGCTTTGTTGCCTTTGTCGATGACAGTGTGTCGGAAGTGTACTATTGAACCTCAAGTGCGGTGGTCCGTGTGCTTACCTTGTGTTCGACTGTATACCTGGCCGCCCTTTTTTTTTTTTCCTGGAGGCGGCTCAGACCTCGACAACGCAGGGTCGAATCCCCCACGTGCGTTGCACCCCCTCCCCCCCCTGACTTTGGAAAGGGGGCGACCCGCTCTCGACGCCGGAGGTATCCAAAATGAATAGGAACGTTGCAATATAAGGGGGTACAGGAAGTTGGAGGCTGCGTTTATTATATATTATTTATCGATGAAGCGAGCAATGAGAAGTATGATTTCGACCACGCGGCAGAGTATGGTGTATAAGTTATGGCGTCACGTGCGGGGCGGTCTGCGAGGTCTGGTATGCGGGAGTGAAGAATGCGAGCTGCCACAACTCCCCTCTTGTTAAGAAAAGAAGAAGTAAAGAAAGCACCCTCGAAGACGGCATTTACCGTTTGCCAAAGAACGAAGCTGAGAGGAATTGGATCGCAGGAAGTGTATACCATTGTTGACCACCTCCTTCGATATTAGATATAGCGGGGTCGGAGTCATTCAGTTGAAAGATTTCGAAACTAGACACCTTTCTGTCTGTCTCACGAACTCTCGTCTTCTCGTTGCTCAAATTCACGTATTTTTTTTTTTTCGCCTAGGGGGACAAAACGGATTGTTATGTCGGACCATTTTGTCTCGTCGTATTGAAGTAATATTTACATGGTTTTCTTTTTTTCTGTTTTCAAGCGTGGTGTGGTTGTTGACTTGTGTCTTTACGTAAGCAAGCGCTCTCGCAACAGGACCGGGTCGTAGCCAGGGGTTGGCACAGCCCGGGCCTGTCCAACCGAAGTGTTTTTCGCCGTGGCATAGAGAGCAGAAAATAACCATTTAAGGAGCCCCCCCCCCATCCCACCCCCCACCCCCTTAAAAAAAAATTTCCGGCGGCGTCCCGGTTTCCTAATAGCACGTGTTTGCACTGCGTTTTTGATTGTGAAGGCTACAGTGGGAGGGAGTTCAGGATGGTTTGCACCGCGGTTTAACTTCACTTACATCCACACCCCCACACCCCTTCCCACGCCTACTAACGAAAAAATGTACGCGTACCTGTGGGTTTCTGGGTAATCTCTGGGTGGCGTTTGACTATTTCTTTAAACAACGTATCCTCGTTTCGCTGTGGTACAAAGTTCTCAAGTTGACTTCCATGTGCATATTCTTGATTCACTGATGTCGCAACTGATATGGAATGAATTGGACCGTCTTCTCACGCTTCGAAAAGTAAAGCGCGAAACGCTTGTTTATTCACGACAAGCACACCGTACAAACGGCCACACTGTGGCAAGAGAACGGAGTAATTTCGCTTCCCAGGAGCAACGCGGTTGGGGAAACGAATCGACTGCGGTGCTTTCGCGTGGCAGTTGCCGACGTCGGCTTCAAGGGAAGAGTTATAGGCGAAGGAGTCGGTGTCTGATAACGCGAAGTGCAAGGAGCTCGTGGGAAGCAGCGAGCCTCGTAGTGACGTCGTAAAGCCGATCACTATCGACTTTATTGATTAGCAGAGAGCGAGATCAGCCGAGGATAGATGTGAATTGTGGGTGGAATGACGAGTTTACGTCCGGAGTGGGCTCACGTGAAGGAAAGTGAAATTGGAAATCTGTATAACTTCGCTTCTGTCGCGTACATTGAACTTAGATACCTAGGCGGACGAAGTCCAAGGTGAAGTTAATGGCTCTGCCGGTGTCGACGCACAAACTGGACGCGACTTACGCAAAGATTGGTTAGGTAGTCAGAACAAGATCTTGGACGCGCGTTGCTGACGACATGTCAATGAACTCGTGAGCAACATGTCAATGAACTCCGTCGACACAATCAGACCTGTCCACGAGCTCCAAGCGATATATCCGAGGCGATTAAGCTTATGATGACTTCAAATGGAGTCTTCCATCGGGGATTCGCTTCGATATAATCCAACTGAGTGTTCTAAAAGTGCAAATTTTGAAGATAGCCTCTTCGTACCCTTTCACCTACGTTATGCAACCGGAAACGGTGAGTAATTGTGACGGAATTGAGCTACCGTGTTCAGTGGCTTAACAATATCTTCACTTCATCTGAATCCATGTATTGTCTACAGAGTTTCTATAGCTGAGCGAGTTATGTTTCGTTTCGCCCATCTGTAAAGAGACTCGATGTCACTTGGTCATGGATGCCAGCCTTTCTTCAAATAATTCTGCAAACGTTCACGTGACTCGAGTGCAACTCGCTCAGTTCCTCAGAAGGAAGTCGCAGTGACTTGTAGATCAACGGTTGTAAACACTGACGCAGCCACACTGGCTCTCGGGGAGGTTCCTGTGGTACGTACCGCTTCGACTAGGTGTCTGAGCTCACTCGTTTCACTCACTCATGCATCACCCACTCGTTTCACTCACTCATGCATCAATCACTCGTTTCACTCACTCACGCATAACTCACTCAGTTCACTCTCACTTATTACTCACTCACTCATGCATTACTCGCTCAGTTCAATCACTCATTAATACATCACTCACTCATTGATACATCAATCACTCGATTCACTCACTAATTGGTCCATCACTCACTCATTGATACATCACTCACTCAGTTTAGTCACTCATTGATACATCACTCACTCATGTATCACTCACTCGCTCATCACTCACTCACGCGTAACTCACTCGTTTCACTCACTCATGCATAACTCACTCAGTTAACTCTCACTTATTACTCACTCATGCATCACTCACTCAGTTCAATCAATCACTGATACATCACTCACTCAGCCATGCGTCACTCACTCATGCACCGCTCATCACTCGCTTAGTACACTCTCACTTATCCCTTACTCAGTTCACTCACTCATGCATCACTCGCTCAGTACACTAAATTACTGATACATCACCCACTCACGCATAACTGACTAAGTTCATTCTCACTTATTACTCACTCAGTTCATTCACTCACTCATGTTTCACTCACTATCACAGTGTGTCGGGTTGCATAGAAGGTTCCGGAAAGATAGCGGCGAAGGCTTCGCAAAAAATAAAGAAGTAACTAAACGAATGTATGTCATCTACTGCCACACAGAACTTAGACGGACAGCCAAGATGGGTGTGTGTTTGTACGTAGCGCGCTGCTTAGTGCGTATATCCACGGGCAGCTGCTGCAGTGTTCGAGTTAAACAAACGTTCCCGTCTGAGCATGCGTAACTCCCCTTCCGTGTGTGCGAAGACTTATCGCTCTCTCTCACACACACACGCGCACTCTGCCACACACGCAATACATACACAGACGAGCGAGCACTGCCTCCGACCTGACTGTCGCCGTCGCCCCTTTTTTGTCGTCTGTGATTGGCGGCTGCGCTGCAGCACTCTGTATTCTAGCGCCCGTGTCTCCGCGCGTCTCAACGCTTACGTGTCTTCCTGGCTCGTGACGTAGGCGTGTAACCTACTATGTGGCGGCGTCTCCGGTCGAGACAGCAGGGATGAATGTGTTGCGCAAGCTGGGGCAGCGCCTGTGGCGCGACCCTCCTCCTCCCGCGAACTATACCCACCAACCCCGCATGACGCCCTTCGTATAATTTAGCGTGTGCAACAAAAAGTGTTGAAACTTTTTCAATGTGTCATTCGATTCTTTTCTTCCGCACCTGTAAAGGCTGTTCGTTTGTGCCTTCGGCTATTTTGTTCCCGCTAGCGCGGACCGCGTTCGTACCAAATTGTACGCGGTTGCCCTCGAAATTGGCGAGGTTTAAGATTATCATCTGAACGCAACGAACCACCGTGAATGCAGGCCACTTGACGGTCCTGACGACCACAGAGGTCACTGGAGGCGGCACACCTCCATTTGCTGGAGGAAGAAAGAAAGAAAAAAAAAAAAGCCCCTCTGTCGAACTTTCGCAGGCCTTAGGTTGATGAAATCCCTTTTCCTTCAGCGAAATTGCGTGACTATTACAACTCCATCGTTACTCGAAAGTTAACAGGAGGACTGGCGCGGCCATGGCGTTTTGGTTTGGTTAAAATAAAAAATAAAGAGAGAAGAAAAGAAAACGCAGACCCGCGCGAGTTTTAGTTGGTCGCAAAGACTTGCAGATGCAGCCGGTATCAAGTTGCATGCGTCAACGGCTGCACTAGACAGTGTATAATGGCGAAGCAATGTGGCAAAGTGTCCGTTTGAAAGTCAGCCTTACAGCTTACGCGGTACACATAGGTAGACCTGAGGCAACGATGTTTAAACTGCCAAGCACGATGTCGCAGGTTCGATTAGCTCGTGCCGGAGAGAGCATATTTCGTTGCGGGCACAGCGCAATCGGTCTTGCAGTTTTAACGTTCGACTCTCTCATGTGTTTGGTCCATTTGCTTACAAACGTCCGACGGCTGTCCGCAATGCGTCGGACTGCTGATCAGGGCCCACGAAGGGTTCCAAACTGCGAGCCCCCGTGTTCAACTCCTACCTTGTTTCTAAATAAACGCTTCGCAAGGACTCGCCTGCGAACCAGCCGGCAAGATCGATCTGGTTCGCGTCTACCATAATCATGTGGTGGTTTTGGGACGTTAAACCCGCACATATCAATCAATCAATCAAATCAAGATCGATCTATTTCGTGTCCGCAGTACACTGCTCGAGTGTCTCGCGCTTCGACAAGGACAGCGTCGAGCTGTGGAGAGAAAAACGCGGAACTCAGTGGCGAGGAGGAATGTGAAATGAAGGAGGAGAGTGTGAGACATGGAGAGAGGAGGGGATAGAGATGGTGAGAGAGACACTAGTGAGCGTGCTTTCGGCCATCGGAGGCCAGTCGGTGTCCGCTCAGTCTTTTTGATTGGAAAAGTGGCCCGGGTCTGCGCTGTCTCACCGCCTTGTAGCCCCGCATAACAATGGAGGCGTGGAGGCTCTTGGCGATTGGCTTCGACCTCGGGCGGCCGCCGCTCTCGCCTCCGCTCGTAGTTCCGTGCAGCAAACCGATCACCCAAGACGAAAGCCTTGGAACAGATCTCTCCGCGAACCGTGTGAGGGTTTCGAACTTCCTGGCTGTCGCTGTTGTTTCTGTGAAAAGGACGGCGAAGCTGGCTCCAACTAGGGTAACGCGAGGAACCTTACCGGCGCTGGAGTGTCGTCTACATTTCTCGTAAATATACCCACTCTGCACTCGCGTGACTCCTTTATCCGTAAATTTCGGCGGAGGGGTGCGGACTTACCTTGGCGAGAGGACTGAAAGTGGTTCGATTTATCGGGCATTTCGAATTAGACGTCGTTTCGAACTTCTATTTACAATTTTAAATTACATTTGGAATTAAAGTCTGACTTTACGTCTCATGCTCCTCTCGTACTGTCGAACTGTTGCACATAAGAACTGACCGTTTTACTTATCTTTTTTTTTTTTTGTAGCATCGAAGCCTGTCCTGAGGCAATGGTATCACCTTGATAAAAGAAAGCTGATCCAAGTAAGCGATATCTATTATGTACAGAGCTCGGTTTCGACAATATCGGTGCTATAAAATATAATTTGTAACCTATGGCAGTTAAGGGCTTAAACATAAATCTTTTCGGGGAGTTCAACCAAATTTTACGTACGTTCCGGCGTGTGCTTATATGTGTGCCTGTAATGCATACATGCCAAATTGAATATCGAAATGCGAAATTTGGGAGTGGCTTTGGTGGTGAAACAGCTTTTTCGAACCTTAGCTATACGCCTACCGTAACAAGCGAAGTCTTCTTTCGGAATCTATTATTGTTACTTCCTAGTTAGAAGGAAGCACCCATCTTCCGCTAATCCGATGAGACGAAAGGCTATAGATTGCTTCAAGTTACCAGGCCGGTAAGTTAGAATAAATGAATAAAAAAACGACGCTCCTAAAGGCAGCGCTCCTTTGTGCTTCATCATCGCTCCTTTCGATGGGGCATTGCAAGGCAGCCAATTGCTCCGCAGTCCTCATCTTGCCGGATTCGCAGCCTTCTCTCTCTCTCTTTTCGTCTGACTCACTGAAGGAGGAAGTGGCGCGGCTGAGTCGTTGCATCCCCCCCCCCCCTCCCGAAGCATTCACTGCACGCAATTACCAAGGAGGGGCACAACCTGCAAGGCGGTACTGACTCCGGATCACTGGAGCTGCCCTGCAACGAACAGGGCAATCTGCGCTCTGCATGGCCGGTCCATTGTTCGCGCTGCGTTGCTTTTTTTGTGTGTGTGTGTGCGCGCTTGCGCCATCGCTCGGCGCAGGCTGTATGCTGCGAGCGCGTTTCTCTAGTTGTAGTAGATCGGCTTCTCCTCCCCGCCCGACACACTGCGCCCAATCCTCGGTTTTCTATGCGCTCTTCTTCGGATAATTGGGATATTGTAAGACCAGTACAAGCTGTGCAACGATATTCCGCCCGTAGTATATAGTTCAGTGTATATAGTCCAGTTGAGGACTTTAGTTTTGTATGATAGCTAGTGACTTCGGTAAATCCACGATCATAACCGCCCCCCTCCCCCCACCTCTCCAATCTTCAGCTTCCGCGCCTCTTCGCCAGTTTCCTGTGCACTTCTCGGAACTAACTTGGATTTTATGACCAGTATTATGCAAGCAGTACATCGATATACAGCTGGTGAAAGTAAAGCACATAATCAGTTAAATCTATTGCAAGGGGGCTGGGGTCGAGAAGTTGTGTGGTGATTATACAACAGCCTCCGACACGCTGCGTCCCATCATTAGTTTTCAATCACACCTCCATCTTCCACAAATATAGATAGATAGATAGATAGATAGATAGATAGATAGATAGATAGATAGATAGATAGATAGATAGATAGATAGATAGATAGATAAACGATGGAGGGGAAAGGGTGAAGAATGCGAAGAACTCGACGAGCGTAAAGAGAGACGATTGCTATAAGACTCTTTCGCGGTATACTCTTACTCCATCGACCCAATATTTTTTTGGGGGGGGGGGGGTATCTTTCTACAGCACTGACTATATTCAGCGGTAGGCATGACAGGACAGAGCTACAGAGAACGAGGATTCATTCATTGGGTGTAACCGAGAAGAATAGGGGGGATACGGGGGCGAAATCCATATAATTCGATGCTTCCCAGACCCCGCAGTTGTTGGCGGGCACCACAATGAGTTTGCATCAGCTGGCCAGCGGCCGGTCAGCTTGCGTGATGTGACCCGATGAAGCAGCGGCACTGTGTAGTCGTCGACAGTTTCTTTTTCGCTTTCTTTTTTTTTTCTCCCCCAGAGTCGGGCGTTGTTCTGTCTGGTTGTCGTGTGAGGAGTATAGTATAGGTCTCTCGAAGCAAGCCCGCCATTGTCTCTACCTGTCACCCGTCGGAAATGTCGACGAAAAAAAAATAAGAATAAAAGCGTAAGTAAAATGTACCATTCGACGACCGTCAGACTGCGCATGCGCTGGTTTCACACAGAGTACGAGTAGGCCAGCCTCTGCCACTCAAGCCACCAATTGGCTTTGGCAGGCCTAGTCACATGTGCTGTTTTATTTGAAGAAATAAAAGGTATTATTATTATTATTATTATTTGTGGTGGCGCGATTACTACCTTCCTGTGAGAACGATCCGTGAAATGCTTTGCACTCCGCGGTCCATTCACGAAACGCTACGCTGATTCTTATCAGTCGAACTTAATCGAGGTAAAAGCCTGGACGGCTCATCAAACTCAAAGAAGTGACCGGGAACATCGCAGTGCCAACGCGAGTCGATCGCCACGTGGTTACGCCACTCTGTGGCGTCGTTGTCGTTTCACAGGTCGCCAAAACTCCTGGCATCGTACGTCAAACTCGTGATGTCATTGTGATGACACTATGACGTCTTCACGTGACATCGCCGAGGTTGGCTGATCACAGAGATAGGGCAAGACTACGTGAAGTGCAAAAACCTTTCGATTCCTCCGATCCCGGAGGCCATGAGAAACCCCGTTTGGAAAGCTTTCGAGCTGGATCAATACAATCGTCGCCTTCCAGTCACGTCAGGCGAATTCATAAGAAATCTTGGGACCTTAAAGAATGAATATGCGTCTGACATAAAAAACTACTTCGTTATGTAAGATGTTCATTTTGAACGTACCCCGTTAAATAAAGAAAAAAAGGGGCGAAAAACATTTTACAAATTTTGTATGCACTGTGATGCTTCATATTTCTCATTATGTCGAGGTGTTATTTGGTTCTAGCATCGCAGAAGCCTCGGACTAAGGCAAGCTTTCTGTTCGTCGTCTTCTGCTATACTAGACTCATTGCCACACTTCAAATTACCTTTTGTGCAATGCGATCCACAATGCACTGTAAGAAACTGATGATGCCGCCTTGTGAGAGAAGGCGGTAGACTGAAATCCGGAAGAACCAAAGTTCAACGAAGTAACAAAATCCTATTCTTCTCAAAGGAACCGTCCGTCGAGAAAAAACAATGACCCCCCTCTTATTCTCGGCACACGTTCCTTCTTGCCGACCGCATGCGTGCGGAGTTTCTCACCCGAGACTCGCGCGTGAATGTCGTCACCTTCGCGGAATCGGTTACGACCCGACGCGCGTTAGCTTGAGTCAGTAACGGCCCGATTCTCGTCGCCAGCGCGCAAAAGAGCGTACAGACGTGAAAACAGGAACAGAAAGATTATACTTGTCGATGAGAACCAGTAGAGAAACCCCAGAAGCATATGCGTCAGCAGCGGGATGCAAAAGGGGCATATGCCCCTTTTGCATCCCGCTGCCGACGCATGTGCTGCCCCCTTTGCATCTCGCTGCCGACGTCCATGCTTCCGGTGTGCAAAAGGGCCCCTGTCCCTTTTGCACACCACCGGTAGTGCCATGCAAGCACGTCCACACCACACAAGCCACACACTAGAACTCATCTCTCCTTCCCAACACAATTGTGCAACCCCCCCCCCCCCCTTCTCGAAACAAAATCCCGTCGACGCCCATGACCAAAAGCATGGTAAAGGTGGTAACGGTAGAGGCACCTGTAGCACAAGTGCGACACATCTTTAGCAGACAATAATAGCTGATGTACTGCAGAGATGAAGCGGCATAGCCTTAAACGTAACAACAGTAGAGAGTGTGAAAATTTATCAGAATGGCAGATAGGTTGGCCTGAGCTAGTGCGATCTGTCCAGCTACTCAGCGCAACAGCAGCAGAGGTGGCGTGTAGACGTGTATCAAGGGAGAGTCGTATCAAGCTTTGCAAGTCTGACTCGTAACAAGTTCATAGTGAAATAGCGAAGTTTTAAACGAATTAGTGATAGTTACAGCCCAAATTCAACAATGCATTCACCTCGCCAGCTGATAGAGAACCATCGCGAAGGACAGCAGAGACGTCCGCCGCGACCATTCTTCCCGAAGGCTGTCTTTCCCACACTCGTCACGAGCCTTGCGGCGGAACGCTTGTTGCGGGCGTACGTCGTGCCAACGCAAGTTCGCCGTGCCGCGTTTCCCGACGAACGCGACCGAGTTCGCGTGTGAACGACGCTCCGACAGCGTTGCCGACGACGTAGTCGCCGGGGATAATTGTCGCCGCCTTTCTATCCGTGCGAGCGAGAACTGGCGCGGACGACGGCGTCATTTGGAGAGTGTAGCATTATGGCCGCGAGGTAGTTCGCGAAACAATGCAAGGTCCTTGCTCTTGTCGACGCTCGCCGGTGGTGTGTAGGTATGACACCGTGCACAGCCGATGGGCGTCTTTTGTGACTCGGTCGCGTCACGGATCACCATCGTTTCGAATCTCCCTCCCTTTCTCGTATTCGCTACTCGTCTGAAAGCGTGACTGGGCGTACAGCGTTAAGCATTCCTGATGCATTTGGCTCTTCTTTTCATTTTTAAGAATTGGAAGCAAGTTTTTTCTCGGGTCGTCATGAAAAAAACACTTTCCGAGCTGAAAGAGAGCGAGAGGTTGGGTGAGCGTTTAGTGATGCAAAGTAGGACGCGCAAACTATAATATAAGATAATTAAGACCGATGTTCACTTCGGAGAAAAGCGCTCGTTTACCCGAAACTGTGTCCTGGTATCACTTTAAAGCCTTAACGGCGTGACGTATACACGCCAATCGCTTACGTGTTATGAGGTGTATAGGTATAGGGCTTAAGGTGGGAGGGCTCCCTAATGCAGAAACACGGTGACTTCGACTGCCTTGGATATCGTTCTTCATTTTGAAAGACAAAGTATAGACTGTGTAGATCATGTCGTATTTACTCGCGCAATGCCGCCACCGGTTATTATTGACTATCGATCCAAAAGTGTCAAGAGGCCGAGTTCGTCCGTCAATCCGTGACAACTGCTGCGGCATCTCTGAACAGACGGTATAATTATAGGTCCGTCTGCCGCAATATTATCGCTGATGCTAACCGCTTCTGGGCGTCCACAGTTTTTCAACAATGTAGTCCGTGTTCCTCCCGTATATGTTAATGAATACCTCGCGCCATCCGTCAGGATATCTCAGAAATATTTCCCGCCCCCGTCCCTACGTGGGAGCGGCCCGCGATCCTACCCCTATGAAACGGGGGTGGAATCCTTCAGGACCCCAATAAAAGTTTTTCATCCATCCATCACATACGCTTCAACACTTCTTTCCAAGACGGCCCCGCCGCGGTGGTGTAGTGGCTATGGTACTCGGCTGCTGACCCGCAGGTCGCGGGCTCGAATCCCGGCTGCGGCGGCTGCATTTCCGATGGAGGCGGAAATGTTGTAGGCCCGTGTGCTCCGATTTGGGTGCACGTTAAAGAACCCCAGGTGGTCGAAATTTTCGGAGCCCTCCACTACGACGTCTCTCATAATCATATGGTGGTTTTGAGACGTTAAACCCCGCATATCAATCAATCAATTATCAATTCTTTCCAATAGGAGCTTGTGAAACGCTGCTCACGCTTGCTTTGTCCTTATACTGCGCAGTTGACGTCCTACGCTAAGCGCGAGGTATTGTTTTTTTTTTTCGCCGTTGACTAATGGAGCGCTAACAAACCCTCGAGCAGCGGGGCAGTTGAAGCCGTGTGCTTGCCACGAAACTTGCCGCTGGCGAACTTGCCCACGATGAACACACATCTAATGACGGGCGTGTGCTACAGGGTCGTATACACACACTAGAGAGTGCGTTCAGTGTGCATTCTCTCGTTTTTTATATAGTCTCCTCGGGTTCCCATTGTGAGTGATGATGAAGACATTAATCAAACGTACACGGCGAAGGGAAAAAAAATATCATGGCGCACTTAATTCAACATTTGTCTTCGTATTCCTCCGCACACAAGGGAGCGTGAAGATTTATTTCCCTGGTGACTTTGCTGTGGCGTACCGTTTTAGCGGGTGAGCATGAATCAAAACAGTAACAACAGTAATTGTTGCGGTTTTCGTGCCACAAGATTATGAGGAACGCCCTGTAGCGGAGGGCTCCGGAAAATTTCGACCATCTGTGGTTCTTTTCAACGTGCAGTGACGTCACACAGTAATAAACGGGTCTCAACCGTTTCGTACACCCACGCAAGTGCGGTAGCCGCGGCCGGCTACGATCCGGCGACCTTCGGTTCAGCAGTCGGAACGTCGTAAACGCTATACATACCGCCGTGGCCGTTCAATCGGAATAGTAATTGTGCATATCGAAAGCGAGGACACTTGCTGATAATGAGTGCGCGCGCATATCTCGTGCTGCAGTATAACGTCTTCCTGGGCGAGTGTTTTTTTTTTTCTTTTTTTGCCCTCCGCGTTCATCAAGCGGTGTCAAGGTTAACGGACGAGAGGCTGCGCGGACGAAAACTGTGCCGCTATAAGTAACGTAACCGAGGTAACGTAACTTAACGTAACGCAGCAGACACTCAAGATGGACGGTGGGCAAACACGTCGCGAGGCTTAGCCGCGGGCACCGCGCTGTAATTGCAGTGTATACGTTTTCTTTTGCCGCGCGTGTGCAGTACAGCCGTCTCATTTTTTTTTTTTTTGCCGCGTATGAGAGGTTAAAAAAGGTCACGGGAATATTGCGTAGGGTGTCGCACTCGACGGAGTGCGAATGATGTATGACGTTTATCTGATGCGGGGGTTGCGCTAGCGTGTCGTCTCATAACGAAATAACGGGTCTCGCAGTGCAAGAAGTTCTCGTTATTTTGCATGCGCTTTGCTCTTGGCTATGCGGAATCGATCATTAAGGCGGAAGCTTTAGGTGCGTCATCGAATGCGTAAATCGATCGTCGGCGTCCCTCGGCGTCGGCATGAGCGAGTGGTACAAAAATATTTTGACGTTATGACATCCGCATATTCAATTCATTTCGTCATCAGAGGAGATACAAAAGTCACAGTGATGCTGCTAGTGCGAAACCAAAAAGCCATATTAAGGCTTGATGAAGGCTTTCGCATCATTTGACAAATATATTTCGCACCATATGACGTCAAGTCGCCAATGTGGGGAGAGGGGGGGGTTCAACCGATCCTCGTGTTTGTTCGTCCGCGTGCTTGTACGTTTTCGTGTATATGTACAGATACAAAACTTAGATTCGCGGGTAGGGGTTGAACCTCCGGATAAGCCGATTGCGGCTACTCCAAGTCTCCAAGAAAAAAATTCAAAATGAAAATTGGCGCCGTATCTGCATGTTGCACTGCAAATGTCGTCGAAAGACGATAGCCTTGCGTCTGGAGAGAGTGAACAAAACGTTTGTTTGATGTTCTGCGCAAGAAAATCGGTGAATGGTATTCTGGAGAGGCTGCGTCAGAAGGTTTCGAGTGTGCAGCGGAGGCGAACGAGCGCATCGAGTCACTTCACGCGTGAGACATGCGCGCTATTGAGGCGCGTCGGGTGCGCGCCAGTCTCGGATGCGATAAGGTGTAGAACGCAAGGCGACGGGTAGGGGCCGCCACCGTGTCGTCTTAGCAGAGCGTTCAAAACACTTGCCTTTTCGTGCAAGCGTTGCATGGTCAGCGTCGCGTGATAAACGCTACGGTCCTTACAATTACTTATGTATCCCTTTTCTAGTATAGAGGCACACGTACAGAATATTGACGTGTTGTTATGGTGCCTCAGATGTGCGCAATAATCGCTTTTTAATTGACAATCGCACAAGTACGAAAGCAAAAGACCTCGCAAAACGAACGGCCAGAGCCAGTCCACCGACGATGATAATGGCTCAGAGTGGCCATGAGGACGAGGCAATCGGACGATGGTGATTATGATCATGCAAGGATGAGAACGATGTAAGTAACAAACGCCCACAGTATTGTGGACTTCTTGAGGACGCATTGCATTTGGCTAAGTCCACAACGGAGTCGTATTAGCCGCCATTCTGTCGGCTCTGATTGGTTCAGACAGACGTAATGGCCTCCCTTGAATGGTTCAGAGCCCCGCCGTGGTGGTCTAGTGGCTAAGGTACTCGGCTGCTGACCCGCAGGTCGCGGGTTCGATTCCCGGCTGCGGCGGCTGCATTTCCGATGGAGGCGGAAATGTCGTAGGCCCGTGTACTCAGATTTGGGTGCACGTTAAAGAACCCCAGGTGGTCAAAATTTCCGGAGCCCTCCACTACGGCGTCTCTCATAATCAAATGGTGGTTTTGGGACGTTAAACCCCACAAATCAATCAATCATCATTCTTGAGGACGTGTTGACGTCCTAGACCTACAGCTATGTTGTTATGTCTAATAGGGCGTGATATACAGGCGTCGCACATTTATCCAACCATGACGATTACAGCACGCCGAATTTTGTTTAATTCAATTTTTTAAATTTAATAAGCATCACAAAGATTTCGGCGACTTCTGCACAGAAACGTTGAAAAATGGCGAACTTACTAGAGAAATCCTGATTCACTAAACATGAATCGCGGTTTATATTCTGAGATATGCTGCAGAACTAGCATGCACTTCAGACGAGCAGGCTGCTCTTTCAAGTGTAGCCGCTTTTCTCACGATTCGGTTCACAATCTCTCTCTTCACGTTACGCAATGAGTATACTGTGGGCACGCAGGAGCATCAACTGTACGAACGAATGTTTCATATAGTCAGCATTACGAAACGGCTCTGTCAAACCGACCACATAATATTCGTTTTGTTAACTTCTTTTTTCTGTGTGCACACAATATCACTCGAATGAAACTCCAGCAGCAGAGGAAGCTGAGAACTTCCGGAAAGCGAGCGGATGTGCCCTTGTGTCCGCAGCATTGTGTGCATTAAGGTCCGGCTTCCGGTTCGACCGGAAATGGACACCCGCTTCCCGTCCGCCTTCCGTCCATGAATGGGTCACGCAGTGTTTTTTTTTTGTTTTTTAGCGCGTCGACGGGCGATTCCCTGATGTTCACATGCGCGTGCTGAGAAATATTACGCAAGAAGCTTTCAAAGTGGTGACACGTAATCTATACATGGAAGGGTACACACACTTTTGATTTCCGGTCAGCCTTCGTTATAAGTCGACCAGGAAATGAAGCAATACAACAGTGATCGCGAAAGAGTTTCTGTTCGGTTTGAGGGCTCTTGGTGCGGTTTTCCCGTTTACGAAGCCTGCCTTTTACTAAGCACATCCCCATATTCCCGTGTGCCTCCCCCCCTTCCCCGTATATTTGGTTTGACAGAACAAAAGTAAGATGCCGTTATAGAAGAATGATCGACGAGACGCCGATAACTCGGCGAATAAAGAAAGCAACCGCTAAACATGCAGGAGGACCGGAGATTTCGCCTAGTCTCATTCACCGTGTCCGCTCATACATCTCGTTACAGAAGGATCAAAGGAGCCGAGAATCGGACCTTGATGTGGAGAACAATTGAACCGGGCGGGGAAAGGCGATTTTGTTCGCGGAAACAGTGAATAGGCGACCTTTCGTTGTACTTGTGGCGTCTCGCAACGTGCGACCGAGTATGAGGTTTGAGTTCCGAACGCTATGCCGCATCGTGAAATCGACCGCGGTATCCTATAGCTCCTTGACGTATATTAACGGGGCCTAGACGCCGCGAATCAGCGAAGTGTAAAGAGAGTTGCTGCATTTAAAGGCAAGCTATAAGCGTGCAGACGCGCTCACATATACCGTGCAGAAAGTCCTCGTTAAACTACGTGGTTAAATGTCACATGAAGATTGACAGTCGTTCACTGCCATTATTTCTAGGCGCGAAAGCCTTAGTTTAACTAATCGACAAAATGACAGTTCTTTTATGCTCCCTTTGCCTAACATACTTAGGCTGAGTGCGTGCGCGCAATGCCCGCAATTGTTTTATTCTGTAACAACGTTTTGTTGTGTTCATATAATGTCGTCTTCTATGATGGCTTCGGGACAGGCTAAACCACAAGGGACAGTAAAGTATTGTCAAACGGACGTCTGCTAATATGGCATTCGTGATTTCCAAATTTTTTTTTTGCCCCAGCGCGGTGGTCTAGTGGCTAAGGTATACTCGGCTGCTGACCCGCAGGTCGCGGGTTCAAATCCCGGCTGCGGCGGCTGCGTTTCCGATGGAGGCGGAAATGTCGTATAGGCCCGTGTGCTCAGATTTGGGTGCACGTTAAAGAACCCCAGGTGGTCGAAATTGCCGGAGCCCTCCACTATGGCGTCTCTCATAATCATATGGTGGTTTTGGGACGTTAAACCCCACAAATCAATCAAAGTTTTTTTTTTCACTAAAGCGTTTGTTGTTGTTGTTGTTGTTAGTGCTTTATGAGGAAAAGGAACAAGGCACTGCCTACAGGCGACACGGCGCATCACGTAGCATGGTGCTATGTATACGTTCCTCCTTACAAGAAAACAATACCATACGACGAGCCAGCTACTGTTTGCGGCTACCAAAAAGAGACGTCTTTACCACTCGTCTCCGCGACGACCGCCAGTACACTTTCTTCTTCTTCCGCTAACGCCTTTTTCCTCGGTGTTTCAAAGCCGCGGCGCTCCTATTTGGTTACTTCGGTGCGCCCATTTTTCGCTTTCTTCGCGAAGGGCCCACACTCCCTACCCGTGCGGCCAACCGAACCGCCGCCATTCTTCCGTTTCCATTTTCCTTGGAAGCCGCGAAATGTGCTATACAACAATTCGCCTCCCTGAGTCCGCGGCATGCGTATATGTGCACGGCAGCGTGGATTCTCTCACGCCAGGCGAACGAAGCGGCCGCGCCCGCGGTTGCCGAGCGCCTCACAAAAAAGAAACGCTGGCTCTACTAACAAAGGTGGGAGGGGGGATAAAGGGGATATGGAGGGGGGTTAAGAATGGGAGAAAGTGCGTGCGCGTGTAGGGTGGAAGTAGGGGGGGGGGGGGGTTGACTGTAATGAGGGAAACGAGGCAGCGAAGAAAAAAAAGGATTGGAAGGTGGTGGGGAGATGCGACACGGACCAACGGCGCAGACGACGCGGCGCTGTCCTAGGTAGAAACCCGTTCCCGAAAAACGCCGCGGCTGCTGCCTGGCGCCGTGGGAAAAATGGTGCAAGACGGGCGGCTTCAACGTATCTATACGCAGTAGCTGGCCATCTTGCAAACCCCCCCCCCCCCCCCTCCGTACCGTTCACTTCTGGATAGACAAGCAGAGCAAGCGCTAGGTTTCGCTAGGAGGTATACCCACCCATTTCCACCCCCTTAACCCTGTCTTGTTCTTTCCTTTTTTTTTTTTGGTCTGCCTTCTGTCTGTCAGTGCGTCGTCTGCTGCGAGAGCTTCTGCTCGCAGCATCGTACGGTCCAAGAAAGACCTAGACTGATGTCTGTCTGTCCAACTCTCCCACCGTCTGAGTGTGTGCGCTCGTTCCTTGTTAATTTATCCTCCCCCCCCCCCCTCCATTTTTTTTCTTTTTGTGAAGATGCGACGATATCCCCCGCTTGGCCGTTCTCGTGCTTCACGCATTTGAACGGCGATGCGCAGACGTGACGGATCCCCCCTCCCCCGCCATTTTTCTGTCTCCCATGTATCTTTTTGAATAGAGGAGCGGCTGTCTTGCTCAGAACAATGGCAACCGCTCGCTTTCCCTAGGCTGCTACCTGCGAAACGCCGCCACTAGGGAAGACAGGATGAAAGCAGGAGGGGGGGGGGATAGTCAGTGACATACACTGCATGCCACGCCTCGTTACGGGAAAAATCTCGCGAAAAGGGCTTCAAAACAGCAGTCCTACTATCTCCCCCCCCCCCTCCGACCATACCCTACCTTTCTATCGCTGCCCGGGGTTGCTCCGAAAAGGGGTAATGGGCGACGCTCGGAGGGGACGATTTTTGGGGAGAAAAGCGACGGGTGTGGCGCCACCTACGGCGCCTTAGTTTGTAACGGTGGTGCTACGGTTTGAAAGGGGGGTGAGAATCCGTCCTTTCCGCCGCCATCTTTTTGTTTTCTTTGTCTGGACGTCTGTGGTCTCTGTGCATCTGACCGTCAGTTAGGTAAAGGGCCTCGTGGAAGGAAAAGGGTTGCGGCGGTTGGGGTGGAGCGAGGCTTACGTGACGCTTGTGGTGTTTGTCCGTTGCGTACGCTTTTAATATATTCCGCGGAAATGAAAGGAAAGAGGAACTTTTAGGGAGTGTCCGGCGGAGACCGTTTGGTTCTTCCTGCGTGCCCCGCGCACGTCGCTGGAATCTTACGGCCACAACACAACAGCGCTGCAACCGCTGTCGGTCTTGGTGTGGGTAGGCATTGTCTGCGGCGTTGTATGCTGATGAGTACGCACGGGCGGCTTGTGGTCTTTACGCACGAAATCGTGCTGGGGCGCTGCTACGATGGGTGGCCGTAGTTGGGTGCTCTGTGTCCGTACCTGCCGTTTGCTGTAATGCGGCGCACGTTTGTCTGGGCGGTCAGCCAAACCGCCGAAACGTTCATTCTCTACCTTCCTCTCCCCTCCAAATGTGCCGAGCCAAACTGTTGCGACCTGGTTTATGCCAAGCTGACCTGCATTGCACCTGGCCCAAGCTCTAGCGCTAACAAAAGGAAGAAAGTGTCGGTCGTTAAAAGATACGAAACTGGGGTTGGGACACCTGCAAGGACATCGTCCGGAACGGTTCGCTTTGCTTTCAGGATCGGTTCACACGTGATTTATGGGTCTTATGATTGCGGCTTTGAAATAAGCTAGAGCTCCTTTCCAACGGCATGTATAGAGGCAGATTCATTCTTGTAGCGTTCACTTGCGTGCAGGGATATGCTGATTTCGCTCTTCATCATAACTAGAGTGGCTTAGATTTGCGTGATAATGGTGATCGTGCACAGTTCTGAACTCGTTTTGATGGTCTAGGGCCGTGCACTGATGACAATGTTCCTACATCTAGTTGTAGTTAGGGGGACTGGTAATATTAACGATACACGTGTTCCCTTTAACAGTGTAACGTACTGTACATTCATGCAATCACCGCCTTGGAGTAATGCATGTTGTTAGGGCTAGTTGGTTCGTCTATCTTGAAGACGTGTTAAAACTGCACAAAGACGACGACACGTTAAACACATGAAACACGACTGCACCTCGTATGTGAGTGTTCTATGTGTCCTAACGTGTCGCCACTTTTTGAACATCAGAACCACTTTGGAAGCTGTAAAGGAAGAAAGCTAATCGGTAAGATAAACAAAAAGCGGTGACGTATGCGTTTCCTGTTTTACGTGTCATTTACGCTTCATATAGGTACACATCCGTACATGTCTCCATACCTTCCTTCGTTGAATTACGGCATTTGCTTTTGACATTTTTTTTTCTCACAGTGGCCTAAGTTCTCATTGATGTGTATCCGTACACGTGTGAAAGATCATCGATTTTCATCATTTATCGCAACCTCAATCTCCACGAGTCGTGTCGGATAAGTGCCGCACTGTACAGCTCACCGCTCCTCGTTATCGGCTGGTTGCCGTATTTTTTATCTATCGTACCCGGAGATGGAGAGAAATTCATTTCGATTAGTGCCTGCTTCTAATCTCGGCTCGATGGACCATGTATACGGAAAGATGACGATGATAATGATTGTCGGAAAGCATTTCGCAGCTTCTTCGTTCAGGTCGTTCGATGTCCTCGAAGTATTTAATATCTTCAGAATATCTTCGCGAAGTATTTAAGAAAGCCATCGACTGTCCCGCTGGCCCCGCCGCAGTGGTCTAGTGGCTAAGGTACTCGGCTGCCAACCCGCAGGTCGCGGGTTCGAATCCCGGCTGCGGCGGCTGCATTTCCGATGGAGGCGGCAATGTTGAAGGCCCGTGTGCTCAGATTTGGGTGCACGTTAAAGAACGCCAGGTGGTCAAAATTTCCGGAGCCCTCCACTACGGCGTCTCTCACAATCATATGGTGGTTTTGAAACGTTAAACCCCACAAATCCAATCCTAGAATATCTTCGCGAAATATTTAAGAAAGCCATTGACTGTTCGAGAAACTCTAGCCGCTGTGACGTCACGCGGGTGTCATGAACTCCGTAACGGTAAGCTCCTAATCCAACGTGACCAAACCAACTTGGTATCAACGCCGATTTCATGACACAACTCATCCAATAGCAATGAACGGAAGTAGGAGAATGGATCAAGGGGCTCGTTTCTTAACACAATGAAATCAACGGACAATTAAGGAAAGAAATTTACGGGGTACCGCGTTCGCAGTCTTTCACTAAAATATACTAATTATGACATAAAGCAAAAAAAAATGAAAGCGGGCGCCAAAAAGCAACTTGGCCGCCTATTCATAGAACAGAACCCGGAATCTTAGGAAGACACGTCCTCTAATAGCACTGCCTCCACTGGAGACACATAATTTACGAATACACATTTTTAGCTATGTCGAGAAATCTGCTGGAGAGTGTCGGTTTTTACTCTCACCCGTTGCGCACTTTTTTTTTTCTCAGGAGCTGATTAGTATTTGTCGCGAGATTTTTTTTGTTGTTGTTGTTAATCACACACGACGCGCAACTGCACGATATCACCGACAGCCGCATATGCGAGCACTTTTTAAACGCATATCGAACCGATGACCTTTTGCCCACCCGTACTCGCGACCCTTATAGGCCGCACGCTGGCTTCTACTAATCGCCATCATTTTTTGTTTTGTTTTTCTCCACCTAATACTTCTCTCCGCTAATAGCTGGCGGAAAGTTCGCGCTCATGCAAATCACCAAATGGGGGGCATCCCACCGTTTTTTTTTTTTTTTTTGACGCAAAGCCAAAAAACCCACACGCGTGTGCACGGAAATATTATCCGCATGTGTAAACCTCTGCGACCTCGAGCGACGTTATTCACGTATCGCTCCGCTTGCACGGGGCTTCTTTCGTGTTTTTATTCTCGTTGATACTTAGTGATTTTTTTTTGTTCTATTTGCCCTTTTCCCACCTTCCGTGTAAACCGAGGGTCTCCCCGCTAATCCCCGATGATTTTGCATTCGAAACGGGCCTTTTCTCTCTCTCTCTCTCTCTCTCTCTTTCTGCGCAGTCGGCTTTACCGCAGCTCTACCCAGCGCTGGAGGCAACAAACATCGCGCATGCGCACACGGGACTCGTTTAGCAACCGCGCAACGTGCGCGGCCGATTTTCACGCTTCCAAAAAGACTGCGCGCCACCAAGCGCTTTGCTCCGTTAATCTCGCCTCGTCGGGATGCACGTCCGACAGTTTCGTACATGCGCCAAGCATTGGGACGGGGCAGTATACGTACGCACTACAAGGTGTTGCGCCGAAGCGCGCTCAGCCTGCAAATATGCTCGTCTTCCTCCCCCTCCTTTTCCCGTCTTCCATTCGCCTTGCCGAGCGCTCTTCTTCGTACGTAGCGGGCTTGCACGCAGCGCGGAATATATACGAAAATAATAATAATAAAGGAAACTCTCCGGTCTGGCCGCGTCCTAACGCTTCGTCATCGTCTCTCGGCGTGAGGCCGCGCCGAATCTTTTGCGTCCAGCGGGAGCGCCCAAAGGAAAAAAAAAAAAGTTACACGAAGAAGAAGAGGCTTGCACAGACCGCATGCAGTGTCTTAGCCTCGGCGTGGTGGTGCCGTTACAGATATATGCGCGCTGCTTACTCTGCAGGCGCATCTGTAAACTCATCCTGTAGGCACGGCTACTACCCCTTTATGGCTGTGTTTATCTATTCCGTCTGCTGCATGGGCGGGCCTTATTTAGATTCCTGTCTCTCCTCGTTGCGTTGCTTTTTGTAGCGTTTTTCTTCTCATTGTTTTTGTACACGATGTACACGAAGTTGGCGCTAATAGAAGTCGGCCCCCCAAGATTGCTCTTAAGGTCTCCTTGATACACGTGGTACACGAGGTTGACGCGGATACAAGTCGGTCTCAAGATTGCCCGTAGACATCTGGTAGATAGATATGTACGCAGTACGCCGAGCCGGCGCTGATAGGAAGTCGGTCTGAAAATGCCCTTAGACGTTTTCTGTAGATACTTAGCAGTAAAGGCTCTAGCGCTAATAGAAGCCTGCAGCGCTAATAGCAGATGTAGACATACGCTTGCGCTAATAGCAGACTATATTACGTAGTACTGGTAGGCGGCTATAGCGCTATTAAAGTTTGACGAATGTGTGAACTAGTGAGCGATTGATAAAAGCCAGACACGTTTCGAGTATTGACGGTGAAAAAAAAAGGAACGTTAATAATTTTATTTGATTGATTGATATGTTGGGTTTAACGTCCCAAAACTACAATGTAATTATGGTAGGCGCCGTCTGAGCACACGGGCCTACAACATTTCCGCCTCCATCGGAAATGCAGCCGGCACGACCGGGATTCGAACCCGCGACCTGCGGGTCAGCAGCCGAGTACCTTTGCCACTAGGCCCCCGCGGCGGGGCATGTTAATAATTTGAGGATACCCGGACCATCACACGCGTATGGGTAATGGTATAACGTTGTAGATAACGACGTTCGAATAAAAGAGAATAACGGATTTAAAAAAAAAACGAGCTAGCCATCATAACTATCGAGGAGCCGAAGCGGAATAGAACGTAACGTCATGTCTCCAGACGCACTGCCAATGAAACAAAGTGACGGGTCGGGTAACCGACTGGTAACTAACGGGTAATGGCCGACACGCTAGTGCCCATTGGACTCTCCATTTGATGAGCAACCAAGGAAGAGCCACAGAGGGACATGTCGAAATGAGCACGGACAAGTTCGCTATAGATTGACATATAGAGATAACCAGAATCATACCGAAGTAACTATTCGTCGTTATACTCGCCATTCGGAGCGATTGGTGTTGTAATCAGTGCCGACATGATTGAAAGAAAAGGAGGGGGGAAAAAAACGTATAGGGCGAACCGTGCATTCAGTTGCAGCGCCACCTTCTTAACCGTAACTTTGCTATATCGCCGCGATTGCTCGCCGCATAGCGAGCAAGCGCTTATTAGTGTAGCAGGATTGAACCAAATAAAACAAGAAAAAGAGGCGGAAAAGGGAAGCTTAGTCGTTTAGGCGGTACCTTAATTACAGTCAGCTCATTGGAGGCCGACCTCCGTTGACCATTTCTTGCGATTTGACTCGACCCGTAGCTATTCGTGTATGATTGCGTCGCCGTTACTTTTACCTGTTTTTTGTTAATTTTGACCCCCGCGTACTCCTGGTCATCGCACTGACGGAAGCCAACGTTCATCAACCCTTTTCCCCCCGTTCTTTTCCGTTTTTTTTTTCTGTTTCTCCGGATAGGCACTGATAAAGTTGGGGGCTACCAATGCGCTCATTAGCTCTCGCTTATAGCCATTTTCATTTTCGCTTCCTTGCCTTCATTACTGGTCCCTGCGCGGACTGCATGCCTGATCAGGAGCGCAACAAATATTCCTTTCTCCCGACTTTCTTTTTTAGTTTTTTTGCTTTCGCTCTTTCTCTATTTTCTTTTGCTTTCGCTCTTTCTCTAACTCGTCTAATTTCTTAGACTGGCGGGCAACGTTCGATTACTAGCGCGCAACCCTTATGAACCAATGTAGCTAGCACGAGGAGGCTTGGCGGGGGGGGGGGGGGGGGAGTTTGCGACTGCTTTATCTGAACGTTGCTTCGCACGTGGTGTTCCAGGGGGAACTAGTTTCTTCGATCCCAGCATGCGTAGGAAGATGCAACTCCGCGTATGCGTCGACTACCCGCAAATGATAGATAGATAGATAGATAGATAGATAGATAGATAGATAGATAGATAGATAGATAGATAGATAGATAGACATGAAAACAGAACTAGCTCCAACTTCTAGCATTCCTCCTGTTTCCACGGGTCTCTTCTCGTCGTTGCATTGTTAGCGCTGCAGAAATTTTCATTTCAGCGCCGTTGTAACGTTCAGGGGCCTGAGAGGAGAAAAATATTCTGCATGAACGACCGCTTGACTACACACCATCTATTCCTTTCAAACCTCCACAAACTCATGCACCATCGCTCTCAACTTCGTTCTTGTCTGTGCTGAAATCGCTGTAAAACAACAACAAAAAAGGATCTGCCGAGAAACTAGAGGCGTGGGTGGCGCATTCGTGAAGAAGAGTGAGCAATAAAACGGCGAGACTCGAATGTGCAAGGCTGAACGCGGGGATCGGCGGCGGCGAGTTACAAACTCTGGCGCGCGGGGCCGCTCTGAATAATGCATTTGGCGCCCCGGCGGCAACGACTGCGGCATAGCTCCTCCCTTCTTCTTCTTATTCCTCCTTGACTCTTCTTCGCGCACGGCACAGCGTGTGGCTTTGTAAGCCTTAGCACCAGCGGCACCAAAGGCACGACGACACCAGAGCTGGCGCCCTCTGGGGGTGCTGCGAGAAAGCACGCAACGCACGCTTGCCTCGTTCCACTCGACACGTTCTCGCACGCGTTCATACCACCGTCTCGTGCTGCGCGCCGATGAAGAAGCGCCTCTACGGAACAACCAGCGCCTTTGTACCAGCTTTCAACCGAGGAATCAACATACAACGAACAGATCGAGCAAACAAGTGAACCGCAGGTAACGCCACGAAACCAACGAGCGAAGCGAGCCGCGAACGCAACCAGCGCCACTCTACCGGCGCACAACCGAGGAATCAACGACAAAAAACAAAATCTATGAACCAACAAATGAACCGCGACTAACGCCACGAAACAACTTGACTAGCTAAGAAGCAACGCGAAAACGGTCGCTGGAAAGAAACCACTGTCAAACAAACTGCGCTAAAACTCTGAAGAGAGAGAGAGAAAAAAAAAAGAAACGAAACGACCCCCTGCTCCTGCGTGAGGACGTTCGTATAAAGTAGAAACCAATAAAAAGAGCTAACGAAACCAACCGCGGGGAACCAGCAACCAACTAGCAAACCATCACGAATAGCCACCAACATAAACCTAACCAACAAACAAACAAAGTAAGGCACTACTTCCAAAAGGCGCCCATGAGTCGTGCGCGCCAGCTTATACGCTGGCTTCACCGCTCATCCTCCGAGGCGTGCGGAGAAGCTGAAGCCTTCGCGCGAAGGGGGTTTAAGAAGGATGGGAGGTTCAGTGGTTTGTGGTTGCTGGCGCCTGTTGTGCAGTAAACCTCCTTCTCCGACAGCGGCGGGCGGAAAAGGGGGGGACCCTCGCTATTTATAATAAGGACGCCTGTGCATCTTGAGGCTAAGCTGGCTGGCTATGTGGCCAACGCTTCGGCCGCGCCACGGCGGAGTCATCGCGCGCGTGATCGTAGATAAATGATGGTGCTCGACCTAGTTGGGACCTTTCGTGCGCCAACCTCCGGCGATGACCTCCGATTTGCATCCACGGCGTTGCGTTCTTCGGTTGCCCCAGTGGTGGTGGGGGTTGCGCGTGCCCAGAGGTGGCGATCGTCTACGTCGCCTTTTCGCGCCGGACCCCCTGCCTTTCTAAGCTCTTAAAAAATCATGCCACCCCCCCTCGCGCCCAACGTTGAACGCTAAAGCTTAGGCTAGACCGCCGCTGCGAGCGGTAGTATTTTGTTTTCTTTGCTTTTCGGTAGAGAACTGCGCAGTCTATTCGTTTCGTGCTATGTCTCCGGATCTAATACGTATTACCCTTCCTTGCTTTCGTTCTGTATCGCACAGTGCACGTCGCGATACTGGATAGATAACTCTCTCGCTCTCTGAGAAACTCGTGCGGAGCGCCCGTCGGCCTATACTCGAGAGAAAGTAAGTTTCGTGAAAGTGGACGTTTTTCTGTTGCAACGCACGGAACAGAGCTCGATCTTTTCCCTGGGCGAAAGTGAAGCGACCGCCCAGCAACGCTTGGTGTATGGGAGTTCTGTCGTTTTCTACTGCGAGGTGGTTGTGCTCTGCAAGCAATACTTTTAAGTAAACTTGAACACGCCGTGTGAGACGCTGCAGCTTCACGTAAAATTCAGCTCGCACTGTATTCATTTCGCCTTCATCTTCACAGCCTTGCAGTGCGTGACGGTTTCCACGTATAACGGAGAGATGAGGATTTCAAGTGTTGTTTTTGTTTTGGCTCTTGAGGGGCTAAAAGGAGTGGGCAGAAAATTTCGGAGAGTGGTCGCCTCCCCCCCCCCCCCCACCTTCCCTCTTCGCCTTACGTCCCACGAGTTTTCTCTGCATTTAGAAGTGTGGCAGCTTGGGCTAGTTGGTATGGCATGACGATAATTATAGCGCGAGACCAAAACGACGACACAGAGACAAGAAGGACACGATGACAAGAAGGACAAGATGGGGAACAGCAAAACCGGCAGGAAGCTATTCCGAACCACGCTTTTTTCGCTTCCGGCCTCTTCTACCGTGTGTGCCGCCTGTGATCAGCAAGGGTTCACTTCCGAGTCCAATTGACCTGCAGACACGAACGGAATGCGCGCTCTCGGCGATCACTGTGACGAGGCGGGAGCAGAAGAGGTGAAGGAAGATGGGGGGAGGGGGGTTAGTCCTTGCACACCTCTCAGGGCTGCGGTGTGCGCATAGCTCTAGAGAACACAGAACGAACGCTTTCTTAATGAAAAATTTGTAGACAGTGCGTAGGTCACAAACATACGCATGGTATTGTCACGGGGCAGTGACGTCGATGAAGTATTTGTATAAAAATTGTTGTTTTTGCGCATGTGCGTACAAGATTTGTGACCAATGTGAAATTGTGTGTTTATTTTGTTCACTAAAAGGAAAAAGAACTAAGCTTTTGTTTTGCCTGTGCATGTACAGTGAATTACGCGATATTTTTCTAAAATGCCTGCTGCTCTTGAAGGGTTCTTGGGCTCTCTCAAGATGGCTCCATCTTTTCGCCTAAAGAAAAAAAAGAAGCAGAGTACGTTGAAAATTAAACTGTTTATTTCGGCGAACCTGTGCCCGGTAAAAGGAAAGTCAGATCACAGTAGCAGGCTTGCACTTATAGCGGTGAACGGAGCGTCGGCCGTCGATCAACTGACGAGCGGCGAAGCGCGACGGCATTTATACCCTTGCCATCGAAAATTCTAGCGTTATCGCTAGCGGCGACGATAGATTCCGGAATGAATCTGGAATGCTCACAAAGTGGGCGTCATCTCAACAAAATGATCTACTGCAGTCCTGAAGCTTCTCGAACACCGTCGGCGCGGTTTGCGCTGAGAATCGCCTACACCGTTAACTCGGTGATAAAAAAACTTGAGGAAGGAATGTGCCAGTATAAACAGAGATTGTAATTGATATGTGGGGTTCAACGTCCCAAAACCACCATGTGATGCTGAGAGACGCCGTTATAGTGGAGGGCTCCGGAAATTTCGACCACCTGGGGTTTTTTAACGTGCACCCAAATCTGAGCACACGGGCCTACAACGTTTCCGCCTCCATCGGAAATGCAGCCGCCGCAGCCGGGATTCGATCCCGCGACCAGCGGGTCAGCAGCCGAGTACCTTAGCCACTAGACCTCCTCGGAGGGTCAAGAAGAGATTGTAGTACACATTTAGTATCAACAGAAGGAGTCCGCAGAATCTACACGTAAGAGCTAACACTGTAGACTTTTTTATCAGAGTGAGATAACACGTCCCTTTGGTCTGTTGCACATGGCAGAAAGGTTTACAGCGTTGCCTTAGTCCTACATTCCTTGTCTTTTTTTAAGTGATGGAGAGGAGGTTCAGGCCTATTTACAACAGCCCAGAGTGCAATATGGCGGAACGAACAGAGCCCTCGTTGAAAAAACGAGGGAAAAAATTGTTTTCGGTGTTCCTTGAAAGTGTGCCTGTACGTGTGCACACGAGCAAGTGCGTACAAGACATGCGTATGGATATCTTGCTTCGAAGAGATACAAGGTGTCGCTATAGAGCGAGCGTTTCGAGCAAGCGGTCTTCTTCTAAACCTCATTTAGACGAGTTGGTCGCAGTTCGTTTAGCCCCGAATCCACTCGACGTGTCTAATTCGAGAATTCAACTGTCCACCTTGGCGCGTGTAAACGGGGGGCAGGCAGTTTCAGCCCCGAAGAAGGCAACACCGCTCGGGGAAACCTTGGCTTCAACGCCACCCCGTGTTGAAGAATGTTTCCTCTATTCAATCTCGCATTTTGGCGTGAACCTTATGTGAATCTGAAGACTACATGCTTATATAGGTGAATTTCCAACTAGCTTGGCTCATATGTACTCTATAAAAACAGAAGTGGTGGTCTTGGCAGTGCTAGTCAAGGTAGTGCCAATGGTACATTGCAGTGCCAACGGACAGTGATTGTGGTATATACATCGACAGCGCCTATTGCAATGCATGCACATATAGGCGAATTCGGCTACGAGAGTGAAACAGCGTAGTGCGGCTGCTCCAGTGCGTTAATCGTGCCACGGCCGTTGCGCGCGGGCCATGTCCTCCAGCCCTTCTTTCTCAGCGCCTTCGTCGCCGTCCCGTCCTTGCCGATGTTGTGGCCCCCGTCGTGTATCTTCGACGAGGAGCGGGGGGAGCCGGCGGCACCACGGACGACCAATGTGGCCGAAACGTCGCTAGCGTGCGGCTCCTGATACCGTACACTCTAGCGACTGCTACACGCACGATTGATAATTGATTCATATGTGGGGTTTAACGTCCCAAAACCACCATATGATTATGAGAGGTGCCGTAGTGGAGGACTCCGGAAATTTCGACCACCTGGGGTTCTTTAACGTGCACCCAAATCTGAGTACACGGGCCTACAGCATTTCCGCCTCCATCGGAAATGCAGCCGCCGCTGCCGGGATTCGAACCCGCGACCTGCGGGTCAGCCGCCGAGTACCTTAGCCACTAGACCACCCGCGGCGGGGACTGCTACACGCACGTGCAAATTCATTCCGCGGTGGGACCACATCCGTCTGAGAGTTCCGGGGGCCCCCGGGACGTCACGATCGTGGAGCTCAAATCCCGAGATATGGAGCTATATACGCGAGTTCACACTTAAAATGTAAGGGAGGCGGGGGTAAATACAGGTTCTCTTATGCATTCGTTCGAAGACAACTTGAACGCAAAAGCCATCTTTTTTACTGGCGTTGAAAGCTGGGCGTGTTGGTATACGGGATCATCTTCTAACGAACTGCGCAGTAGAGCTAATAACGCAGAGCAAAACGAGCGCTTTGATTCGCGCTCGCTCGTCTCTGCTTTCTTTTTGTGTCATATGCAGTTTTTTAGGCCTTCTTATTATTCTCGTGATTTCTCATCGTATATGCGTCGAAACCTATGCTGATAAGCATCGATGGCCTTTTCAAAAGTATTAAGATTCTATAAGGCGTCTTCGGACTTTTTTTTTTTTTTTTCCGGTGCACGTCTCTCGCTTGAATTCCAAGCACTTTTCTTTGTGTGTGTGAGCGTGCGTTTATTCTCACGCTGGCACTCAGCACTGAATCGCTCACTACGGCGTTCCTCGTATTCGCGTCTTGGTTTATTCAGTATAGGTGCCCATTTCGAAAATGAAAAAGGGGCCCGGAGTTTATCAAGAGCGAAATAAACGGTACTAGGTAACACAGCGTTTATCACGAATGTGTATACACACGTTCCTCCAGTCATCAAAAAAAAAAAAGCTCGTCCTGTTCCTGTATTTGCGTATCGGAGGTGATAATCTCTAACGTCGGTTATCTATTGCATTTACAAGCTGTCAGAACGGCATAAGGCCGACGTGGCCCGTAAAGGTCAACGGAAGGAGGGGAGTACGTGGCTTCGCAGATACTTGGCTACCGCATCTCCTTCGTATCTCCGCTATCCGTGTGTGCACGCCTGGTTCACGAGTCCACCGGTATATCGCGAGATAAGCGCGGCTCGATATAGCGACCGCAGCAGCGATCGTACGGTGATGGCGCAGCGCTCAGATAAAGGTTGATTTGATTGATTGATTTGTGGGGTTTAACGTCCGAAAACCACCATATGATTATGAGAGACGCCGTAGTGGAGGGCTCCGGAAATTTCGATCACCTGGGGTTCTTTAACGTGCATCCAAATCTCAATACACGGGCCTACAACATTTCCGCCTGCTCAGATAAAGGTCTACGGAGCTCTGTAACCTCTACGGAAAGTAACCTTTCGTCGTCTTTCCGTTGTGTGGGACGGCTCAGTGCTCTCCCATAGTTCAGTATCAAGTACTCGAAATCGTTAAACATTTTTTTCTCAACACGTAGAGTACTATGTACTCTAAATCGTTAAACACTTTTTCTAAACACACGAACACATACACACGACACGCGTACTCGCCACACAGGCGTAAAATGGAGCGGACACTGTAGAGACGACGCCAGTCTGACTGCTTGTGACGGCGTATACATCTTACGTATTCAGGTAAGCTGAAGAAGGTGAGAAAGATGCTTGTGGACGTTAAACTATAATTTTAATCGGGGACATCGTCATCCCCATGTTAGGTCATGGACGATGCCTTCTCTGTAATGTGGCTCAAGACGTTGGAGATGCCTGCGCCACCATGCGAAACGTAGAGCAATGTAGGACGGATTTTATATACTGAGAAACTGCAGACAGACAGACGGATGGATGCCATGCACGTCACGTGACTAAATGTCAGTGAATAAAGAATTGAAAGGAAATTTCGAAATGAGGATGATGTCAAATGATGGCAACAGTGATGATGCTATTTTACGGTCATGATGACGCTCCAGATGGGACTGACCTGTCTTGGTTCACCATGGCATAGGTTCGAACACTTAGTTGCACTGCCCGACTGTTTTCACGACGTCTAACTGTCAGTTCGTTTTTTTCTTCATTGATTGGTGGATTATTTTGCGGTAAGTCATACATGAAGTCACCCTCCCAGCCACCCGTATATACATAACACAACCATCCGTCAAATCCAAGAACTCGTTGCAAGATGCCATCGGTCTCGGTGCACCACCATCGTCCTGACAAATGCTCCCAGCTCTCCGTCACGTGTGCGAACGTGAACTAGCCACCCTCCGCCACATCATGTGGGGCGGGTGTAACAGTGGTGTGAACAATGGGAATGGGCAGTGCCAGGACGCCACGTATCCCGATGAGGTGGGAGGATGGATACGCTCCCAAGACTTAAACACACAACGAAGGGCCATCCAGTGGCTTGAGGAGGCCCTGGCAAAGCAGACGAGAAAGGGAACCGACGCCCCGGACAACGGGAGCGGAGGAGCCCGAGTATCCAATGCCTATAGCCGGAGCACAACGTCCTCAAGATCTAGAGCCTGGGACTATAGGACTATTAGCTATAGTCTTTAGATAGGGAATACCCGCGCCCTGCGCGGCCGGTGACTTCCCGCACGCCGGATGCACGAAAAATGTTGTTTCTCTCTCTCTCTCCGTCGCGTGATAACAGCGCGCGGTGGTTTCTTTCGACGTGCTCATAGCATATGTATCTGACCATCAGGGGTCCATCGCGGGGCCTGGCCAGGTGCATAAATGCTGTTGCTTACTGACGCAGGTATACACGGCTAGCCCTGGAAGCAGTGTTGAGGGTGAGCGTAAGGAGGAGAAAGGGTTCTGCCTGCAACTGAGATGACTTGCGCGACGCTGCGCACTCTGACTCTACCTCCTACGACCCCCCTTCCCCTGCACACCCTCCCTCGAAACCATTCCACACTATTTTATTTATTTTATTTAATAATACTGTAAACCCTCGCTTCAGGGTCATAACAGGGAAGGAGTACAATATGAGTGCAAACAGAACGCATAAATAAACCACTAAGCAATAAACACAGGAAAACAGAATGGGCAGTACTTCAACCATTACCGAAATAAGCGTAAATTTCTCTGTCAAAAGTTTGTGCATCGGTACTATTAATAACATGTTGGGGTGAAGAATTCATTGTTCTATAGCATCCGGGAAAAATGACCACCGAAAGATGTCAGTGCGAGACATCTATTAGTGGCAGCGTTCGAGAGAGAGCTGCAGTGAGAGGCCTTGCGTATAAAAACCGCGCGCTACAACCCTGCTCCATCCTTTCACGTCCCGCTCGAAGCATCGCGTGTTCTTTATTAAACGATCGCGTTTGCCCTTCGTGAAGGATCGCCGCACGCTGCAAGCCTTGCCTGGCGGCCGAGCGTCAACGCGTCATCATCATCTCTCTCTCGAGGGGGGAGGGGGGTGGCTTTCGCACGAGGCTCCGTATTCAAATGAGGCGCCGTCAGCACCGGCACGTCGTTGTCGACGACTTGTACGTCCGTACGTCGTTTGTGCGGGCATAACGCCACAGCTGCGGTGAGCGATTGAGTCCGCTGCTCAGGCGTGCCCGTTCAAAACCCCTTCCGCCTCATCACCTGCCGCTTTGATTCTCGCTCTCAAAAAAACAAAACAACCCACAACACTCGCTCGTGCAAAATGCCTCGCCGCCGTGAGCTGTGTAGATCGGAACAAGCACGCGCATGCATATTCGCTGAACGCAACGAACTGCTGCGCATGGTACATAGCGTATGCCGCGTGGTATAAACCCTTTCCCGGGCGTGCTTTATTGTTCGTACTGCCTCCGTGGCGCCGTCGAAAAGACCTCCTTGGCGCTGCGGTGAAGCTCTAGTGCGGAGAACAATGCGCCACGAGCAGCCTTAATTAAAAATCGGCTCCGGACGGAAGAAGAAGAGATGCCGCGGTGTACGCTTCTTCGAGTACTCTTTATGCGTTCTGTATACGTGTTTGATTGTTTTCTGTCTCTAGCCGTAGCGTTAGTGGTTCGTGGTACATTTGACCATGGCATATCGAGAGAAGCACGGCCCCCGCTAAGGGCATGGGTTTTCGCGGAAAAGACTTTTGTGTTCCTTGGCTGTTTGATCAGGCGTTGTACTAAGGTGGATGAGATGGGAGAGGTGCTTAGCATTGAACCGGCGGCTGTGGCAATGGCACCCGAGAGAGAGAGTCGAGGTGCCGAGTCTGAGGTTATCGCGGTGCGGCGTCTTTGAACCGAAGACTCTGAGACACAGTGCAGCTTGCAGAGTGGAGCGGGCCTTGGACGGCCTTTATGCAAGGAGTCTGCGTCCATTGCGTCTTTGGGATGTCCGGCACATGATTAGAGTGTATACCCTTACTCCCGTGCGAGAATTAGTTCCAATGTTTGGGGAGGGGGGGGCTCCAAGATGGCTTACGTACGCGATTCCGTGCAACTCCTTCGCATTCCCCTAAGGGTGCGACTTGGGGTCCTTTGTGTTATCCTTGGATGCCGCTGGAAACATCAAGGAATGCAAACGCGTATATGGTTTCCGGCACTGAATCTCCTTATTAGAGAATTTCATTCCCGGAGGCCCTAAGCGGCTAACGTGCGTACGCTCTTCAGTTCTTTGTAACTCCCGCCGCATCCGTGTAGTACAGAACACAATAGACGCAAGCGATTAAGCTACGCAAGGACATTTGGGGACAAGGCACTGAAATTCCCTATTTAGGTCGGGAATTGCACGCGCAATGTTTTGCGATAGTGCTATACACTAGCGCTAGAACACTGCTTAGCGAATCAAAGCAGACTAACGGGCCTGGCAGTGCGTTTTTTGGGGTTGGTTGGTTGGAACAACTTTATTCTCGGGTATACGCATATTAGCAACTATACCCATACGAGATAACGCCACTCCAGACGCCTTCATTAAAAAGGTGATGTGCGCATTGCGTTTGCATTAAAAGTTAGTTGCCAACAGTGTGAAAAAAAAGTAGCTCATAGATTAAATCGGTAACCACGATAATGCGACAAATACGAATATTTTGTCGCTCCATTCAGAAATAAATATAATGTGTTGGCGTATACTTTTGCATTTTGCGGCCGTTATTGTCGTGCCTTTGTAGTTGCACACTGAGGAATATTTGTAACCGTACGGCAGCTTCCCGCCGTATACGGTTACAAATATTCCTCGCGCGAATCCGCAGTAATGCACGTATTTCTGACGGCACGGCTTCATCGTTGTGGTTTGGTGTTTGGCCTGCATGCGAGTCGACCCTGCGACCGAATGCAACAAATATCTTCATCTACAGATTAGAGCTTCGCAAACATAGATGCTGATTAATCCCAGGTCGTCTTCTTCAAAAGCACCTTTCAACAATCTCTCTCTCTCTCTCTCGCTCTCTCTCTCTATCTATCTATCTATCTATCTATCTATCTATCTATCTATCTATCTATCTATCTATCTATCTATCTATCTATCTATCTATCTATCTATCTATCTATCTATCTATCTATCTATCTATCTATCTATCTATCTATCTATCTATCTATCTATCTAGGATTTTCCCTTTACTTAGTACTTAAACACACGTAAATAGACTAGAGATAATGAGAATGACTACAGCAGTTTACCAGTTACACAAATAAAAATGTGCACATTATACATACGCGCTTACGTGAATCAACAACATGAATATCGAATGTGTACCGTAAGACGAGGTGAAGGATATCGCCCCGCACGCCGGCCGATTACGCAACTGCGCCTTTAATCATTCGCCTCAAACGATTCTTCGCGTGGCGTTTATTCGTACACACATGGAAAGCCTTTATGCGCAGCGCTTCGCGAATCGGCGTATACGCATGCGCATATGTAGGTTGCGTAACGAACTATACACGTCGGTGAATGCGCAGAGCCCACGGAACGATCGAGTCAGCCGGCTTTCGAGCCAAACCGCTCGAGCCTGTAGTATTTAAGCATGTATAAAACAAAGACCATTGATGCGGGTATTACGATAAGGGGGGGGGGTCACTTGTATAAGGGAGGAGCAGGTATCACGTTGAGCGTTAGGCGACGCGATACCTGTGCGGTCGGGAAATTCGCGCCGTTTCCATTGTCTCTCTAGCGCGCACGGCACTCCGCTGAAGGGGTCAAACGTCCGGTCGAACTTCCGCCACCGACGGCGCCGCTTTTGAGCGCGAAATTGCGGTAGTTTGAAACGGGAAGCAGTAACAGCGCACAGGGCAGCAGACGACAGGGGTGGCATTGTTTGTATTGGAAAGACTCGCGAGGGTGGTCTAGAGGGCATGCATGGAAGGGATGATGACGCACGATTCATCGCACATAACCATGCTCTCTAGTCTGTTTCTTATCGAAAGAAAAATGGCTGGCCATTTGTCAAAAAAATAAGGCTTTCCCCGGAAGTGTCTACAACGTGCGCGTACTTGGCAGTTCGTCTTGCGAGGGAGTTCTCCTTAACATTTTCCCCCAACGTGGTTAAAGGACCACACACGATCTCTTTGCGCATGCGCACTTCGCGTTGAACTGGAAGTTCGAAGTTGAACGCAGTTATCACGAGCTGAAGCATTGTTTGAATTTATGTTGTTATTGATACGTTGTTACCGTCTCTTTCTTCACTTAGCCGTTAATCAGACACTCCACAGTTCATTCTTGCGAAGAAAAAAAAGGGGGAGGGGAGGACGTCGGCAAAATGACGGTATCGTGGTTATCGTTCTCAATTGCTGAACCTAAGGGCCGTTCCACGCGCTTTCCGCACAGCCGCAACGCACGTTCCAAGACCCCACCGCGCCCAAGCGGGGGACGAATAAGCCAATTGGCGACGCTGCGGAGGGTGAAAGAGCGTCGCCAATTGGCTTATTTGTCTCCCGCTTGCGTTCGCCAGGGGTCTCGGCACGTGCGTTGCGGCTGTGCGGAAAGCGCGTGAAATGGCCGCGGGAACGAATGCGGTCGTGATGGCCACTTTTTTTTTTGTCGGCGAAAGCGTGGAAATGCTTGACGCTCGTGTTCTTAAGATTTAGATGTCCGTTAAGGAGCACCACATCTTCAAAACTTTTCGGAACCGTCCACTGCGGCGCAATCGTACGACGGTTTTTGGGACGTGAAAAACCCGACAGTTACATCTGTGTGCCTGTACAGCTGGCTCTTCATCTGTTTCATCACACGCTCAACCACACAGCGCACGCGAGAGCTGTAAATTCTCACTCTTCTCTGACATTACACCGACTATAACGCATACGAATGCACTGTTGCTTAACCCCTCCCAATAAAATATACGTGGTATCTCCGGAGAGATAATGAAACTGCGTCTCCGCTTTGTTGCTTGCAACATCATGCGCGGCTCGCTTTTTATATTTTCCTATTGCCGACACGTCGCACCAAACGTAAGCAGGATCGCACGCTTGTAGCGGTCCATGCAGTATTTCGAAACGTAGTAGTATACGTACATTGAACGGCTTACTACGCAATGTGGATCTAAAAAAGCAAAATTAAACTAAAGAAGAAAAAAAAGGGGGTGGAGGATGAAATATATGTCAGGAGCAACGAAATGTCGATTTGGAAGGAACCTCCGATAGATTAACTTGCTGTGTAGATGCTACCTTTTCTTTTCGTATATCTCGTATATACGTAATGCTTGCCCAGATACCGTATAACGGACATGGATGACGTGGCGCTAACATGGCGGTATTTCCCGTTCAGATAACGCAACTTGTGGCGTTGGAGGCTGCAGTAGCGACCAAAACGAGTTTGTGGTTTTTTTTTTTTTTCGACTGTCCCGGGAATGTATAGTCAAGAGGCGACGTCGATCGCCAAATGCATTAGCGGAACGTACAGACGGGTCCACAGCGCTAATGGTACACCTGCGCGCCGGGCCTCTTCCCTATACTTTCCTCGACATTATCTTGGTGTTGTCTAACATTAAGAAACGAGCCCTTAAATTTTCCACTTTCCTTCTTATCTGTTATTGCATGTGAAAATCTATTGCACGAAACGTTGATTGAGAAAAGCTTGTGCACGCGCTGTTCACTGTTCATGTAACGGCGTTACCGGTAACGAGTTACTTTTTTTTGGTAACTCCATAACGTACTGACGTTACCAGTTTTCGGTAACTTGCGATGTCGCGTCACTTCTTACTTTTTTTTTTCATCTTTCAGGTGCGATCTTCACAGACGAATTCTTCGTCGCAGCGTCGGACTGCGGTGTCGGCCTGCCAGGCCGGCATCGGCAAAGAAAGCGCGACCGGAATCGCTTTCGCTTGTGCGAATTGTGGGCACAGACTTCTTGAAGCGATACTGACACAAAATTTCGCGGCCGTGATAGCCTGCGGGATCGATTCCCGATAACATGCGCATATCATGCCTCTGCAAAACATCAACAATGAATATATAGTGTGAAGGTACTTTGCATGATTTTTTTTTTATAAGTTTGCGTGCGTGATCGAGCCGAATGGCCGGCGTTGACCCCTCTCCCCACGTCACCAGTTTGACGACGTCATAGCCGCCATCTTTTTCTTCTCTCTCTCTCTCTCTCTTTTCATGCGGCATGCGCTTCAGCATACTACTAGGGACCCTGATATTGCTATACTGGGCGGCTGGCTTGCGAGTCCATGGTGCACGAGACGCCTCTACGAAATTCATGCAACAAACGCCGTGACGTAGTAAATTTCGAAGGCGTCTGTCTACTGGGTCTTACATAGCCTCTACTCGTTTAAAAAACGAGGTACACCGTTAACTGTGGGTGCCATAGACCTATAACATACGAAGTTTCACCAAATTTCATCGCGCCATGCAATATCGCAAAAATACACATACATTGCTACGCCACGCGTGGACATTCGGCTCCTTTGCGTCCATCTAATCGTATACCACAAGTGATTTCCGTGGCGATTGCAAGGCGTCCGAATCAAGCTAAGAAACGTCGTTATTTGGTGTGGTAAATCTTCAGCACCATTCACGTTTCCCGAACAAGCCCTCGCTATCAGCGAGGGCTTGTTCGGGAAACGTGACGACGGCCACGCAATGGTACTTGTTCGGGAAAAAAAAAATGGCCCCGTATCTGCATGTTACACCGCAAGTGTCGTCGAAAGACAATAGTCTTGCGTCTGGAGAGAGTGAGCAAAACGTTTATTTGATGTTCTGCGCAAGAAAATCGGTGAAGGGTATTCTGGAGGCGCTGCGTTAGAGTGCCTCGAGCGTGCAGGGGAGGCGAACGAGCGCATCAAGTCATGTCACGCGTGAGACGTGAGCGCTATCTGGCAGTTATCTTGGAAAACGAAGCGCGCGCGCCCGTCTCGGAGGTTATAAGGTGTAGAACGCGAGGCGACGGGTAGGTGCCGCCACCGTGTCGTCTTAGCAAAGCGTTGGAAACGCTTGCCGTTTCGTGCAAGCGTTGCATGGCCAGCGCAGTGTTATAAAGGCTACGACCCTTAAAATTACTTATGCATGCCTTTTCTAGTATAACATACACATACGTAATATTGATGTGTTGTTATGGTGCCTCAGCGTCTCTCATAATCATATGGTGGTTTTTGGACGTTAAACCCCACAAATCAATCAATTATGGTGCCTCAGATATGCGCAATAATTGCTTTTTAATAGACGATCGCACAACTGTGAACGCTGAGCCTTGAGCAATACTGGTGGGCGCTGCGGATGGGGTCGGCCGTTTGAAGTATCGTTTGGCCACTTTGGTGCCGTTCCGTTTAGACTGCCGTTAAGAGTGGACAAACAGACAAATGTACAGACAGGCAGACAGACCAAATTTTTTTTTTGCTTCGAAAGTCCTCAAGAAATTGTATTAAAAAAAAATCATCGCACATTCTAGCCACCCGGACACGCGACCCTCTGTGCAGAGGAAACACACCCTTCTGTGAACAAGGCCCACTCCTTCCTACACGACGTCGTATAGGACCGTATACTTAAATGCAGCTCCCATAATCGGTGGCAGCACGACCCCCCCCCCTTCTCTCGTGTGCCTCATACTACGTCTCTTGATGGAGAGAGCGGGCTACATAGACCACTGCGTGGACGCTATGTATGAGCCCTTTTTTCGCGATACGCGTCACTTGCACGGTCGAAGGCATTGCGCCAAAGAAGCGTCCGCGCCTCATACCACGTCTCTTGATGTAGAGAGGGGGCTACATAGACCACTGCATGGACGCTATGTATGAGCCCTTTTTTCGCGATACGCGTCACTTGCACGGCATTGCGCCAAAGAAGCGTCCGCGCCTCATACCACGTCTCTTGATGTAGAGAGGGGGCTACATAAACCACTGCGTGGACGCTATGTATGAGCCCCTTTTTTCGCGATACGCGTCACTTGCACGGCATTGCGCCAAAGGAGCGTCCGCGCCTCGTTGATAGCGAGCGCAAGTTATGCGGAGCGGATCACGCGAGGCATTAGCGATGCCGGCGGCAGGTCGCATGCAGTCTGGAGGACGTCGGTCGGAGGAGCGAACGGAGGACGTGCTTCTCATTCCTCCGCGGGAAAGCGCGCTTGGACGCGGTCCCGTTGCCGCGAGAGATGCGACGGCAGTTCCCGTGTCCGGTGCGTGATTCCCCCCGTCTCGTTTGCGCAGCCGAACCCGCGTAGATAGAACCACTTTGTATGTCGAACGGCTTGTAAAATTTCTTCGAGTTATTTTCGGTATGCGAAATAATTTTGCATATCACGTCACCTATACATATACTTAAAACCTGTTTGTGATCCCCTTTAGAGTTGATGCATCCGGGTTCCGCTGTGTATACATGCGGGCGATACACAGTGGAACCCGGATATACCGATAGGCCCGGATATAACACATACGGATAAAGCGAATTATTCGCTATAACGAACAAGCGAGGTTTAGAGGTGTGACGATGACCATGTGGGGCGATTCCTGACGGCATAAGCGCGGGCGTTATCTGTTCTTGCGAACGCATGTACATTCGAAGAAACGGTCGTTACGTACAGTCGACAAAGACGGATATAGAGAATTCCTGGCTACATCGAACAAGAGAGACTTATGCGAGGAGGCACGGTTACCGCGGGCACTTGAATCACAGCTATGAGTGATCCCTCACTCCCTTGTCATTCTTTTAGGGAACGACTCCGTTGTTTTCATTCAGGTTCTTGAAATAAGATGAAGTGGAAAGCTTGGTCAAGTTGGTACGTATTCGTGATGAAAAACAGCGCACAAAGACAATTGCTTATAGGACAGTAGTTACCGTACTGTAGCCTTCCTTTCAACAACTACCTCATCCTTGTGCGCTGTTTCATCAGGAATTTGTCGTAAAGCGGCGAGTGCTTACACGTTGGTCTAAAGCACGGTGTTAGACCCTCTTGACGCTGATACTTCACGACTGCATTGAATATATGGCGGAGTAAGTTAAGATATTACCTTCGGGTTGTTCTGCACTGAGCATATATATCTATGTTCCCGCCGTTTCAGATTTCACGAAGGTTTCTTCTTCAGAAATAGTACGGCGAGTGACGACGAAAACGGTGAGGCAAAACTTCAGCCGTAAATGGAAATAAACAAGCCGATGACAGGTTGTTTACTTTCGGAGCGATTTCGGTACCTTTTTTTTTTTTTTCTGCGTAACTCGCTGGAACGTGTAAGTGCGCAATTTACTCGCAAACTTCACCGCGACTATAAGGAAGGTCGTCCGTTCGTATTGCACGTTACATCACAGTGTGGGCGGCGTACCTGTGCGGCAAGGCCGTATATAACTGATCCGTGCGGGCTGCGTCGAAGTGCGTTGGAGAAGAATGGCAAGAAACGTATAGGAAGACCACTCGACGTGCGTATGAACGGCGTGAAAACCTAATTGTGTGAGAGTATAGGACCCGTATCGCAACTTCGTGCGGTACATTTCCGAAGGGTTTTGACAGCCGTGTGCCGTTGGCGCGATTATATAGGATTGCTTCACTGTTTCCCCCGTACACCTTCTCAACGCAGAAACCGACTCGAATGGGCAAGTGTACACTGCGTTACGGTATACTTTCTTTTAAAACTCTGGAATTCTTAAGAAACTAGCCATCTTGTCTCCTTCACCAACGGCTTGCGCAAGCAATATAGTTTATTCTAGGTGTGCCAACTTGTGGCCATCTATAGAATGGTAAGATACATAGCTCATTACATGAATTGAACCTTCTACATGGGCAACATGTCTCGACTTGACCACAGTGTGCTGAGTAATATTGTAGCCGTACACTTCGGTGAAGGCGCGCTACAATGTTCGGTGACTTGTTTGTGATGCCACGTTTCAACGTTACATTGTTCGATGGCTCGTTTGTCATGCCGCGTTCCAACGTCAAAGCACTTCTTTTTTTGGCGAGTTTGTGCTTGGATTACACTTAACTGTGGCTAAAAATACGTTTCGTAAAAAAAAAAAAAAAGAGTGGAGCCGAAAAGAAGAATGCAGCCAAAAACACACTTTGAGCCTACGATTTGATTCTTGTTGTGCCAAAATGAAAAATAAGTGACAGCAGTGTAATAGAGCACTTTATGAACGGCTTGAAAAATAGTTACTGCGTAACGCGAGCAAGTTTCTTTTAGACTGGATGGCCTCGACTACAGACTAGGCGGCAAACAATTTTTTTTTCTCGCTGACCAATAACTCCTGCCTTTCCATTATTTCGTCTATCTGTTTGTCTTGTTGCACTAGGTCCCCTGGAAGCGGAGGGGAGAGGCATTTACGGACATATGACAGTCCCGCAGCGTCGTTTAAAAGCGCCTGCGGTGTTCCCACACCTTCGCTGGAATGTTGAGAGGTGAACGTGATTGGAGCTAAAAAAAGCAGCATGGGAGCGAGAGCCTCTATAGGCTGTAGTAAAACATTGCTGCGGGAGAGCCAGCTTACTGGTACCATGTGTTCATTACATGCCATTTATAACTATTCACCGAAGCTCGCACAAAACTAAAGATCACTTCATTTTCTTTCTTAGAATGTAATACCGAGTGTCTTTACCGGCTCGTATGCGGGAGTTTTACCGGCTCTTAAACAAACGTGAAGAAGCCTTTACGCATCGCAAGTGACGCCAGAAGGAAAAAAAAATACGTCAAATTTGCAGCGTGTTTTTCCTGCGAATACAGATTGGATTCTGCTTACATATATATCAGAATACTAAGACCGAGATTCTTCCTTGTCGACTGCAACGCCAGATTTCCTATCCGCGCGCAATCGTTGCTCTCTCATTGTTATTACTCTGAACTGGTTTACTGAAAAGACGAGTTAACTATAGCATAACCAGATTCTCTCACGTTCGCAGTAATCGAAACGCATGACTCCTGCGCGTACGCGCATTTACCGATTTCCTTTAGTGGGACGCCGAACGAAGATGCACTAGCCGGAACGTCTACGAGACGTATTCGAGACGTCCAAAGCGGCACGCATTCTCCAACTTCAATCGGTGCGCATTTCTTGAAATTTCTTTTCGAGTCTCCCATCGAGGCTGTACCGAAACGTCTACAAGACGTCGTCGTAACGTCCACAATAGCATATATCCTTTCAGTGTGATCCCGCAGGTTCAGTTCAGCTTCCTTCTTGCAAAAGAAATGAGATCACCTCCCAGACGTCCCAAGACGTTGTATTCGGGACGTTCGCACTGCCCGCGGCTAGACTCACGCGAATTCCCCTTCCGCACGTGTTTCTGTAGATTTTTTTTTCTCGCGAACACAGTAAAGGGAAATTGGTCTTCGAGACGGTACGATACGTTCGCACTGGCGATATTCAAAGCGATGGCTCCTCTGAATGTCCTCAGCCTGCACGCTTTTGAATTTGGTTTTCTCGAAAATCAAATTGGATCGCTTAAAAAAAAGAAAAAAACTTTACTAGACGTATTCGTGGCGTTAATTCACACGCCCCGCTGAATGAACCTTGAACACGCAATTCGTGATTTCTCTTTCTGCCAAACTCATTGAAAGGAAAAGCTTGGTCACACTGAAACGTCTACGAGACGTTATGTTCGTTTATATTTTCCTGAAGGAGCACAGAAAAAGCGAGGCTCAGCCAAGACGTCTACAAGACTTACACACTGGTGGTGGTCGCAGCTATGGGAGCGTTTTTTTTTTCTCTTTTTTTTCAGTGTCCTTGTAAAGCAGAGCACGCGCTTTTGTGTAAAAAAAAATCGCGCAGTCTGCCATGAGGGCGGCAACTTCTCAACCGCTGACCACCAATCATGCATGGCTGCACGTAAAACACGCTAGCACCTTGTACGGCGTCGGTTCGCACGAACTACACACCACTGAAGCGAAGCCAGAAGAAAAAAAAAAAAGGCGGGAATAATAAAAAAAAAATATGGTTGCGTGCGTGCTCATGCGTGGTAGCAGTTCTGAAACGAAACCAGCGCGCGACAATTCTGCGTTTCTTTGAAAATTTGAAGTATGCGAACGCGCCGTGCAGTAACTGGGTCGTGCTTGTATCGCGAAGAGCTTGTTGTCGATCGTGGCGTGTTTGTCACTATGTCACACGCTTATACCGTCTATCTCCGCGCGATGATGTTCATAAGAGGGCGAGAAAGCTCTCAGCCTGCAGGTACGAGATTCAAGTAGGTGGAGACTGCAGCGCCGCGTAGTGCACGACTACCTCCGCGCAAAAACGGCTGCTGCGCCGCACGGAAGTGACGTCATGTACTTTTCCGGTTAGGCGCTTTGTTTGAATCGTTCGAATCGGACATGAGTTGGCCGAGTCGGCATGTCGCGTTGTCTCATCGGCCTCGCGTGAGCCGGACTTGCTGCTGCTGTGCTGCTGGTGGTCCTGTCCACAGACCCTTTGATATTGGATGTTTGATGACCCGCGCAGAATTGGCTATATTTATTATGATCGGCGAGACGCAGGAGGACACGCAAAATTTAAATGCAGCCGGCTGCATCGGTTTCTCCTGCACAGGCGTCAGGAATGTTGATTTTTACAGTTTATGAAAGTTCTGACGACAGGAAGGCGCACTGCGACGTAGCCACGCCGAATATGCAACAGGAAACTGTTTTTTTTTGTGTGTGTGTCGCTCAGCATACCGTCATCACCTGCCGAGGTAAAACCGGCAGGCCGCTTCAAAGTACCTGACGTGCCACCGTAACCGATCAGCAGCTCGATAAACGATGCCCTAGGGCAAGTGCCGACTGCGTTAGCCCGTCTACCTGTACAAAACAGTTTGTCTGCATGTGACGCACGGCCTGTGACATCACGGGAGCATTTACCTAGCAACGGATGAGAACGGCCGTATACGTGTTCTCACTTGGCAAAACAGCCTGCAATGCAGTATAGCTCATGCCTTCGGAGATTACGGGCCTCGTATAAGAACACTTCGCCGCTGCTCTTGGGTTTCGTGAATGTGCGTGCGCCCGGACATTCACACGTGAAATGCGCAAAATCATTTATTTCATCGTCGACTTTGCCCTTCGCGACGAGCAAAACTCGGCAGCAAGGACAGGCCCGTGTGCTCAGATTTGGGTTCACGTTAAACAACCCCAGGTGGTCGAAATTTCCGGAGCCCTCCACTATACGGCGTCTCTCATAATCATATGGTGGTTTTGGGACGTTAAACTCCACAAATCAATCAATCAAACGGCAGCAAGGACACTTTCACCTTCGACAATACCACGCTTGGCATTGCAATCTTAAAAAAAGATGCAGTACAATAACCCGCGCTTCATGCAGATCAACTTTACGGCGCACACACATAGATGGAGCTGCGGCACGGTGGACGGCCATGCTATCTCCAACCCCCAAGATCAACTATGGACCATCTAGCAAGCCCATGGGGCAGCGACCACACAGGTTCTCCGATCCTCCTCGGGGGCGGCCTATAGGGCCACGAATTTGCCGGAGTTTTGTAATAAGGCTGTTACCACCACCACACATCGCAGCTACCATCTTTGCCACTGTTACCTTTCGCAGCCGCCATGCCCATGGCGCCCCCTGTATTTGAAATGCTTGTGATACGTGTTTAATTAACAAATATAACCAAATTGATTCGTTAAACACCTGTTCAGTAACGTTTTCGTAGGTTTAACGTATTATACAGTAATAATTTATACCTTCAAATAGCTTTAAGTAAATGTTCTTAAAAGGTGACGTCACTTCTGTGTGGAGCAGGAGACGCTGTCTTTTTTTTTTTTTTTTTGTCGATGTAGCGCAGCAGACTCGGCCAGTTTGCGTGTGACGCGGCCAGGTCACGTGTAGGGTAAGTACATCACACGTGCAGTGGCACATTTTGCAGGTGTCGATCACCGCAGGGGCGTTAAGGGAGGTGAGAGAATCGAAACGCCGTGACAAGTGTGGAATGCAGAACTATTAGTTGATTCAAGGAAGTTGTCGAAGTTAATTGGTTAGAACTTACATTTTTTTTTCTTTGGTCAAAAAGGCACCCGGACACTTTTTCTATCGCGAATTGTTGGCGTGACAAAAGTTTCTTTTTCTTTTTTTGAAATTCTTTCGTGGTTCTCGCTTACCTATGCGCTGGAATGGGAAAATAGGCAGGGAATGGGGTGTCCGGATCGTCCCGCGAAGTCACGACAGTCTACAAAAAAGGTGCAGCGGACTTCTCGGGAGAGTACAAAAGGCGCGCCAGGGATTTCTGCACACGCGCCCAGACCTATTCACCCCCATTCTCCCGCGTAGCATCTGAGAAATGTTTAGCCTCCGTCGGTCAAACAATGCTTGTTTTTCGACGCGCGTCTATAGCTGACTCGAGGCATCTGCGTGCCACTGGCGGAAACACGGCTGGATCAAGTTAGCCACGCTTCCCGTCCAGCTCTGACAGCGCTCGTCGGCGATTCCGTAAACAAAAGCACGTGGTCAACGGTGGCCAGTGAACCGGCGCGGTGAAGACCCTCCCCGAGGAGCCCGTGTCTTTCTCTTTTCTGAACGCAGAAATCTTTCTGTGAAAGACCACCGTCCTCAAACCAATTATCGCGCCCATATCCCCTCTCAACTTTGCTCCGGAAGGCGCGAACCGAGACAAATCCGGGCGTCTGAAGGACGAAAAAAATGTCGAAAATCGTTTTTTTTTTTCTTTTCCCGCCAGAATCACTACCGCCAACACTCCACGATAGCGGCTTCAATGACGAACAAGTCGCAACTAACCTGCTTTCCAATGTGATAACGGACGTGGTAAGAACGTCCTTACGAGTTCATAACAAAAGAACTTGCGTCAGGCTGCGTGTGATGATGATGCCTAGGCGGCATTAATGTGACATCTCAAACGTCACGTCGACCCCTTGCTGATGATCCAACACGACGCTTTTAGTGACGTCATTTCTACCCATCTAAAAAGTGTGTTGTAAGAAATGCATATTTACGACCGGAGTCGAGTCGTCGTTGAAAGGAGTCGTGGTGTTCAATGATTATAGCCCGCTCCAAAATGATCTGAGCAACGTGCAGTGGTGACAGCGTGAAGCATCGCCTGTTCTGTCATTCGCCGTTATTGGGTTCGGTCGGCGTTCCGTGATTTTTGAACTGTGCACGCGGCATTCCCAAATAGCTCTTGACAAACACGACAGTGCCGACAATGTAAGGAGTACGCAAGCTGATTTGCCGATTCACAAAGTGTAGCTTACGCTATGCACACTGTACAAATAAATAGACATAGATATACAGCGCAGCTTAGCAATGTGCTACAGTGTAACAAAATGGCAGCAGCACAGCATCAATGCATAACTGTCTAAGTGGTAAAAAAAAGTAAGGCAGTGAAAAAAAGCAGCAAGCAGCGTTGACTCAGAACAAAGCAGCGAAAGCAGCAATGGCAGCGTGACAGATTTCGGAGAAATTTCGATTCTCTTGTTTTAAGAACTTTATCTTGCTACAGTGTAGCAGTGCTGGCTAGAAGCAGCAGCATACCTGCCAACCTGTGAATATTTTTTTTAAAAAAACTCGTAACCCTTTTGTAGTCATGAGAAAGGGAGTGGGGAAGTAATTGATATGCGCCTGTTTTTCTTCCTCTCTTGGAAACGCTTTTGTTACGACACACACAGTGACGATTGGCCGTCAAACGATGTTTAACCTCAGAGAACAAAGGGTTTAAGTTTTTATTTCAAACATCACTCGCTTTTTGGACATTGCTGTTGCCTGTTTCACTTCATGTAATAAAGATTCTAGATAGATGAGTTCGCTCAAATTACCACTCGATGTGTACCCTCATCACCACTACAAATAACTTCCTCGTTCTTCTGTTTCAGGCAAAACAGACTTTGGTCATTGCTCGATTTGAACGCGTCATTCGTAAAATCTAGAACGATACCCGACCCGAGTTCGTCAATATTACGGGGGATAAAAAGGTCTCTGAAGTTGGCAGGTACGCGGCATCGGGCAGAAGCTGGCGGGTGTAGCCGACCCACCTGAGTACAAGCGTGGTGCAGTAGCGGCAGCAGCGAGCAAGCTCCGCGGTGCTGGCAAAGCAGAGCCCGGCGGCGACACCTTGGTCAAGGCGGCGATCACTGGACGCTGCAGGCCCTTACGATCCGCCACGGCGCGGGCCCGGCTCGGCCCGGCGACCCCTTGCCGGCGGCAAGCAGCGGCGCGCCAAAGCATTGGCAGCGGTCACGGCAAGGAGCTTGGGCCACGGAAGCGTGGCCTCTGGCCCCTCGCGAGTGACTCGGAAAACCCCCGTGCAGCACAGCGAGGCGAGAGCTCTCGGGGTTCAAGCGTGGCAGTCACTCAATAACTGCTTACCGCCACCCCACCCCCGGCACACAGCTTACCTCGTGGGTACAGGTAAGCCCCCTCCGGTAGCTCGGCCCAAATCGAACCACAAGTGATCGCGCAGTCTTCTTCGGCTTGGATGTTCCCTTTTAGTACGTCCTTCCGAGTCGGAGACGATCACTACTTCAACGTTAGTCACCCACAGAGAGAAACGAACAGATCCTCGCGCCTAGCGTCACGTACACACGCCGACGAAGATGTGGTGCGGTGCTTGCGCGCTTCTCAGGGTATGCCGGCGTACCTGCTTGGGCGAAATCGGCCAGCGCCGCCGTGTACACCGGTCACCGAGTCTGCACGCCAGCAACACCACGGAGGCCAGTGGCGATTCTCTCCCCCCCACTTCTTTCACTCTCTCCCGCGCCGTGGCACCACGTGGGCGATGCAAGGGCGGTGCTACGATCAAACCCCCTTCCGCTCTTTCCTCTCTCCTTTGGCTCGTTCGCGTTGTCACCCCCACCACCATCCCCTTTGGAGCCGCCGCTGGCTGAAAGGATGAAAAGAGGGAGAGTGATTGACTAGAAGGAGGAGAGTAAAGCGGCTCGCACGTTTGGAAGCCCTCCTCTCCCTGACTTCATCCTCTTCTCAGCCACCGACGGAGATGCGAAGCGGCTGCATCTTCCTACAACCCTTTCCCTAACCCTTTCTTGAATCACACTCGTGAATCTGTGGACGGAGAAGCAGGCCTCCGTAGCAGTGTATCAAGAGAGGAGGGGAGATGCTGATCTTACTCCTTACTTCTTCCTCTTCGCTCGCGTCTCTCGTTCGTTTCTTTTTTTTCTTCATTTTCTGATCAATCTCTTCCTCAATCGTCTCTTCCCGCTTCACCCCCCTCCTTGTCTCTTTTACCTCTCAGGGCATCAGCCGTCCTTATCACTACCGCCGATGTTCTTCGCGGGAAATTTGCGTGCCTACACGTCGCTATCGCCTCCCCCCCCACCCTCCTCCCGCCACCAATCCCCCCCCCCTACTTCACCCCCCCCCCCCCCCATCCAGCGAACCGACTGCAACCTTTCGTCGGTTAAGAGCCCACGTTGCAACGCTCTTGTATTCTTGTTCATTTTATGTTCAGTTCCTGCTCCAATCCAAGTCACTACCTGTCTTTCTTTTTTTTTTAATTTTCATCCGTCGAGTTATTAGCTTCTCCTTCCCCGGCGAACGAAAATATCCTCCTCGCTTCTATTTCATTACCAAGCCGGGGGCACCTGTGTACGGCTGACTGAATGAGTGGCTCGATTGCGACGTGTTTCTTCGATTGGGTTTTGTTGTGAAGTGACGTTTCGGGGCGTTCTCCCGGTCGTTTGGTTTAATTGGGAGTACGACGTGTATTTTTCTCTTGGTTTGTCAGGGTCGCCTTTGACGCGACGCCGTGGCAGTGCGGAAAGGCATTCACCTTGACAAGGCCGATCGCTTTGCCGCCGCAGGCTATTTTTTTCTTTATTTGTTTGATGAACCAAACGGCCACGTTTTCCGAGTTCTTAACCATTAAAGTCGATTCGACTATCGATGTGGCGTCAAGTTAACGAGTTCGAGTATCTTGTAAGCGTGTGCGGCAAATTCAGCACATAGCATATTCTACGCAATTTCGATTCAACAGCCCACGAGCCAAAGTGTTTCGCAACAATTCCAGGTTTTGGCCTTAGTTCAAAATATTGCCTCATAGTCGATGAGAGTCCTCGTTAGGGGTGGGGAGAGCCAGGTAGGGACACAGAATGACGTTTGTTTGTTCTCGCCAAATGAAAGCTTCAAAAGCGAAGAAAATGTACAGGTAAGCGTCAGTGCAGTGTGAAAAGAAAATACATCATATTTGAAGAAAGCTATAGTATTGCTTGTCTTCGTTCCCTCGTGTCACATGGCGGTATGAATTTTTGCTCGTGCAAGAAACTGTGACGTTGCCATGGTCACTCCTTTATTCACTTATTCACGTTAATGATGCACGAGCAGCAGTGTTAAGTGTTTTGATACCTTATGCCATGGAAACTATAGCCGTATACCGGTGCGTTAAGCCGCCAGATTTGATACTGTAGTCTGACGTCGCGATAATATTAATATCAGCAGGTGCAGGTGCGCCATGTGAAAGTTACTTTAATGTCAAATCAAAACATCTTATCAGCATCTCCTGAGCTGCGAATTCGCCAGGTTATCTGTATGGCAGAGTAAACTCAGCTTCTAAAATCACTCCTTGTTCAGTATATCTATAGATTCTTATCCCAAGGTATATAGAGGAACGGGACTTCCTTCGTTCACATTCGGATTTCACGTTCCCGCTACACACATTTCGCGTCAGCCTCGTCATTTTGATACCCATACGTTTTACCCGCCACAGGGCGAGAAGTAAGGACCCATTTACATCCGCGTAGGCCGTATTATAGTTCACATCCTGATCATACCACTGTAAATAACTGACCACGCTTATTCTAGACATCGTCGTTCATGGTGCTCTTTGGAGCATGGCCCTAACGCTACTGAAACCCCACATACGGTCACATTCGGTGTTCGATCGTCGTTATGCGGCCGCGACCTTGAACTTGCTCAAGTTTGCGTGTTCAACAGCGGAACGTGTGATGTACGCTAGCTGTCGGAAGACAAGAACGTTAAGGGACGAGCTCGCACCAAGCGTGGGACGCATGTCAATGCCCCGCCGTAAAGTAGACACCAAGTCATGGAAATGTATACACATTCGAATGCTTCAGCGGAGGTCTCGCAAATGTACACACTTTCGCGCCACGCCATCCGTGTCAGAACGCCATACTCCCGGCAGCCCTGTAGAGCATGCCGCAGATTCCTGAATACAACCTGCTCTCTCAACCCGAGCGAATGTTGCCGGCGGGGCCATTGGGATTGCTGTTCCTCGAACCGGGCATTGTATATTAAACACGTGAAAGCGTGGCTTCCTTCTTTTTTTTTATTTTAGTACTTCAGCATTTGGAGTGTCACGAGAGAATAATATTATAATATGCGGGGTTATACGTCACAAAAGCACGGTATGATTGAGACGCGCCATAGTGGAGGGCTCCGTAGATTTTGATCATCTGTGAACATTGGCAGAAGTCAGCCTGGTGGGGATGGAAACTGATGGAACGGAAAAAAAAAAAACACGAACCAAATTTTGGTCGGAATTTTGCTCTTTTCCTCGCGAACGACAGGTTCTATGCCATTCGCCATGCGATGACTAAGGGTACGTACAAAGTGGGACAACCCCCATAGCAGGTGTTGGGGGAAAAGACGTTTTGTTGTACTCGCGTGCCTTCACTTGAATTCGGAGAGGTGAAAACGACAATGAGCGAGAAAAGCAGTCTGGGAACGAGAGTTTTTGGGTTGGAAAACAAACCTTTCAGGAAGGTCGAGTTGCCGATTATTGCAAACTGTCCATTGTCACATAGCAAGAATAAATGAAAAAAAAAGTTTCAGTTCGTGTAACGTCTATGTCGTACTTATCTGACGCGTTTTTTTTTTTGTCATATACCGTATTGACTCGCTTAATTCATAATAGTGTTCACGTGACGTCGCAGACCGGTTCTCTACGCTGGATAGCCAAACATGGTGGCCTCCGTGACCTTTTTTCTAATTAGAGAGCGGTCAGTCCAAGGGAGAAGTAGTCCTACCGTCCCGGCGTTCTTTCGTGTCACCCCCCCCCCCCCCCACCCACCCACCCAACTCCGCTTCGTTCTGCTGCCCAGCCGCGCGAAGGGGTTGTGATTGGAAAAAAGAAATAAAAAGCAGCGGAACTAATCTGACGCGACAGTTTCGTAAAGGCCTGACCACACGTCTGCGCCTGGAATTTCGCACAACGTCGCGCCGTCTCCCTGTGGAAAAGCATTGGCGCGCAGCTTCGTCACGCGCCCTCTCTCTCTATAGGGAGAGAGCACGGTCAGAAAGCCCCGCGCGCTACAACGCGTGCATATGGTCAGGAGGCCTTTACTCCCAGGCATTGCGCCGTGTTCCCGACCGGGCTGCAGAAATTAGGTGCCCTGCTACCCTTCTAACCAGTATACCACCACCACCTTTACTCCGAGCGTTCGACTCCAAAGATCGCGCAGCGTCTCAACAAGGTGGTACCCAAAGATGTCGGCCACGGTGACGTCAATGCACACCGTGTGTAGTAGCATCTCTGGGATTTGATGTCGCCTTTTATTAATAACTAATGGCTAGGAGTTTTTTTTTTTTGCTAAGAAGGTAATTAGAAATCATCACATCGCTGGCGTAGCGAGGGAGGAGGTGGGAAGTGCCCTTTGATTTTTTTTGTAATTTTTCATGCGCAGGACACCTTGTCACCCTGCTTGCATCCACCGTCCGTCTCTGGGCTGTTGTCAACATGTGTCATCCCTCAGAATTGCGCGGCCGAGGCTCAGCGGTCAGCTTCTGTGGTGTCACCCCTCAGAAATGCGCTGCCGAAACTCAGTGGTCAGCTTCTGTGCTTCCGTACAAAGGCCTAGACAGGACGGGTGGGGGGAGGGAATCCTCCTTTCCGCGCACATACCATACAGTGTTCGTACATACCAAGGCATGCACGAGCTCGTGTGAGCTACGTTCGAAAGAAATTTCTGGCTGCGCACCTTGGCAGGGGGCTGCAAAAAAGGGGCACAAGCCTACACGAGGCTGTGGATTTCGGGCACAAACATGGAAAGCCGAACACGTCCGCGATAGAAGCGAGTAAGGGACGGTTAGAGTACTGGTGGCAGAGAAGTAGAGATAAAGGACAGAAATAGTGGTAAAGTGAGGTCATTCTGTCTGCAGAAGCAGAGATAGAACAAACCTAAATTTTTCTTTGTTTTACTAAGATCGACTTATTACGAGAAGTAGGTAAGGCATTAGGAGGCCATCATAAAAAAAATATTTTCGTTTTTTTTTCCTTGCGAGCCTGGTGGCATACATGTCACCGCCCACGTTAAAAGGGGACGCTCATAGCATCCATCGTCTTACAACTCGTCCCCTTCAAGTCTCACCAGACGTTGCCCTCGCCCAGTTGCACCACTGCTGTCCCTCTCCCTCGGCCGCTGTGCAACACTGGTTTGCAACCCCCCAAGAGAAAATCCTGCCGACTACCATGAGCTTGGGGTGTCGAATTTATCTCGAAGCCACCGCAAAATATTTTAATTTTCAATATAATTCTCAATGACTAATAATGCAATATAATTCTCAATGACTAATAAACTAAACCGAGGAGACTCTGCTGATTTGCGAGTCGAAATTTGCACACTTGCGAGCGCTCGCTGAGTACGTCCACACCGTTTGTAAAAAAAAAAAAAAAAAAAAAAAGCTGACTATTTCGTGAATGTCGGTGTGAAAATTGTAGTTATAAATACGAGGAATTCCTTTCCATAGCTTGGTCGTCGTTTCCTCCTCTGTTCTGTCTGCACCTGCTGGCAACCCCTACCCCGCCCCTCGCTTCGTATTCGGCAGTAGCATAGTCCTTCAATACTTATTCGTATTCAAGGACTATGGCAGTAGTAAACAAGCCTCGCAAATGGATGCAAAATTTCAAATGAAGCGATGGCGGGCTTTTCACAACTGTCAGGTGTTGATACCTGACTTTTTTTTTTTCGTTTTCTTTAGGTAAAGGAGATGCGTAAGCAATTCTTAATGAGAACCAACAGAAAATCATGCCAGGGAAAGTACTATGGTTGTTACTATGTACAAGCAACTGCAGTGTAAACGTGAACAAAGAAAAAGTGTACGGAAACATAACTTGCCACCCACAGGATCCGAAGCTGCGACCTTCGAATTCCTATACTTTTCCCGGGCATCATCGTCCGTTAATTTATCCTCGTTAATATTGTGTCTAACGCGGAAAACGAGCCCTTCAATTTACACTTTCCTGCAAACACTTCTGGCGATGCAAGGTGAGGGGTCCCCGAGCCGCCGTTTTTGTTAGAAATAGGCGTGACGATCACCCTGCTTTTTTTTTTTTGCAGGCGTGTGCCTCAAGCATGCGGGCCCGCAGTCCCTCCGCGTGCGACCCGCTCGCAACATCCTTCGTTCCATCATCATCATCATCATCATCATCATCATCATCATCATCATCATCAGCCTGACTACGTCCACTGCAGGACAAAGGCCTCTCCCATGATCCGCCAGTCAACTCGGTCCTGTGCTTGCTGCTGCCAATTTATACCCGCAAACTTCTTAATCTCATCTGCCCACCTAACCTTCTGTCTCCCCCTAACTCGCTTCCCTTCTCTGGGAATTCCCTGTCCTCCCTGTCCTTCCTCATTTATTCCTCCTCCTCCTCCTCCTGGGAATCCAGTTAGTTACACCTAATGACCAGCGGTTATCCTGTTTACGCGCCACATGTCCGGCCCATGTCCATTTCTTCTTCTTTCGTCCCATACTAGTTAATTAATGACTTTGTGACACTTTGCGACATTGCTATAGATGACGCTCGCGTGCTTTTCTCGCCTATCGTTGTTAGGAACACTCGGTTCGGACAAGATACACGGACAAGAGTCGTCTTAGGCGTCCCTTTTTTCGTTTGTTTTTTTCGTGAGACGTCCTTTGAGGTCACCTTACATTGTAGTTTGAGACCCCGCTTTAAAACAATGACAACCGTGTGAACGTATTCGCCATACTTGGCGCCCTTCCTAAATGATGGGAGGGTTGGGCACTTTGCCTTTCCCCCCCATCCCCCTCTCTGTTTCGGCTTCTATGATTTGATCATCTACTGTAACTTCCTGCTGGTGTAACTTTCCTGCGAAGAAGTATGTGCAACTGAAAAAGTACGCCGAAATCGCTTGTGTTCTTGTGTTTCTAATGTGGACAACGAAGATGTGTGAAACCGGTTAGTGGTTCACATAACAACCAAAGTTCATTACGTGTCGGTTATATGTGTGTGTTACCTCCGGCCTGTGTTACAGTATACACTCTAATACGCGTTGATGCAGCGTTGGCGCGACGCCGAGACGTTTTGGGTCGTCTTGTTCGACGACCGTGCCTGTTCCGCGTTAACACCTTAATGTAAGGAGAAAAAAAAATAACACCACGGTTGCGTCACAGCTTGTAAAGGCCGAAAATTAAAAAAAGAGAAAATATCTACTGTCTCGTCACGGAGTTAATCATCGTCGCCATCTTTCGTCTTCCACGTCTGCTGCGTAGCGACAAGAGTTGACTTGCGCGCTCATACGACGCCTTGGTGCACGGCGGGGTTTTTTAGCGACGGCGACCGAGCCAGGGAGTGGAGAGCCCCCCAGGTCGCACCCTCTTCTCTCCTTCGCCCCGGGGGGGTGTTCTTCGGCGGTCAACGCTCTCTTGTAGGTACCCCACCTACCACCGCATCCACCTCTCCTCCTATGTACACCCCCTCTCTCTCCGTGCACTGCAGTCGATTCAAGCCTGAAGACTCCGTCCTCTCCGCTTCGCCAATACCGCTGCGAATGTGTGTGTGCCCTCCTCTCTTACGCAATCTTTCTCTCTCGATTGATTTTGCCGTTGCTAGCAGCCACCTTCACACCGTGATTCCTTCGACAAGAACTGCAGCAGTTTTAGGCCTACGCTCTGTGATTCGCTTGGAGGGAGGGGGTATAGAAAGAGATGGGGGTGTTATAGCCTTAGCTTGCCCTCTCTTCATTCTGACGCGGAGGAAGCAAACTGGGGAAGGGGGTGGTCTCTGTAAGAAGGGCCCGGAGGGCCTCCTTTGACCGTTCTTTTCTTCGTTTGTCCTTCTTTTGTTTCTGTAGTCTTCTTCTTCTTCTACTACTTTGCGTTTAGCGAAGAGCAATCAAATTCGCGAAGGTACGGGCGTGGTACAGTGGAGGGAGAGGCTTGTCTCGCAAATGTTATCCTCTTTTTTTTTCTTTTCACGCGCTCAGCGGAAGACCCCCGCGCCGATCGCGTTAAGCGTCTGGCTGCTGGACCTTTCTATTTATTATCTTTAATTTATCTACTTAACGTTCGCTCGACTGCTGCCGCTTTGTTGCGTCTACGGATTTTTATAAGGAGAGCTGGGACATAGCTGATGAGGGGACGCGGGTTCTTAGGGGGGGGGGGGGGTTAGTTTTTGGCAATACTGCGCTGTATAAATGATATAATGCTTCTCTATGCCAAATATTGTTCATCTGACTAATATCTCCTTGTATCAACCCGCTTACTGAAATGTGTGTCGACCTAAAATTGGCCATATTGATGGCTCCGCAGTCGTGTCCCTTCTGTGACGACTGAGTAATGGCCCGAGGCCATGCAATGCAGCTTGTACAGGACACGTACGTCCATAATAATAATAATAATAATAATAATAATAATAATAATAATAATAATAATAATAATAATAATAATAATAATAATACTGTGGAGTCTAACGTGCCAAAACCACAACATAATTATGAGACACGCCGAAAGGGGGGCTCTGGGAATTTCGACCACCTGGGCACCTTTAACGTGCGCCTAAATCTAAGCACACGGGCCTTAAACATGTTCTCCTACATAGAAAATGTAGCCGCCACAGCCGGCATTCGGTCCTGCGACCTTCGGGTTAGGATTGTCCACAATAAGTCATGCGGATAAGAGTGTTATATCAGTGTGTACAAGGCGGCTTGCATGTACGAAATGTTTTGCTTGCTTACGTTAGCATCCGAATACGTCGCTAGTAGGGAATGGTGAGGAAACATCACAGACTCGCGTTCGATGTGGTCCGCGACGTTAGTTTGTATACAGGTTGGGGGGGGGGGGGGGGGTGTTCGAATAAAAAATGGTTATGTCTGGTGTTTTTACGCTGCAAAATCACGACGTGGTTAGGAGAGACGCCGTATAGTTTGAGGGCTCTGGAAATATTGATCTGTTGTTGTTTAACGTGCGCTGGAATTACGCAGTAAACGAGCCTCTGCGATTTCGCCTCCGCCTCAATGGCGATCGCCGCGGTGGAAATCCAACCCGCGACCTTCTGGTCTGCAGCAACCGAGTACCGCATATACAGCGTGGCTACGATCAACCGATCGATTGGTGTGTGGAAAATTTGGGGGAAATATTCGCGTTGGCAGTCAAGCACCGCGTTTCCTTGATAGCGAGGAAATATAACGAGGCGATTTCAAGTAAAGAGTTGACTTTTACACCGTTGTCACAAAAGTTCGAAAAAAAATCTATATACGAACAGTGGAAAAGTGAAATAAAACGCTGGATTTCGTGCCGACCGGTTGTGCCCCCGCGATCTCCGACGACAGCGCAGCTCTGGCCGACTGGCTCGCCCTACGTCATCTCCTGGCGCCGACAAGAGCTCTCGCTGAGTGGTGCCCCGTCTTCGGACTGCTGCGACCGTGTCCATCTTTCCTACCTTCTTCTTGCTTCCGTATTTGGCTGTCCCCGCGCCTCTCTTTTTTCCTGTTCCTCTCTCTATATCTCTATACGTTGAATTCCTCCATATCCTTTTTGATCCCTCCTTACTTACCCCCATCCCCTGCGCAGAACTGTGGAGGTGTCCTCCATTGAGAAAGAGGCAGTAACGGAACTGCGCTTATTTCTTCCTTTTTCCCTTTTCAAAAGTAACTTGGGTTCCTGCTGACTCGACCAGCTCTCCGAAGCAGTTAAACAACGTCGGCGTTTCAAATGTTTGTTCGGCTACCGTCTAACGCTGCAGCTAAATCAGCCGCCCCGCCACGGTGGTCTAGTGGCTAAGGTACTCGGCTGCTGACCCGTAGGTCGCGGGATCAAATACCGGCTGTGGCGGCTGCATTTCCGATGGAGGCGGAAATGTTGTAGGCCCGTGTGCTCAGATTTGGGTGCACGGTAAAGAACCCCAGGTGGTCAAAATTTCCGGAGCCCTCCACTACGGCGTCTCTCATAATCATATGGTGGTTTTGGGACGTTAAACCCATCAAATCAATCATCAATCAATCAGCTAAATCAGCCAACATGCGCGGTATCGTTTGTGGGAGAGGACACGGTCTAAATAAGTTTAAGCGACGCCGTATGGTGACGTCATGCGCTGGCGTTGCGGGGTGTGTGGCCGACTGCTCTTGCTCGCCGGATCGACTCGCAGTCCGTTCGTAACAGTCACGTGACCCGATGCGCGCGTGGTACGGTATGGGGAAAACGCGCATTTTTCACCAAAAAACCACGTCCAACGCTTCCTTTGTCCCCAAAACGTTGTTTCTTTTTCCCCGCGTTTCATTGTGTCGTAAACAACAGCAGTAGCAGCAGGCGCCGCCGACGCGTCAGCGTTTCGGTAAACAGGGATACGAAATTCACAACAACACAGATTCATGCCGGGGACCACATGCAATGTCCCCCAAATCCACCCCCAGTGTCCCCCAAATCCCGCGTTATTCCCGACAAAACGCGTCTCTTTGTCGGCTCGATTCGACGCGCGATCGCCAGACCAAGCGTCGTCTCTGGATGACGAGTGGTGTAGTCCCAAAAGGGTGGCGCCGTTTGTTGGCAACCCTCGTGAAAACACGGGCGCCCGTGCACGCTGCTTATAGTCTGTACGATATATGACGAGACTCTCGGAACAGCTATAGGCATGGACGTGAGTTGGTGAGATAGCAGATGGGGAGTGTACCGTTGCTGGAGGGAGGGCGGAGCTTCACGGCTCGGAAATTTCTGAAATTCTCCCCGTGGGGAGCTCGTGGCCATCCCACGAACCCCCCCCCCCCCCCACCCCACCCCCAGCGGCATCGTGTATGCGTCATCTGCGAGTCGTGCATTGTTTTTTGCTGCGCCAACTGTACACCGCCATTGAAATGTGCCGAAACTCTCGCCCTGTCACAACCTAAGATGATATAAGGGAAGATCGAGATAGGAACAGAGAAACAAAACATGCAGACACTGAACAGCAACCGATGGACTGCTGTGGACTGCTGCACTGTCTGGACTAATTGTCTTCGCTGACCGGCCCGAATGTCGAGTGATTTGAATGATTGGGTTATAATAACCGGGCTGACTGGATCGTATAGCTGTCTGCACTGTTTAACCTGCCGGAGGTCCGGACCAACTGTCACGATTGGTCGGAGTGATTTGCATAAAGGTTTGGGGTGATTGCAGCAATGGCGTAAGTGACAGCTGCCTGGACAGAATTGACCGGAGTGATTGCGGGGCTGTCCAGACTAACCTGGGCTTACTGAATTGTAACTGTCTGCTCTGTTTGACGTCCCAGGGGTCCGCACTGCCTGCCAGGACTCATTGGGATTAATGGCTTAACTGACTGTTTGGATTGATCAGAACAATTGGCATCAGGAACTTCCTAGGGTAAACGGGCTGCAGTGATTGGCGCCACTGACTTGTGTGAATAACCAGGCTGACTAGATCGTAACTCACTGGCTGATGTCCACGGTCTGCTCCAACTGTCATGACTGATCGGTCTGATTTACACAATTTACTTACTGGGGTGGTTGGAGAAATGTGCACAAGTCTCTATCGGTACTAACTGCCTTGACTGGACTGATCAGGGTGACTGCAGCTATACTGACTGTCAAGACCAACCGGGGTATTGATGGTTCGCACTGCAGTCTTTTAACCGTACGATTTGCTTAACTAAATGGCTGTCTTCATGCGTTAGTCGGCGTAACTGACCGCCTCCTTGCACTAACTATCTGGAGTGACGGGACTGTATCTATTAATTAATTGGACTGATTGCCCAGACAAAACCATCCGACCTGGCTAGCTTACCTGACTGAGGCTGTACAATTACCCGACTGGCTTGAATGGACTATCGGGTTTATTCTATTCTCGATTACAGATCAGAGGCCTTTTTTGCTTATTTTTGAGACTTGATACGTTAAAGTCCTGAGTTCAGGACTTTAGTGGAGAAGTGACGCAAGTTTAAAACGAGCATAAAGGCACGACACCGACGCACACATGCGCATATTGTCCATCTACAGAGATGGTACGCACCGATGCATCGTTACATCGACGAAAAAGACCGACAGCAAGACGAAGTTCGGAATCTGCATCTTGTCTTTGAGCGTACGTAACACTCTTTCTGTTCAGTCATGGACACCTCTGGATCGTGGGGCGTCAGCTGCAAACTGGGCGCACTCCAGCGGTTGCAAAAAAAAAAAAAAAGAGGGAATACTATGGTCTAACGCGCCTGCCAACCCGCAATATTAAATAACGGTGAGCGGAATATTGGCGATAGAAAAAAAAACACTGAAAGAAGGGGAGCGAGCCACCGCGAAGATGTGGGACTCAGCGGGGATGCAGAGCCGTGGCGGTCTCTTTAGGGGAGGGGGGATGCGAACCCTGGTGCTCTTTTGACAGCCGGCCGCTGCTGGTTCCTCGTGAGAGCCAGTGCCGTCTACTCGACATGCTTAGACCCCCGTCTCTCTTTTTCTTTTTTTTTTTCCTCTCTGTCGTGTGAAAAGAGAGGAACCGTTCTTCCCTGCTGCGCGGGTCCACCCAAGACCGCGCTGCTCTTCAGAGAAGTGATGTGCCGCTGTGGCGGGGACCAAACTCCGCTTTCTCGAGCTCGAATTCCTGTGTGTCTGACCTATAAAGGGACTGCACTTCCGAGACGCAACCAGAGAGTTTATGGCGGTCTGGCGTATGATCTTTTCGCGTTAGCCTTTCTCGAGGTTGTTCCCCGGACATTCCAGCAGGTGCGTCTATACACGGTAAACACTGCGGGAATCGTGGATGGTTCGGGTCATGTCATCCCGGCCGTGTGTGTTTATTCGAAGCATCGCGTTTCGCAAAAAGTGCAACCAGTAGCTGCTTTTTTATTCTTTTGTTATTTGTTTCACTTACAGCGTTATTTGTCGCTGCAAAAAAAAAATGATGGGGGGGAGTTGTTATATATATCTTCTCGACCTGCTGCAATCTCATGCCGTCAGTGTTCCGGTGTCCTAAAACGGACCGCCCGCAGCGTTTTGTCGCCCAGGGACAATGGATACGAGGTCCCGCGTTCGATTCCCCTTTTGCAGGTGCGGCAGCGCATCTTATTGTCGGTAAAATGCATAAACGCAGGTGTAACTTGATTAAAGTGCGCGATTTCGAAGCTTATCATTTAAGCGAAAGCTACCATCGAAGATACCATTGAAGCATTCATGGTACCGCCAATTCAGGCTGGTATCATCGATGGTCACTGAAGGAATGTGTTAAATTTCTCGTTAATTCGCAGTAAAGACATGTAGACTCTAAATAATGTTACAAGACGTACGTCTAAGATAACCCAAAGGTTCCGCATTCTAAATTGACCCCCACGCTTGCAGTAATCCAATCTAGCGTGTCATCAAGCGGGTCCATCTTTACGCCCTTAGCCTGTACATCCCGTGCCATCTGGCGACACCTGAATGCCAATCAAGCGGCTTCGCCTTAAACGCGTCGACAGTATGCATATGGACCGCCTCGGGGACAGTTTCAAGCCGATGGGTATGTAGCCAATCGTCGAAGGCTTCGATCGACCCTCTCGTCGGCCTTGTCAGCAACTGTCGCCGAAGTATCTTCTACATTACTGGCTGTCTCGTAAAGCTTGCCAGTTACTCACTTACACACCTGTCTCGACTGGGAGTCTGGGAGGACAGGTTAAAAAGAAGGCCGGGAAACACGCCGCAGTGTATGCCAGACTCCCTTGTGTTTCCTCTCGCCTCTTTTGTCCGTTATAACTTCTCTCTCTCTCTCTTTCACCGTATCTATTCGTGTATACGGCCATAGTTACTGAAGGACGTCGTTGCTTTACTGCACAGTTGCCTCTCTCTCTCCTTCTCACTCCCCCTCTTTTATTGCCTATTAATTCTACCTCAACGGCGACGATATTCCGGAAGTTAACGCAACACCAGCAACGTCCTACGGAGGTCACACCTCTTCTTTTATATCTCGCCAACCTTCCTACCTTACCCTGCTATATATATATATATATATATATATATATATATATATATATATATATATATATATATATATATATATACGTGCTTCGTCTGTCGTCTCAGCGTGTGCCGTTCGCGGCTTACATCACTCATCTCCCGGCTTGTTATACATTACTGCAGTCCGCAGCACCGGGCATGAATAGATACACAAAGAAGATAAAAACAAGTAGGGAAGCTCTTCCAGGGGCGGTCTGCTAAGGGGGTGTCATCATCGGGCCTCCACGCGTCGTATGTAGGACTTACAAGTATAGCCGCCAAGCCGGCTTCTGCTATAGCTACTCTTTATATCCAGCCATTGTTTTTTTTTTCTTTTCCTTACGCGAACGATAGATTGGCCTCCTTGTTTTTGTTTCGCGGCCAGCGGTGGTTTCCTTGACAAGGGCACTTGTCTACTCCCTCCGCTCAGGGCGGCGGTCCACCGGCCTCTGTGTGGACCTGCCGTATGTATAGTTACGTATATATACGCACGCGCGGATGTGTTAAGGAGGAATGCACCTTATAAGTCATCCGGTTGGGCCCTATATACTCAATGCTCTCCGAGTCTCTGTTCGCCTATGCATTGTGCGAACGGCTAGCGCGCGCTCATCCATCAGCCACGTCGTCATCTTCGGGGCCCTTCGCAACAAAATAACGGAAGCGTTGTCTCCGTCTTTGTCTTTCTTTTTCTTTATTTCTTCTTTTACGTGTCGTCTGCTACGCGTATTTGACAACAGACGGACAGACACCCCGCGCGCACACATGTCCCGACATTTCCTCGTCTTCCATGGTCCAGGTTAGGCCTACGACCTTGTACTGTTTGGGCAAGCCCGCGTGATTGGAGTGGAGCGGTATCAAGGGAGTAAAGGTGGGGGTGGGGCTTAGTATCTCTTGCATCGGAAGGAAAGAAGGAACGTCTACTCTACATGCCATTGCAGTGGTAATCGCTTAGAACGACTGAAAAGTCGAGCGTGTTCGTACAGCCGGATTCATGACAAAAGAAGGTAGGCGTCCAGACTCGGACATCTGTCTATTAGCTCAGTTCTGATTTCTTGTGTACACGTCAGGACGCGTATACCTTTTCTTTAGCGTGAGAAGTTGATAGCGTTCTTTTGTTATGCCTGGCATTGGAAGCGTGCGGCAATTTGTGGGGAAGTTCCTTTTGACGGAACGCTCCTTATTAGGAGTGGGAGGGGAGGAAGGGGTCTTGAGGTGAGGTTATCTCGCTGTGTTGTTGTGTATACGTCGCCGGGAATTGGAATCACGCCTGTAAGATATACAGCTGTACCCTCTCAGACGGACGTCTCGGGTATCGTTGACGGCGTGCGTTCGACTACGTATGTATACGACAACCACGGGTCCGCAACATAACAACCAATCTCCATCGTCGAAGCGCGTGCCAGCGCCTCTCTTTCTTTTCTTGATAGACTCTGCGTGTTCGTTTTTCGGGGGAGAATGTGCGAACGTTGATGATGATTGTTGCCGCAGCAGCAGGACCATTGAGCGCCGTGGCTTTTTCTTTCGCGTTCATCCTGTCTTCTCGCGGTTGTCGGCGTTCCGACTCAATGCGTCGAAGACATTGGGTGGCAAGAGTTGGTATGGAAGGATTCTTCGACGACATTGTCGTGCGCTTCTCTCTCTCTTTGTGGAGCGAGTGCCGTAATTGCGGAAGTATATCATCGGTCATCCTCGTCGTCACTCCATCAAGAACACCACGCGAAGTTGTGCCACCGGGCTGACGCGGGGTTCATTGTCTTCCAAGGACGCGGCGAGGTCGAACTGAGAAATTTTGTTCTACCCATTGTGATTCCGGGTCGTTGTCGATTCCAATAGTTGTTGCGGAATGCGTCGACGCAACGGGGATGGATGTGGAACGTAGCGTGTCGAACGCAAGGTGATCGACGCGTGATTGGTTATGTGAACGCAAGAGGCGAAGAGCTAAAGCGTTTCGGAGTAACGAGGGGTCACACCTTCTTTAATGCATTCACCTGAGACCATTCTAAGCGAACGCTATCTCGGTCCTCTTTTTCTCGATTGGGCACTGATACCCTTCGAAAACTTTCTGCATGCAACGTGGTTTCGCAGTGCATTTCAGGGTTGGTCCACCTGATGACGGAGCGACATTAGACATCACGTTATAGGCGACGCGATAGTGACGTCATGGTCGCGTCACATAATTTGGCGACTCGTGACTTCATCATGGTACCATAGGGTAATGATTCATCACGTAATGATTATTTTTTTTTTTTGCGTAGCTATAGCGTTGACGTGTTACGACAATTTTTGCGTCTGATGAAACACGTGAAGCTTTCGCCTTGAAAATTTGTAAGGGCAGCCTTATTTTTTGGCTTGTATTTTCTGCCACAGTGCACATAGGTGTCCGACAATGACAATTTATGTGTGTACAAGGGCGCTGTCTTGGACTTCATGGATTCCTGCCATATTGTCAACGTTGTCATCTTGTCAAATTTGAGAAGCCATGAGAGCTGGTATGGCCTCTTGATCGGGCTAAAATGATGTTCATGAATAGCGATTTTGAAAGTGTGGAACAATTAGACAGCGTCCGGAGGCGCTTTTCTGGGTACTGTCGAGCTCGACCATGTTGTTCCGTAACGGCGGCATTTTAAGGTATTAGAGAAGGCCGTTGCAGGTCAAGTCACAGCTGACAAGATGGCAAATTAAACAGCATGATGGAATTCCACGATGTCGGGATTATGACGAGTGTATGACGTCATAGCCCATGATGACGTCAGACGGACCGATCGCGGATGCAGTGCGATGCCACATTAGGTGCTGAAAGTTTCGGTAGAGATGAGAACATTGGAACCCATGGATTGCATCAAAGTAACTTAATGCGCTTCTCTCATTCTGCAGCTCGTAACGTCTTGCAGGAAGTCTGGACCTCGATCGTATGACTGAATGCAATGCCCATTGTGAAGCCCTTTCTCTCTTTCATGTAACACACGAAATATAGCACCCTTCCAATAGCTCTTGTTCACGTTTCGTTTGTCGATGACTGTACACGAATTTACAGTCTGCTGCATTGTACATGTTCGTAAACCCACGTGACATCGCTGGCGATTCGTTTCTCGCGTCAAGAACGCGACTTTTTTTTTTTTTTTAACGTTTGTTGCGCGGTGCGCGGCAATTCCACAACCTTTTGAAATAGTGGCAGTGTATCACATCAAAAGCCACGGTGTATGAAAGCCAAAGCCGTACATAAAGAAACTCGCTTCGTACTATACGTCGATCGCCTCTTTCGTTTTCTTTTAATCTCTTCGGTCTCCGGGATGTCGTCAGACAGACCTGGCGTGTGTGTGACTCCCCGTCTACGGGTCAGCGTTACGCGCGGTGAATTCGCGACGAAGGAAGAGATTTTTTTTTTTCGCTCCTTCTCGGAATGAAATAAGAAAACGGTACTTCTTTTCAGTCGCTATACGCAGTTCCTGCCTTTCATTGCCACATCTTTCTTTTCTTTTGCCTAACTTTTTTTTTTACTGCTCGATACGAAGGCCTACGTAGGTTCCTTTCCCGGGTATAGGTTCTTTTCAGAGAACGAGGAAGAAAAACGGAGAAAAAGAAATTGGCATTCTTCCCATGATGTGTTACAAGGGGAGCGTATCGACTCCCATGGTTGTTTCCACGAGAAAGCGTTCGGAAGGACCACCAATTCCGTTCCGTAAAAGAAACTCGCGTGTCCCTTTCTCTTTTTTTTCTTCTTCCTTACTTCCATAGCAGACGGACAGACGCCATTCCTTCTTTCTTTTTTTATTTATACGCTCGCTATACGTATCGGTCGACGTACGTACAGACAGCACAAACTCATACAGTCGGTCAGAAGTCTATAGTCCTCAACGCTCCTTTTCTCTGCTCCACTACGCCAGAGGGTGACCTGGATAGCGATGCACGCACGCACACACGCGCACACAAACAGTATTTCAGTTAGCTGCTCCGCCATCTTCATTTCTCCACCCCTTGCCTTTTTCCTTTGGCGTCGTCTGCTAGCGCGAGCGTCTGAGTTGACACGTTAACCACCGCCCTCTGGCGTGCGCGTTTGGCGTTCCCAGACTCACGTCTGGCGTGGATACGCGGAGCAACGGAGAAGGCGGCTGGCTCGTTTCGCATTGAAAAGCCGACGCCGCCTTCCATTTTTTGCTTCTTTTTTGTTTCCCTCTTTTCGTTTCGCCACTGCACTCTGCCTGAGAGAAACGACAGAAGTAGAGAAAGAGAAATAGGCCTAGCACCCCTTTGTTGTTGGATGTTGCTGCCGCTGCACGTAGCGTTGATAAAGAAGCTGGCTTTGGCTTGGCTTTCTTTCTTTCTCTCTCTCTATCCAGGGCGTGCGTGTTATAAGTGGTGCAGGAGGATCGGCGCGCACTGTGTTTTGCCGTTCTTGTTTCTTTTTTTTTTCTCCTTTGTTTGATGAAATCCGACTGCTGAAGCTGCAGAACGGGGTGAAGAGAGGCGAAGGCTGTTATTTTGCCGGCAGCGATACTCACGGCGACACCCGGGCTCATGGCGGAGTGTTGTCAGTTGCCGCAGCATCCCGATTGTGATTGCGATGACCGATCTACTGACGTATAAGAAAATACAACTGAAGAGGATCGAAATATGGGTGGAGGGGGAGGGGGGGAGATTTATCTATCGCCTTGGAGAATTGTAAGCTTAGTGGGAGATAGGAGTTGGGGGGGGGGGGATACAGATGGATGCGCTGTGAACTTGCGTTCAAGAGATGTTCGGATTTTGCTCTCTTGTAAAAGAACAGTCGCATGTATCTGCACAAGACTGCTGGTGTTCACAGTTCTGACTTATTTGGACAGGCTACTAGCACAAGCTGTGCATCCGCATCCACTTCCACTTATGGGACCATGAACTTGAGACGTTCCGAGTGTTCCCCTTTAGCCATGAAATGCATTGTACATAAAACCTTCTACGCTTTTTCAGCGAACGAGGGAGCCCTTCGATATATCCGAACTTTGACTTGGTGCTTGTTACGATATGACGTATAGAAGTGTTGGGAAACGAGAAGTGTGCCGCGTGCATTTGATTTGGCCACTTTCGGCTGGTGGACGACCTCCTTCGGGGACGAAATCGAAGCGCTCTTTCAAAGCATCCTGGACCGAGTTATCAAATCTTTGTTGGCCAGTCGCGTCCGCTAACGATACGTCCACCATCAAGAATGGCTACAACGTCCACGAATAATGCCAGCGCATACGAGCTTCACGTGAATAATAACGAGTGGGGGTGTGTTCTATGTATGTATGTATGTATGTATGTATGTATGTATGTATGTATGTATGTAAGTATGTATGTATGTATGTATGTATGTATGTATGTATGTATGTATGTATGTATGTATGTATGTATGTATGTATGTATGTATGTATGTATGTATGTATGTATGTATGTATGTATGTATGTATGTATGTATGTATGTATGTATGTATGTATGTATGTATGTAATCTATCTATCTATCTATCTATCTATCTATCTATCTATCTATCTATCTATCTATCCTGTTTCTATCTGTCGTAGTATGTGTTTGTGTTTCTGCGTATGTGTTTGTCTCTGTCCGTATTTGTTTGTATGTGTGTATTTATGTTTGTATGTGTGTGTTTGTGTGTCCGCTGTGAGTGCGTGTTTTCTTTTGCGTTCATGAGTTTTGCGTTCATAAGTTTGCACGTGCTTATGCATCTCATTATGATCCCCACATTTAATTCAGAATGCGATTATGTACACGCGCTCGTGTATCGATCCGTGCAAGTCGGCGATTCTTTCGGGTAGTGCTTTCCTCGTTCGCATATGTGTACGCCATGGATCCTTTTCCACGACCTCTCTTTTCATTCCCGCCTTCCCTTCCTCGACAGCTACCTACTTCCTCTCTCTCTCTCTGTCTCTCTCTCTTATGCCAAGGATGAATAAGACAGCGTCCGTCTGCTGTCCGTGCATATACAATATCACAACGCAGCCTCGTCATGTTTACGTACCACGGTCTTCACTTCTTCCCCCCCATTTTGCCAGGAGATTGACTCCTTTGACGAGCAAGGATACTTCGATGGGCCTTCTTCGCACCGGGCGCGCCGTAATGGAACGGCGGCCTGCCCATTCTGCGCGGTGTCGAGGAGGGGACCCGCGGCCGTCTTTGCTGCTCCTTGTCTTCGTCGCCGCCGTCTGCGAACACTGCGACGCGAGAAGCCTGCCAACTTCGTGTCCACTTCTCTAGCAACCGCGCGCGCCGCATAGTTGCGTGCATCGATGAGCACGACGAATCGAGACTATACAGTGGACACCTCCAAGTGATCGCTGCTCCGCGGTATACAGTGGACACCTGCCTGCAATCGCTGCTCGGCGGTTACAGAACCTGAATCCGGTCGGTCGTTGTATATGTATGCGCCCTGTTGGGACCACGCCTGTATATACATAGTAACCGAGCGATTCTTGTGCGTCCCCTTTTTTTTTTTTGCTTTTATGTGGGCCTCCGCCTTTGTCGCGGCTTGTTTTTTGTTTGTTTGTTTATGACTGCCTACCGCTGCTTCTTCCACCCGAATTCGGGAACGTGATGTGATGTCCGACTCTTGACAAAAAATATGGGCCGATACTGAATGCGGTGCAATTCAACGAGACATACATGCCACTAGATGACGTGACTACCATATATATTAGCTGCCTACTACCATGCTTGTTATGTGACTGAGTGATTTTGGATATATGTTTCGGGAAAACAAATGGCTAACGTCGAATTCTGATGGTTGAGCGATTGTTGAAATGATTACTAGTGCTAGTGCTGTGTAGATTTGGCTATCCACTGCTACAGCACCAACATTTCCCTCATTCAGTCTCCATGCATGATTCATTCTTGATCTCGCAAGATTATTAGGGGGTAGTGGGGAAGGGGGGCATCAGCAAACATTCATGCTTTCATCGATGTTGCTTTCAATGAATCGGCGAACTTATATTCCACAATCCGCCGCAGGTATATATATATATATATATATATATATATATATATATATATATATATATATATATATATATATATATATATATATATATATATATATATATATATATGCGGTAGAAAGAGAGGTCGACAAACGTGCGAAAACACAAGATTTACTAACGTTTCAACAGGTGGGCCTGCCTTCGTCGGAGTAGTGGGCCTGCCTTCACTCCGACGAAGGCAGGCCCACCTGCCGAAACGTTAGTAAATCTTGTGTTTTCGCACTTTTGTCGACCTCTTTTTCTACCGCATTTTCCACCGGATCCATTGAATTTCACCGCACCATATATATATATATATATATATATATATATATATATATATATATATATATATATATATATATCTGTTCACTGCCCCCCCCCCCTCGCTAGAAATTTTTTTGCCATGGCATAGAGAGCAAAATTGGCCATTTCATGGGGGTGACCGTCCCGAAATCATGGTGGTGCCCCCTCCTAAAACAATTTCTGGCTACGCGCTTGGTACGTAGTTATGCACAGCCGACTTGTGTGTTTGTGCTACACGTTTCTTTATTTAGATGTGCAAAGCGCGCAAGTGGACGAAAGAACACACAAAGAACGACCATAGCAGACTACAGCCACAAAAAAGTTAAATCTGTAAATCTGTATAGTTGGTCCGTCATAAAAGAAGGTATAGATAGGAACAAGAGCACATGTTGCCTTGTTCGCTTGTGCACCCATGTTTTTTATTTTTAATTTTACGTCTTGCCTCCTTTTAATGACCTAGAATATGGCGCTGACTTCCCAGCGACCGTGAATGCAACGTGCCTTTATATCCGCCCGCTCGTTGTCACCCGGCTTCATGGTCCCGCATGCTTTAATAGACTGCTGCCTTTATCCTCCGAGAAGTTCTAGTTACATTAATCGGCCGTCCAAAAGCGCGACGATGCGTCTCTTGGCACGTCTCCCGCAATTAGTATGCGGCCCGTTAATCGGCGTCAGGCGACAACGCCCAACTGAGTCTGTGTACGGGAGACTTATGCCAGCTTAACTGCATAGGCGTAACTCGGGGCAAACCTACCGAACCGTACACAGCGTATCAAGTGACAAGCCGGCCAAGAAAAATAAGTGATTAGTAACCCCATACACCTGGCTCGGGCAGCTTCTCGGTTGCAGCGCATTGGGCTGGGCCGGCCTGTTCTCGATTGTGTAGCAACACCTGGCACATCTCCTGCTTGCTCTCACATCGATCAAGCTTTAGGCGTGCTGTGGCAAAGAATGTGTGTGCGTGTGTGTTTGTGTGTGCGTGTGTGTGCGCATTACATGGTAGGCAATGCGGTATATACACAAGTTGATGCAGGACGCAGGCTGTTTAACTTAACTTAACCTTAACTTAATTCTAACTTAAACGTTCTTAGGACGGATTCCCGCATTCACGCCCCCTGGCCAGAATGTGTTGTACTATGCACAACTAGCCCTACAACACATTCTTCTTGGTGTCAAATGAATGGAGAATTCGCTCAAAGGGAGCCACCCAGACTAGTATGAAGGTTGAACTACACGTCAGTCAATTTGCACCACACTTTTGCGAATGAATACACGCTTGAAGACAAATTTATTTTGGCGAAATGCTGATATGACTAATGAAAAACGAAAAATGACCGCTGGCGTCAGCACGACCTGTTCAAAAAGTAAGAAGTCATCGCAAAGCGCAGCACGATGACCTCATAATGACGTCACAGCTCGCAAAACTGTACCATCATGGTATCACTACGCTGAAACATTGCGCAGAGAGGATGTGGGTACCAGAACAATCGATTGAGAAGATGTTTTTTTTTTGTGTGTTCGAGTGGCCTTGTTTGAACAGCTGTAGTAATCGACCTTTTCGACGATCTTACCGGGGCCAACCTTAATCAAGAATGGTTTTACAGACACTCCATGCGCTTTGGCAGCTGTTTGATGCATTTGCGCATGAGGGATACATAGTGTGTTAATGTTATATAAGTAGGTGTGTGTGTGTGCTAAACTGGTTCGCGTTTGACACTTAGCGTCAGCCAAATATCGACACCCTCACACACCGTATCGCAACTGCTTACCATGTATTAATAATTAAAGCGCGTGTCGTCGACTGTGCAAGTCGTTGCTGGCACGATGGCAAGAATCTGTATCGAAATTCGCTCGACAGTCCGACTCACTTTACATCTGCGCAGTTACATCTCGTGACGTCAGCCACTGACCACTGACAGCGGGCGCAATTTTAACGGGAGCGAAATGGAGAACGTCGGTGGGTTTACGTTTATGTTAAAGAACCCCAGACGGTCGAAATTTCCGGCGCCCCTAACCAAGGTGTCTCAGTCAGTGTCGCGGGTTGCGGACGTGAAACATCAACAGTTATGTCACATTTTCATTCCGTGGAGGAAATACAATGACTCGATCAACTTCTCTGTTAGGCATTCAGGTAGTGGTCGCACCGCACTCCCAGACAAACGAACCACACTGTCATTAGAAGTGAATTATGCGTCTAGATTAATTCCTTGTTTAACTTTAGCGTCCTGGTAAGTTGATCGATTGATTGATGATTGATTTGTGGGGTTTAACGTCCCAAAACCACCATATGATTATGAGAGACGCCGTAGTGGAGGGCTCCGGAAATTTTGACCGCCTGGGCCCCTTTAACGTGCACCCAAATCTGAGCACACGGGCCTGCGACATTTCCGCCTCTATCGGAAATGCAGCCGCCGCAGCCGGGATATGAACCCGCGACCTGCGGGTCAGCAGCCGAGTACCTCAGCCACTAGACCACCGCGGCGGCGCTCCTGGTAAGTTGAACAAGTTGTTTGAAAAAATAACGAGTAAACCAGAAATGGTCCTTTAACATCACAGTTAGGCATGCGCAATAGCGTTCGTTCCGCTGGCCCAGGCAGTTAATTGATCCGCGTAGTCACTGCGCAAAATGCGGGAACTCAGTAGCGTGGCCGTGTACGCAAGCCGCGTAGTAACCCAGGGATGGATGGATGGATGGATGGATATGGCTGTACCCTTTAGATCGGGCGGTGGCTAGCGCCACCAAGCTGTAATACTTAATGAACTCAAAACTATATTTATTTATTTTTTCCTTAAAAAGTGAGTTTGAGGATTCGTACTTTGCAGTGAAGGGTTTATATTTTCACTCGTACCTTGACTTTAGCCAGCAATCAGATAACCTCCTTCTAGTTAAGTCTACTTGCTTAAAGTCTATTTTGCCCTCCCGGTCCCTAAACCCCAGTGCTTTGAAAAACTCTGCGCCATCATCCTGAACTATAGGGTGAAGCCCTTTACAGAAAATTATCAAGTGTTCGGCAGTTTCTGCTTCCTCTCCACACTGCATACCGTGTCTACCCCTTCGTATTTGGCCCGATATGTCTTGGTTCGCAATACTCCTGTCCTGGACTCAAACAGTAGAGAACTACCCTGAGTATTATCATAGATCCTTTCCTTGGCAATTTTCTGCTTAAAAGTTCGATAGATCTCTAGTGCGGACTTCTTAATAATGCCAATTTTCCACATATCGGTCTCAGCTTCCTTCACTTTCTTCTTAACCGATAGTTCTTTTTGGTTTGGCCACCTGCTGTTTTCTAATTATTTACCAGTCAATTTTCTGGTTAGCTTCCTCCATTTTGTATCGACATTTTTTGTAGGATGGATGGATGGATGGATATGGCTGTACCCTTTAGATCGGGCGGTGGCTAGCGCCACCAAGCCGTAATACTTTATGAACCCAAAACTATATTTATTTTTTTTTCCTTAAAAAGTCAGTTTGAGGATTCGTACTTTGCAGTGAAGAGTTTAATTTTCACTCGTGCCTTGACTTTAGCCACCAATCAGATAACCTCCTTCTAGTTGAGTCTACCCGCTTAAAGTCTATTTTGCCCTCCCGGTCCCTAAACCCCAGTGCTTTGAAAAACTCTGCGCCATCATCCTGAACTATAGGGTGAAGCCCTTTACAGAACATTACCAAGTGTTCGGCAGTTTCTTCTTCCTCTCCACACGCACTGCATACTGTGTCCACCCCTTCGTATTTGGCCCGATATGTCTTGGTTCGCAGTACTCCCGTCCTGACACAGCAGCAGCGGCAACAGCGCCGCTCCGCGGCGGTGCCTCGAGCCATGCGGCAGGGGCGGCGACCGCGCGCGTCAAGCTCGTGCCTCGACGGCAACGACCTCTCACGGCAGTTCGCTTCGTCCCTCCCTCCAGAGCCGCCGCCGCGAAATGCCGACGACGCCTGAGGCGGTTCCTGGCGTGTCTGCCTGCCTACCTACCTACACACACGCGCCAGCACGCGTTCCGTACACGCAAAAAGAGAGGAAGAAAAAGTACTCAAGGTAGCGCCGACCCCTTCGCTGTAGACGTTTTTTGACTCCCCGTGGGGTCCTACGCGGGGCAGATCTCAGCCCTGCAGACGCCCGCATTTTCTTTAGTCGGGATTCCGTATTCCGGCTGACACAGAATGACAAAAAAGGTTTCCGAGATGTGTAAGGTATAGTGACGACTTGGGCCTGCGTTATACATCACACAGATTTATATGGAAGTTGGAGAGGCTCAACAAGTGTCCAACATGATCTTGAAGACCGTGTCCAGAGCCCCCTCATACGTACAGTTATATCTACGCTGAAGCACAATGTAACAAATAGCGGGGGTAGTGGCTAAAGGATCATTCTGAAACACTGGGCGTGCGGAAGGCAGGAAGGCACCGTGAACACAGCGGTGTCTCGGCTTCGTCTCTGTGTTTGCATGACCCGTCTTTTAGAACGAAAGTACCAGTGCAAGCCCATTTTACTTTGGACTCCCCCCCCCCCCCTCCCTTGTTACCACCACTGCGGTTTGCGGGACATGACACCGTGTTTCCTAGACTTCAAAACCGAAAGTCTTTCGCTTTAAATCTTTCGATTTCGTTCATTAAGGTCGAGCGTTTGATAGATTTCGAGCGTGTGCGATATAAGTGTGGCCTTTTGATGTCGTGTTGCGTGCAAAAGCAAAAGCGTTACAAAAGTGCAGAACCGCATGTTCTGCACTTGAAATGGGGACCCAGCACCGTGAAATTGGGACGCACTGCCGTGATAGGGGGACCCACTAGCGTGAAAGGGGGACACCGTACCTCGGATCCATTCTGTAATGTGTCATTGGAGCTGCAAAACACTTCACAGAGCCAATTAAGCCCAGTTACGTGCCTAAATGTTATCACCATCCCTGAATACTCACTGGGTGCGGAGATTCAACGCGAGGACATAAGCGTATCCGAGCATCTGTCCATCCGACTGGTCCGATCTCCGAGATAGCCTGGCTTCTACTTCGCGCGAACTATAGCGAGAAAAGACAAAAGAGCGCGACGCATGAATTATTTATTTATTTGATTTGCATACACAGATACATAAGGACACAGAGGAAAGACGGAGAGAGCAAGCTGGCAACTGCCACCTGGACGGGCACAACGCCTCCTCATTCTTTCGAGAGGAGAGAAGAAAGAGGAAAGAAGACGAGGAATGAAAAAAAAATGACGAAGACTTCAGCGAGTATGAGTAAAAAACAAATAAAAATAACAAAAAATTATCTATAAGTGGGTGGCCAGGTCCGTTGGTTCATAAATGTGAGGAGAGCTCGGTGGGCCTGGTCGCGTCGGGAAACACAACCGCTCGGAAAGAGGTAGTCGTCTAGGGTCGCACACTTTAGTCCCAGGAATTTATATTCCTTAATGAGCAACGACTGCTGCGTAGCAAATGTGGGACAGTTCACTACGAGATGCTCAAGTGTTTCGCATGAACCACTAGAAGTATAGGCGACAAAGCACGCGTGGACATATCAGGCTCACTCAGTGTATCGCTGCCAGATTGGAATACAGCAGAGCGAGTCCGAGAACAAACAAGGTTTAGCCCGTAATAATTTGAAAGCATTAAATGTCTCATTAAGCGGGAAGGTCATCGTCGCCAACGTTAACACGAATTATGAAAAATTCCGGCAGCTACCGCTTGGCAGGCAGTAGTAAAACAGTGAAGCTGGTGACGTGCAGTAGGATCGAGTGAAGTTGGATGGGATGAAGTTGGATGGGATGAAGTTGGATCGGGTGAAGTTGGATCGGGTGAAGTTGGATCGTGTAAAGTTGGATCGTGTGAAGTTGGATCGTGTGAAGTGGGATCGGGTGAAGTGGGATCGGGTGAAGTGGGATCGGGTGAAGTGGGATCGGGTGAAGTGGGATCGGGTGAAGTGGGATCGGGTGAAGTGGGATCGGGTGAAGTTGGATCGTGTGAAGTTGGATCGTGTGAAGTTGGATCGTGTGAAGTTGGATCGTGTGAAGTTGGATCGTGTGAAGTTGGATCGTGTGAAGTTGGATCGTGTGAAGTTGGATCGTGTGAAGTTGGATCGTGTGAAGTTGGATCGTGTGAAGTTGGATCGTGTGAAGTTGGATCGTGTGAAGTTGGATCGTGTGAAGTTGGATCGTGTGAAGTTGGATCGTGTGAAGTTGGATCGTGTGAAGTTTAATTGGGAGAAGTTGGATTGGGTGAAGTGGAATTGAGTGAAGTGGGAATGACATGGCCTGAAGCGGGAGTGGCGGTAGCAGTATAGACGGCATATGGGTGAGTGGTGTGAGATCGGCTCATATTCGTAGGGGGATTTACCCGCTCTGGGTGCAAGTGACTTGAGAGAAAAAGAAGCTGCAGATAGCTTTCGCCTCGAGTCTTACGCAAATGCATTAGAAGGCCATTCAACCTTTTCCATAGTTGACTGCAATCGAAAAAAAAAAAGGACCTGGTCTGATCACGCAATGCGTTAGCTCGTGGTCAGTTAGATCGATGGAGTGAATACCAGGAGATGGGAAGCGCAGCCGATAAGGGCAGAGAGTTTGACGGTATGGAGAAATTAAGAAGTTCGCAGAAATTAAATGATTGGTCTGCTCGATTAAGATAAGGTAAATCGGAGATCATTGGCAGACGCCTCCGTTTTGCCGTGGATATAATAACAGGCTGATCATGATGATGTCTTTTTATTGGTACATTCAGGTGCCGGCATGAACATTGTGGGTACATTCAGGTGCTCTCTTCTAATGTTGAAAACAATCAGGGGCGGGTTAAGGGGACATATTAGGTGGACAGTTATGTGGTCTAAAGGTTATGCTGTGCTTCCATGTTTCTTCAGCGTTGAGCTTAATTAGACGTGTTATCGACATTATTGCCAATTTTATTTTACACCTTCGCGCTATCAGCATTACAGAGACGGAGAAATCAAAACAAAATGTGGAAGGCAAGGGTACAAATCGTGCTGTTTTGAAACAGCAAGAATACAAAAAAAATGACCCTAATGCAGAGTGGTGAAATTATATTTCTAAAATTGAGCGTGGCAAGAAAATGTGTGCGAAGATGGAACAACCGCACTAATATAGGCGATGAAGATACGGATTTCACTGGGACATTTCGGTTCGTCGGGTGTTAATTTGTGGCGAAGAATAAGTGAACGAAGCAAGTTATACTTAAGCGCAGGAAATGGTAAATGCTTCGCCGCTTCCTTCACCACTATATCTATGCCATCTCGCCCAAATGCTTGCTCTTTCACGAACGTTGAATCCTACATCCTCTCATAGGCCAGACGACTTTAGTACTCTTTGGGTAAAACTAGTAATAGGGTAGTGGTTAGAAGACGAGAAAAGGCACCTAATTTCTGCAACCCTGTCGGGAGCACGGCGCAGTGCCTAAACTATTAATAACGTCCGTCACGTTATTACTAGTCGGCGCTGCCGCAGCCACCCTTAAGCACAATGCCATCCCTCCTCTCCATCCGCAACCCTTTCCAACTTCGTACGTTTCTCTCCTCTCCCCCTTTATCGCTGTCTTCCGGCCGTGCTCGTGGCGTTAGCGGGTACACACACAAAAAAGAGGAAGGCTTGGGAAGCAAGGGGAAAAAAGGAGCGCATTTTTCTCCTTTCGGGAAACTGTGCCGCTCCCCTTTTTTTTGTCGGTGCAAGAGCGCTCGCTCCGCGAGCCTTCTTTTGTTCTTTCGCTCTCCCCGGTCACCCGTTGTTCCCTCTGTTGGGGAAAAAAAGGTGCGGCGACGTGCCTGTGTTTTTCAGACGCACATATCCTTTCAAGGAGGGAAAAAAAGGAGGAAGTTCTTCACCTTTATACTTTCTCCTATTTCCAACGTCTCCCTTCGGACCCATCCGTCCCCGTTTTTGAGAATCCGCGGGGTTACAGCGTTCTCGGCAGGCTTTTTTTTTCGTTATTGTCGGTGCCCTTCCTTAATTTTTAGGTCTATCCCAACGAAGAAAAAGGTGTATGGGCATGTGTGTGAGGTTTAGGGATAGAAGGGGTTTAAAATAGAGGGAGAGATGATTCTGGACTAAGACTATCGTACTATACCACTGTGCGCGCACAGAGCGGTGGTTCCTTCAACGCCTTCGGTTCAACCAGAGGCCAGACAGGGGGGGGGGGGGGGCACATGTGTTTTTGTGCCGAAAAAATAAGACCACGAGGCAGGGGGCACGGCAGAGAGAAAGACAGAGAGGGGCACCGCGTTTTTGTCCGCCGAAAAAATAATGGTCCATAGGAGTGGTTAAGGGCGGCTGCAACGGATTTCTTTGGATTGTGGCATCAAACAAAAGAAGATACAAGATGGAGAAGAGGTGAGGGGGAGGGGTGTGTGTAGAGTGGACAGTCTTATAGGGTGAAAGAATGAAAGAGGAAGGAAGATGAGCCGAGTCACGTGTTTTGAGAAACCATTCTTTCCCTTGTTTTCGATTTGAAAAAGCCCGGATTTAAAGGCTTATACGAACGCTTTCCTACAGTAATGTTACGTTCGGAATTTTTTTTCTTTTCGTTATTTTAACGTCGTGATGTTCAACATCGTTTCTTTGATCTCTCTCGCTGGCTATCTCGGCTTATTTTGTATTCATGGCCGCTGTTTCGGTTGTTCCTGGTGAACGTTGTTCATGCGAGCTCGACAGTTGCGCACGAAGAAGGCTTATATGCATTTATCTATACGCTTATAACTTTCGGATCCCACATGTCCTCTCTCCATCCCCCACATTTCCTCCACCAACCTTTGTACCCGGTTGTGTTTTGTGTCCGTGCAAAGCATTCAAACACACCTGTTTTTTGTTCTTCACGGCGCTCACAATTTCTTACCGGTCTTCTAATGTTTCCCCTTTTTATTTGAGGACTTGACTGTTCGTCTGGCATCAATCTCGTCTCTCATCTTTGGATGACAAAGCTGACGAGAAGGTATACGTTGCCAAAACAAAGCTGTTCTTGCTTTCTAGAGTTACCCGCGTACAAAGGCAGGTGCGCTGCGACTTGGGAGTCCCTGAACTACGAATTTGTGGGAGAAAAAAAGGGGGTGCGGAACAACTTGATTCTGGTTTCCATATATACGCATCCGGACGACGCATGCGTCGTCACATCTTTTGTGACAAGACTGACCGAAAAGAAGGTTCACAAAGCCAACCCTTTTTTTCTTGTCGAGTTTGTATACCTGCGTATGAAGGCCTTGGAATCAGAAGTACCTAATATTCCAAGCTCAGGAGCGTGGAAGCTCGGGCGAACTTGTAAGACATCGTACAAAGGGCTCTTTTACTTGTTATGATGTTAGCGTTAGTTGTGCTGCCTCCTTATATCGTCCGTCCTTGTTTTCGGCGCTGCGAAGTTGTTAAAAGTTCATCTAAAATAATAAAAAAGACTTGTTGCGGTGCAGCTTCTTGTGATGCAGTGACCTTTTGTTGTATTTTCTTGTGGACATTTTTTTTTTTTGCATTTTACACCTATGTCTGAAATGAACCATTTCCTGTAGGCCCGTCTGCTCAGATTTGGGTGCACGTTGAAGAACCCCAGGTGGTCGAAGTTTCCGGAGCCCTCCACTATATGGCGTCTCTCGTAATCATATGGTGGTTTCGGGACATTAAATTCCTTATATCAGTGAAATAAACAATTGATTTTTATTTTGTACCACGTGACTTTGTACAAAAAAAAAGGAATGTGGCAGTGGTCGTGTACTTGCGTATATAACGCTGTGATTTTCGTGTGCGCCAGATGCTTGATGGAGTATAGTTATGTACTTTGCATGTTTCGTGATGGTTCACGGTTTCAATCAAATTTGTCGGTACAGCTGTGCACGCAAGTCGGGGGTTAATAAAACCAAATATAGTTAAGCACATGCGGCATAAGTTATAACACGGACATATATTTGCCGGAAAATCTTTTAAGCCGTCACTCTCGTAGCTCCTCTGAAATTCTTTGTACACGTTCCGAACTAAATATGTGGCGAAATGGTCTTCGAGTTCAGGAAGCTTTTTTTCGGGCACCGGATTTCTGAAAAAGGCACCGGATTTCTGACATTCGTCATCAGCCGTATACAGTGACGCGACGCCGGTTTCTGTCTTTTATTTTGCTTACATTGTTGCCTGCTTCACTTTTGGAAACAACTTCAATGACATTGAACATTCCACCAAAGCTATTATTCAATGTTTCTTTTCTGTAAACAACGGTACAGCCGTGAGGCGCATGCCCATGAGTCGTCCGCTTCCAGGGGCGACGCTTTCGGGTTTGTATCTTAATTTTACCGTTTTTTTTTAAAGAAAGGTATACAAACGATGCAACAACAACCACGACGAATGGCGTCTGTTTTCGCAGACGTTCTTGTCTGCATTTCGAGGTCTAAATGTTTTTTTTTTCGTCTGCTCTCCAACGTTCTTCTGCAGGACTACTTTGTCCTCTGTATATAGCATACAACTCGTCGTCTGCAACGTATGCACCCCCATTCTTTTCATCATCGCGTTCTACTGCACATTCCCACCACATTTCGCTTTATTTCTTCGTTTGACACGAATAAGGAGGCGGAGCCAGCATACGCGTGGGGTTTGTCTTTCTCGCGGTTTATTTTTATTTAACAATAAAAAAAATGTTCACCAGCGACAGCAGCATCAACAACAACCAAACGCGTGCCGTCTGTTTTCAGAAGCGAGCGTCGTCTGCAAGCACGCTTTTCGCGGTTCAGTCCTCGTCTGCTCCTCTCTAACGCTCGTTGTAACGCGCTTCATGTGGCCACTCTGTCGTCTGCTACGCGTACCCTCCATTATCGCCTTGCGTTGCAGATTCCTGTTTGTGTCTTTGTTTACTCGCGTCATATGAATAACGGACGAGAAATTCGCGTGCCAACTTCACCCATTCCGGGCCGTCGCCTCCTCCTCCAAGCGTATACTACCCCATTATGACGGCCCACCCCCTTTCAAAACGTATACGCTTCTCCAATTTTTCTGAAATCTTTTTTTTTTCTTTTCCTCGCTTCACGCACTTCTGTCTTTCTCGTCGTCTGCTATAGGGACGCCATGTGTGCGCATCCACTCATCACACCCATGCACGCGGTCACGTGAAAGAAGCAGACGTACAGCCCACCGTCCATCCAAACCAATCGCGCTAAAAACCGGTTTGTCACGTGGTACCAGCCGGGATCACCCCTTTTCCCCACCCATTTATAATGGCGTATCCCATACACGCGGGGAATCTATTCACGTTTTTTCGCCACAAACGCGTCGAAAAGAAACGAAAAAGGCTTGGCTCGCCGCTGGCGGTGTGTAGTGATCGCCTTATACTGAAAAAAAGGACTCAACGGAAGAAATCAACAAAAATGGAAGCTGTGAGAAGACGGCTATAACGCTCCTGTGCTCGGGCTTCCGTGGATTATTACGCGGGTGTGGCGTATAGTGGCCTCTTGTGCCCAAAAACAGCAGCTGCATGCCGCTGCCAGCAGGGCGTTCTCCGTATAGTTTTTGTTTCTTTCCTATAGGTATACTGGAATCCTCCTCTTTTCATCTCTCCTGGATCTCGCTGTCGAGATGAACGCAGGTGATGAGATTCACGTGCGGCTATACTATGTACCTTGATGTACGTGCGCTTTGCATATATACGCCCTGAAGCTGAGACAAATGGAGGTCAGTCACACCGTCGACACGCCTCGGGAAAAAAGGCGTCTTTCTTTTCTCTCTCTCTCTCTCTGGAGTGACGTCTTTTCATCAGACCTCGATTCACTGTGGTTTAGCTGTTTCCTGGTTCTTGTAGGAAATCCATTTTTTTTTTTTCATATCGCTGACCAGGTGGGATGTGCAGGTTATGAGAGCAGCCTGCTCAATAAAAATGAACGTGGGATTTTCGATAGCGCGCTCGCATAGCACTGGACTGCGATAAGTAACAGTTGTCCGCATCTGCGTAATATACTGAATTTTGAGTATCGTATCGTAAGCTTTAGTCCGATGTTAGCAAATGATGTCTAAAAATGCTGTACAATATTCTACGTATCAGCTGAGCGCATTTGGGTTTGCGGTTATAGGATGTTATGGGTCTTCGTAAGCTTGCTGCGTGTGTTTGCATAATATGCAAATGAGGGGAAACGTTCTCAAAAAGGCAGGGCTGCGAATTCAGTGTTAGCAGTTAATGTCAGGTGTACAGGAAGTGTTGTGACATGTGGGCTGAGAGCTTTTCGAGGTAACTGTGTACTTATAGTTGTGTTTTATTTTGTTGTTGTTCTTCTTGTGGGGGTTGTGTATTAGTGGCATATATTTTGTTCAGTGTTTTCTTTCTTCTTTTATTGCTGTTGTTCTTGGGGTTGTGTATTAGTGGCATATATTTTGTACTGTGTTTTCTTTTATTATTGTTGTTTTTTATTGATATGTGGGTTTAACGTTCCAAAACCACCATATGATTATGAGAGACGCCGTAGGGGAGGGCTCCGGAAATTGAGACCACATGGGGTTCTTCAACGTGCACCCAAATCTGAGCACACGGGCCTATAGCATTTTCGCCTCCATCGAAAATGCAGCCACCGCAGCAAGGATTCGATCCCGTGACCTGCGGATCAGCAGCCGAGTACCTTAGCCAATAGACCACCGCGGCGGGGCTCATTGTTTTTTTAGTTGCGTATTAATGGCATAAATTTTGTTTTCTTTTTATTGTTGTTTTTGTGGTTGTGTATTAGTGGCACAAATTTTGCTCAGTCTGAAAAATAACTGTAGTTTTTTTTTTTATTTCAGTGGCAAGATATCTGACTTCATATATATGTCTTCACTGAGCAGTGCTCAAACGCTAAAGCGTAGAGCGTACAACCTGCTATATTTATTTCATGCGCGTTTGATTGTCATTAATAAATCATATACGCACACTTGTCTACGCATATCCCTTCAATATTCCACGCAGTGTTTGAATTCGCTTACGCAGTATAATATGTATCCCCCCTCTCCCCTACTCGAAAAACAAAACGAAACTAAAAGCCGTCATATCTATGCATGTCAAGTTTTTCTGTATATTTGGGTCGCGTTGTGTAGTCGTTGACATGTGCATCAGGTATCATCTGCGTGCATGTCAACCTCGTAACTTCAGTTCGTGTTTGAAGAACTGTTTGAAGTGTCTATAGGTGAAACATCGCCCTCGCTTCTTTTACCGAATCCGTGGCCTGCTCCCCATATATTCAAGGAACTTATTTTTGCTCGAAATCGATAATGTCAGTTATAGTAATAAAATCAATCATAGAGCTTGCATTCCATTCACCTTTCCTTATGAATATATGTAACGATCTAGCAATCATCGCGACTTTTTGGCGCTGAGCACTCGTAGAAGTCAGCTTTAGATAGCGCAACTATCTATATAGCAGACCATGACTCAGAAGCTTCGAGCATCAAACACACGAACAACAACAACAAAAAATGCTAATATTAATCTCCGACCTCGTTAACCCTCGGCCGCTGCGCCGGCGCATAACATCTCCTAATCTATGCATACTCCTCGTCGAGTGCCCTCGTCGATATATATTCGGATCTCCGGCATTTACAACCCACAGAAAAGCCATGTGTATACGCACACGGGCCAAAAACGCGCGAACTCTTAGGACTGCTTGTATACGATAGAGATCCCATTTAGTATGCACAGTGTCTAATACCGACGAAGTATATCCGCCGTACCTTGCGTAGTCATATGTATACATACAGCTTTTTTCTTCCGCGAAGAGCCCTTTCGCAAGCTCTCGTTTATGCACACGGCATGCGAGATCGCGCGAGACCTCTCGGTCGTCCAGAGGAGACCGTGGGATGGCCACGACAGGGGGGGGGGGACGAGGGGGGGGGGGGGGTCCTTGGACCTTTCTCCGGATCAGCCCCGACCCGAAGGCGGCAAGGAGACGAGTTAAAAATTAAAAATAAACATAAAATTAAAAAAAAACAGTGAAAAGGGGGGGGGGGTGGAAGGAGCAAAACGGAAAGGAGGCGCTCCATCGGCGGTGGCCGTGCTCACCTCCCCGCGTGCAGTGTAGCCCCGTGCGCGAAGGCTCGTTAATTATCCCGCTAAGCGGATCGGCGTTCGCGCTATACAGCCTTGAGCGCTTCCGGCCAAAGTGTGCGCGTATTTGTGCGCAGCGTCGCTCCGATTGCCTTGCTCTCGTGGATGCGCATGTCGTGTCGCCAAAGCTGCAGCATCGTCTCGTCGTTATAACGCGGAACGTCTTGGGGAAGTCGTGCTCTCTCTTTTGAACCATTCGCGCTCTCCGGCCAGCTTCGAGGAAGAAGAGGCAGCGGCGATGGGGGAGAGGGAGATTGCCTAGACAAGTAGGGAAGGAGTTGGATACCGTATTTCTCGCCGCGTGAGTTGCAGAGTTGTCGACCGAGGCAGTTTATACTGCCGACTGTTAACGCGGAGAAAAACCCGTATACGCACAGCTACGCCTTCTTCAACAAGCCAATACCATACTTTGAATATGACACCATTCTACGCCCGTACTAACACGTTTCAATTTAGCTTATTTCCACGAACTGTTGAACTTTGGAATAACTTATCCGGTGACATACGTTCTTTGCCCTTAAATGAATTCTTGTTATCCATAAATACCCTTTGACAGTTTGTCTTTTTCCGTTTCATTGTTTACTGTGTTCTCTTCCTTGCCACCATGTCTTCATTATGCCACCATGTGATGCCATGTATTGCCACTTTGTATTTTGCTTTCCTTCGCAAAGTATTACCCCATGTTTTGTACCGGCCTGTTACCCACTCCTGCCATAGCCCTTACGAATTGGTGTATGTAATTCGCTTCGAGACCGCATCTCTGCACTATCACTGAAACGTACCGAGAAGTTCAACTTAAAATCTGGTTTATCTGGTTGGTTCGTTTTCTTCCCCGTTGTAATCGCATCATCTATACTGTCCTTCAGCGTTGCCCTGACCTTATGGCGACGAGAAAGTCGTCGATATTGTGTTATTTTTGTTGTTAAATGCACTTCCAACTTTCCTGCCAATCGCCACCCAATCGTTTATTCGGCGTCTAATGTATACGAGTACATTCGCCATACGAACACCCTCACTATGGATTGAAAGGCCAACGATGCAACTAAGTCGTATGCCTATATATATATATATATATATATATATATATATATATATATATATATATATATATATATATATATATATATATATATATATATATATGCTCTTTCAAGTTAGTCCGAAATGCGACAAGGAGATCCAGTGTGATTTTATTCTATCTATCTATCTATCTATCTATCTATCTATCTATCTATCTATCTACGTGCTGTCAGTGAAAACATGTATACTGTTCGTAAACGGTGGTGCATCTGGCTCACTTGCATCACACACAGTGTTCTCCCTCTTCGGTCGGTCGCCCCAAAAATGGAGTATGAATTCGTGCTATCAGTATCCACAAGTTTACCATCTGAAGCATTGACGTTGGCACTACATCCGTAGGAGCCCGTGGCAACTACCGTCCATTCTGTCTGTCTGTCTGTCTGTCTGTCTGTCTGTCTGTCTGTCTGTCTGTCTGTCTGTCTGTCTGTCTGTCGACGTTTAGTGTCTGTGTCTGTCTGTCGACGTTTAGTGTCTGTGTCTGTCTGTCCACACAGTTGTGCAGATTGAGAACGTAGGCTCTTTAACCCTTGCGGTGGACTACACACGCGCACGTACGGTACATAAGCGCGGCCTTTTTTGCATATCCGCTTCTTCTTTCTTCGACTGCATGCGCTGCTGCGCTTATGTGCGTGTAAATACGTGTATCACCCCCCCCCCCCCCCGCATCTTCGCAGTATTACACTGCTTCTCCTTCTTTGCATTCTCCTTTCTTTATTTTTACTCTCTAGGTTGGCTTTAATGATCGCTCTTGGTCGGTCTATCGCTTACCTCTCCGTGGCTATGGACTGAATGCCCACCGCTTTCCATATAGCCTCCACCACCTCCCATCGCCTTCTATCCCCCTCTCCCCACCTCTTCCATGAAGACCGTTACACAGACCCCGCATTTGCCCTTTTGGCGTGCATGCTATATGGTATACACGTCGGCTGAGCACAGATGTTTCGCCAGCTTCGAAATCGATGGTGACCCTGATGGCGGACACATCACGCAGACATCGTCGGCGCCGCATTTATTTCTTGCTCTTTTAATCACGGCGCCTGGCTGCGCGTTCCTTCGCGCGAACCGTCTTGGCTCGGCTCGATGCCTTCGCTCTTCGCTATGCTCTTGAACTTCTCTTTTTTTTCGCAGTGGACGCGCCACGTCTCTGGCTCGCGAATCGGTGCAACGATGCGCGAGCGTGTGTGCATGTCCGCAAAGAACCGTCCGTGATAGTGCATCCACTACGTGTCTACATGTAGATGAGCTTTAGCTGTATACTCGCTTGTGTTTGTATTATGCCCGTGCTCGTGTGTTCGATGGACGAAATACAGCAGGAATGAACGATAGAGCGAACAACGGGAACGAAAGAGAATGAGCGCGAAGAAACGCTTCAGTCTCAGCCACTACGTCCGAGCAGCAACAACCGAGTATATAAGGTTTCATATTTGCAGCTTTGTGGCCACTTCAGATCTGCCGATTTTTTTTTTTCTACTTTCATACTTAGGGAGCGTACCCATATTGAGGATGCAAATTTTCTGCATTTAAAGTGTAAAAAAGAAACACATATTTGCACGGCCACGTTGGCCAATACACCGCAACTAAACACCGTCTTAGCGTAGACGTATGTATTGTATGCGTGTACGTGCGCTCGCTTCCTTGGGACCGAATGCCGCGAATGATTGCTTTTCTTCCTCTTCCTTAAGTACTTTTTCTTTGTCACTGTCAGACGAAAGATTCCGCTGATCATATAGGTCCCTGCCTTAGGCGTATAATTTCTTCTTTCTCTCTCTCTCTCACACACACACACACACACTAAATATGCCCTAAAGACAAGTCTATGTCGCACAAAAAATAAAAATAAAATTGCATCTTATCGATACCGGTTGGATAACAGTGCCGTGAGTTTCAGTGATTAGTCCATTGTATGGTTTGTCACTGTATGGTTCTGTCCGTCAGCCAACGAAGTAACCAGGTAATAAAATGAATCAATTTATAAATAATGATTTTCAGTTAGGTAACCAACGACAGCTATACTAACACACACACGTGGATCTCCGTTCAGGCCCCACAAAACGTGCAAAGTGTATGCCGATATACCGTTTCCTTGCTGTACCCCAGTGATGGTCTATCTCACCTCTACTCCTGGGGGTAGCCTTGCGTGTCTATAGGCCTTATAAAATGACCGCCTGACTGAGATCGCATTCCTTCCACAGGGCCACTGGTTCTTAATCGAAGCCTTATGCGCACCGTCTACAAAGCTTCTGCGCATGCGCTGTACAACGGGTACCGCGAATTCGTATCGCTTATTAAAGGACATACAACGTACTTAAGCCGCGTGGTGCGTTTACATATGCGTCCATACGATATATGCGCTCGGCTTTTTTCGAGCCATGTATACGGACCCCTTAATCTCCCTCCCCCCTTAATAATCTTCGCTCATCTTGGTGCATATGCGATAAAAGGCTTTCACGTGCCTTCACTTCGTTGCCGGGCGACCGTGTGTGTCTCTTCACCGCGTGCGTACATATTATAATGAGCCGTACATCCTTGTGTGGCACGAGCTGCACCCAAAGCCACCCATCCGCGGTGGTGGCGGTGGTGCAAGCGTGAATTCAAGGACGGCGTTTATATCGTCGCCCGGAGCTGCAGTAGCAACCGTGTGGTGCGTTGGTATATCAGTATACAGTGCATAGAGGTTCTCACGAAAATACCTAGAGGGAAACGTGGCGCCACTGTCTGTGCGAATCTCGGGGCCCTCCCGTTAGAGCGCTGGGAATGACGGTGGCTGTGTTCCATTTCTTCGACTGCACGTATAGACAGTCTACGAAGACTGCTTAGAAGACGGCACCGAGCCGATGCTGCCGGCTTTTACGCGACGATGCGCCACCTCGCGTCGAGAAGAAAAAGCCGAAATAAACAAACGTAACCGTTGTATTTTCTGGCTTATTTCGCGTTTAAATTAATAACAAATAAACGTTACTCACATTGATTGATTGATTGATTGATTGATATGTGGGGTTTAACGTCCCAACACCACCATATGATTATGAGAGACGCCGTAGTGGAGGGCTCCGGAAATTTCGACCAACCGGGGTTATTTAACGTGCACCCAAATCTGAGCACACGGGCCTACAGCATTTCTGCCTCCATCGGAAATGCAGCCACCGCAGCCGGGATTCGAACCCGCGCCCTGCGGGTCAGCAGCCGAGTACCTTAGCCACTAGACCACCGCGGCGGGGCACGTTACCCACATTGAGCGTCTGGGAAAGCGTCTGCTTCTGTGCAGACGACCGTTCCAGCGAGATTTGATCTATCTTGGCGATTCACTGAGCCGCCATCTTGTTTGAACTGCAAAGTAGCCTGCATTGTATTTTGCCTGCATTTTATTTGTCTACGATGCGGTCTTCTCGGAGCTGTATACTTTGCTGGCTACGTGAGAATTGGAATGGGACTTAAAATGGCCGCCGTCCATTTAGCTGTCTATTTGGCCGTCTACGGTGAGTATATTGGAACACACCCGGTATATGTTTCCGCAAGGCTTATGCTGGCTGCTGTGAAGCGAGGCTTCGGCTCGAAAGTGAATACGACAGCGTAAATGAAGATGCTCTCAAAGAAAACCTTTATAAGCGGATCGCATCCACGCGTATTGTATACTGTAAAATAAAAGTCCACTCACCTTGACGGCACAACCAAACGGCGAAATATGGAAGCAGACGACATTAAGTGGCAGAGGGAACGCTCGCGCTTTGTCGTCTGCCTGCCAAGTTTAGCGGCCGGCTGTTACTTCTTTCGCTTCGTGAAATTGTGCATCGACGCAGAATGTTGCAGTGTTAAATAAAACACGTTTCTGTGCAACGACAAGAAATAAATAGCTTATCGAGTGCTCTTTTAGTAAGAAATCGACCATTTTAACGTGAAGCCTGACGCGTCTTCGAGGCATACAGATCCGAGCCAAGTTCGGTGCTCGCATGTCCCAACATTGCAACATTTACTTGCATCCAGCTGCTCACTAGCGCCATCCTAAGCCTAATTATATATATATTGTGAAGAAGAAAACGCATTGTTGGCAAGCAACATCGCCACCGTCGCTTGGGTACTGGGTGCTGGGCTTGTCTCGCTCGGCTCGTGCTGATCATCGCCGGCATCTGCTTGACCGTTGCTCTTGTCCGATCGTGTTTCGTCGTAGGACCACCGTCACAACAGTCGCCAATAAACCCTTTTTCAATTGGTGGAGGGTGCTGACATTCCCCGTCGCCTGAACCTGGGTGCTGCCATTCGCCGTGGCCTAAACCTGGAGCTGCGCAACCGAACGCTACCTCCCATCATGGCTACCAACAACGCGCAACCTGGCTCTTCCACTCCATCCCCCAGCAACCCCGGCGTTCTTCGTTTGCGAGAGCCCAAAGTCTTCAGCGGAGCTGATGAGACCGACGTGGACGACTGGTTCGATAACTACGAACTGGTGAGCGCAAACAACAAGTGGGATGACGCGGACAAACTGACTAACGTCATCTTTTATCTCACTGACGTGGCCGAATTGTGGTATAACAACCACAAAAACGACATTACGACGTGGTCCATCTTCAAAACGTCGTTTGCTGACGTTTTCGGCCGACCCGCTGTCCGCAAGTCCAGAGCCGAACAACGCTTGCGGACTCGCGCACAGAAGCCATCTGAATCGTTCACCAGTTATATCGAAGACATTATTGCTCTTTGCAACCGCGTGAACAACGCCATGCCCGAGTCAGAGAAGATTCAACACATCCTCAAAGGGATAAATGACGGCGCATTTCAGATGCTCCTGGCGCGCAATCCTGCCACTGTTGCGGAACTTGTGACGTTATGTCAAAGCTTCGACGAGTTGAGGAAGCAGCGCGCCCTGACTCGGCCATTTTCCTCACACGCTGACTCACTATCAAGTCTTACTTCTGTTCCTGATTACTCAACAACCCTGCAAGAGATCAAAGACTTTGTGCGTGAAGAAGTAGCTCGGCAGCTGTCGCTAATTCCCTTCACGCAGCAGCCGCCTTCCTCTCGTCTGCCCTCCCCACTCCGCGACGTTATTGCCGAAGAGGTAGCTCAGGCTGTTCCCGTCGCTGCCCACCAGCAGCCTGTGGCCATGCCTGTTCCCCATGCGCCGGCTATGCAGCCCGTGGCCGCGCCTCTTACTTATGCCCAGGTGGTACGGAGCAGACCTCGCCAGCAGCTTTTGCCACCCATGCCTGCAGTTGCTCCCCACTCTACCCCTCTTTCGACACCTTGGGCCGCACCGCGAGTCAGCAATTCCTGGCGCACTGCTGACAATCGACCGATCTGCTACGCCTGCGGTACTCCAGGACACGTGGCACGATATTGTCGTCGTCGCTTCCAATCGCAACACAACACTACTTGGCCGTTACTGTATGACCCGCAGCCCACGCACCTACCTGCTCCCTATCCTTCACCGCAGTATGGCTACACTAATCTTCCCGAGTCTCAGTCACCCCGGCCCCCAGCTCCGACTCACTCTCCCCGCTCGCCGTCTCCTCGCAGGCGATCTCTGTCCCCAATGCGTCCCCGACCCGCTTCCTCCAACCGGGAAAAACTGAACGCCGCAGTTCCAGAGGCAAGAACTGCGCCTTCATCGAAATGCCCAAGTCCTCGCACTTCACCTGCTAACGTCGTCGCCATATCTGTCGATGGTGTTTCTACCTTTGCCCTCATCGACACAGGTGCTGCCGTTTCTGTTATAGCCGCCCAGCTCTGCCGCTCCCTACGCAAAGTGACCATGCCGCTCTCTGGACTATCGCTTCGTACGGCTAGCGCACAACCAGTTCGACCTCTCGGCACCTGTACAGCCCGCATTTTCATCCAAGGCTCTATGTACGTTGTCGAGTTCATCGTCCTTTCGGTGTGCTCGCATGACGTTATCCTCGGGTGGGACTTCCTGTCACATCATCATGCCGTCATCGACTGCGCACGCGCTGAAGTTCAATTTTCGCACCTGTCTGACGAACCTTTGCACGAAGCTCTTGAGCGGTCCCCAAAACTCGTCGTACGGGAAGACACTGAAATTCCGCCAGCCTCTCTTGCCGTTGTCCCTGTTTGCTGCGATGGCCATAACGACGCTACAGTAATGTTTACACCTTCCGACATTTTCATGAGCCGCAGAGCCGTTTCCTTGCCTTTCGCTACACTTGACGTCACTGCGGGCCGAAGCAATATTTTCGTCCACAACCCCCTTTCTGCACCGCTTACGCTACTTGCCGGCGAATGTCTCGGTCGAGCGGAGTACCTCGATTCCTCTTTATTCCTTAACATGCCAGACGAATCGTGCAGTAGCGCCTCGACCGAACTTCATGCCCTTTCCCCACTGGAATGCCCACCGAGCTCATCGAGTGACACCTTCTCGAGTTCCATCGCCGACACCTTAAGTGCCCATGAACGCGCCGAGCTTCTTAATCTCCTCCAGCACTTCGCGAATTCATTCGACGTTTCTCAGCCGCAATTGGGTCGGACTTCCGCAGTGCACCACTACATTGACACCGGTTCACACCAGCCATTGCGTCAAAGACCGTACCGTGTCTCTGCTGCAGAACGTCACGTCATCAACGACCAGGTCGAAGAGATGCTACGCCGTCGCGTTATTAAACCATCGCACAGTCCTTGGGCATCTCCTGTCGTTCTAGTTCGAAAGAAGGATGGATCGATTCGCTTTTGCGTCGACTACCGGCGATTAAACAAGGTGACGCGGAAAGACGTCTATCCACTACCGCGCATCGACGACGCCCTTGACAGCCTCCAAGGAGCCGAATTCTTCTCCTCCTTAGACTTACGATCTGGATACTGGCAGGTTCCTATGGCAGAAGCTGATCGCCAGAAAACTGCGTTCATTACACCAGATGGCCTGTACGAATTTAACGTAATGCCATTTGGTCTCTGTAATGCTCCTGCCACGTTTGAACGACTCATGGACAACACACTGCGTGGACTGAAGTGGTCTGTGTGTCTATGCTACCTCGACGATATTGTCGTTTTCTCTCCCGATTTTCCTACACATCTGCTTCGGCTCCAACTGGTTCTGACGTGTTTAACCAACGCTGGTCTCCAACTGAACCTTAAAAAGTGCCGCTTCGCCGCGCGAGAGCTGTCCATCTTAGGACACATCGTGTCCAAGCATGGTGTTCGACCCGACCCTGCAAAATTGCGAGCAGTCGCTGAGTTCCCGAAACCTACTACACTGAAAGAATTACGCAGTTTTGTCGGACTATGCTCGTACTTCCGGCGCTTCGTGCGAAATTTTGCGTCGATCATGTCACCACTGACCAACCTCCTACGCGGTGATGCAGACCTTTCATCCTGGTCTTCTGACTGCGACGTAGCGTTTGCCACGCTCCGTAGTCTGCTAACATCTCCTCCAATTCTTCGGCATTTCGACCCAACAGCTGCAACGGAAGTTCACACAGACGCTAGTGGGGTTGGTCTAGGCGCCGTCCTCGCCCAACGCAAGCCGGGCTACTCCGAATACGTCGTCGCTTATGCGAGTCGCACACTTACTAAAGCTGAGGCCAATTACAGCGTCACTGAAAAAGAGTGCTTGGCGCTAGTGTGGGCGCTTCGCAAGTTTCGCCCTTATTTGTACGGTCGCCCATTCGACTTGGTAACGGACCACCATGCACTTTGTTGGCTCGCCACATTGAAAGATCCTTCTGGCCGCCTAGCTCGGTGGGCACTGCAAATCCAGGAGTACGACATTCGTGTCATCTATCGCAGCGGACGCAAGCATTCCGACGCCGACGCCCTGTCGCGTTCGCCTTTACCTCCCGACTCGGCCTGCGGAACCACTGGTACCAACTCCGTCGCCTCTCTCGACCTCGACTCCTTTACCAGTGAACAACACAAGGACCCGTGGATCGCTTCCCTTTTTAACTGTCTCTCTGGATCGTCAACCACTGCAGTACCACGATCTCTCCGACGTCAAGCTGCACATTTCGCCATTCGTGATCGGCTGCTACACCGACGCAACTACGCCCCCGAAGGTCGTAAGTGGCTCTTGGTTGTCCCACGCAGCTTGCGATCACAAATCTGCGCCTCCTTTCACGATGATCCCCAATGTGGTCATGCCGGAGTTTTCAAAACTTACGAACGCATTCGCCATCGCTTCTACTGGCGCGGAATGTATAATTTCGTTCGAAAATTCGTTATGGGCTGCCCTGACTGTCAACGCCGCAAATCACCGCCTTTCCACTCGTCCGGTGCGCTTCAACCGCTTCCGTGCCCTGCCAAACCTTTCGATCGGATCGGAATCGATCTCTATGGCCCTCTACCGACAACATCAGATGAAAATCGGTGGATAATAGTCGCTGTGGACCATTTAACACGCTACGCTGAGACCGCCGCCCTTCCAAGTGCCACTGCGCGGGACGTAGCATCCTTCATCCTTCATCGCTTCATACTACGACATGGTGCACCTCGAGAACTACTAAGCGACCGAGGTAGAGCCTTCCTATCAGAAGTCGTCACGTCTCTGCTTTCTGAATGCCATGTCGTTCATCGCAAGACCACCGCATACCACCCGCAGACTAACGGGCTCACGGAAAGATTTAACCGCACCCTTGGCGATATGCTTGCCATGTATGTGACATCCGATCATACTAACTGGGATCGCATTCTTCCATTCATCACGTTCGCATATAACACCGCGACACAGTCTACCACTGGATTTTCACCTTTCTTTCTTCTTTATGGACGCGAACCATCTCACACCATCGACACTCTCCTTCCATACCGTCCTGACGCATCCGAATGCCCATCTGTGTCCGAAGCTGCCCGAAATGCGGAAGATTGCCGTGAACTCGCACGCACCTTTACGTCACAAGAACAACAGCGCCAGAAAGAAAACAACGCCGACTCTTCACAAAGCCCCAGCTATTCCCCGGGATCACTTGTATGGCTGGCTGTTCCTTACCAAACCCCCGGCCTTTCCTCAAAACTAGTTCCAAAGTACGAGGGCCCATACCGCGTTTTGGAGCAAACCTCGCCGGTGAATTTTCTCATCGAGCCACTTTCCCCATCTGACGACATGCGCCGGCGTGGACGTGACATCGTCCACGTCGCCCGCCTTAAGCCATATCATAGCCCTCTGCCTCCAGACTCTTAGGTCGCCAGGATGGCTCTTTTTTGGCGGGGGCAAATTGTGAAGAAGAAAACGCATTGTTGGCAAGCAACATCGCCACCGTCGCTTGGGTACTGGGTGCTGGGCTTGTCTCGCTCGGCTCGTGCTGATCATCGCCGGCATCTGCTTGACCGTTGCTCTTGTCCGATCGTGTTTCGTCGTAGGACCACCGTCACAACAGTCGCCAATAAACCCTTTTTCAATATATATATATATATATATATATGTGTGTGTGTGTGTGTGTGTGTGTGTGTATGTTAGCATTATAATGCATTCGTTAAGTCTTAAGCTCCTGCCTTTCATGGTCAGATAGTTGTGTACAGTGCGTACACCTGCAGCACATCTTTTGCACTGGTCCAAGACCATGCTGTGCTGATGTGCATGCTACATCCGCGTTCTCAAGGGCATGTCTGTATGTAATTAGAGCCCCCCCCCTGTAGTTCATGGATGGTCTCTAACTGTCCATTGAAAAAAAGGAGGAGGGAGCGTAACACATACCGGAAGTTTCGAGTTCTTCTCGGTGTATACCGTAGTCTTTACAGGAAGTGTTTGCATGCGTCTGTTTCTCTTATGCTGAATTTGTAAACAGTTCCGTTCGCGTGTATACGGAAGACACATGCATGGACACCCGCGATAATTGTAACTGATTGCTCGAAACAGCTGTGAACTCGTGCGACTGGCGTTAATCAACTGCTGTTAAGGTCTGTATCATCTGTTACAGATGGGGAATGGTGACACGCGCATGCATATTCAGTGGCTGATTGAAATCACGTGTAAACGAAACGAAAAAAAAAACGCGTAAGTTGTTGTTTGTGCGGGCTATATCCAGGAAACCAGCCGAAAAAATGTCATCTTTCCTGGATATATTCAGCACTTTAAGCGGGACCTAGCTAAGAGTGTACTGTGGCAAATTGTGATGCCTCGTACAACCCCTCCTGCATGGACCACATGGCGGTCTGTATAGTATTGCTAAATTAATAATTAACGTAAAATAAACTAAACGTTAGCGCACTCCCTGCTGCTGAAAGAGTGAAACTCTGGCATATATGAAAAAAAAAGCATTCGGCGTAGTTTCTAAAATATTTCTGTGATTAGTCTAAGCGTCGTTTCTAAAAGTGAACATCATGTTGTTGTTTTTTTCGTTTCTTTGGCTGAAACATCGTACCTAACTGACCTCAATGCAATTGGAGAAAACCTCCCATACCTCCCATTTAGGCGTATACAGCACGGCTAGAAATACCGCATTATGGAATATCAATGAGAATTATAACAGACAATGATGCCAAGGTAAGTATAGGTGATCTCCTATACTTCTCCTGGTATCCATAAATTCTCAATAATGTTGTGTAGCAAAGAAAAAAAATAACAAGCCCTTAAATTTACACCTGCTGGACCAAAATAAACTGACTTTCCTGTCCTTCCTTTTCCTTAAATTTATACTCCTTTCCTGTATTATAGGACGCATTATAAAACACGGGAATGCACATTTCCCCCAATTTATCTTCACTAGCGCAACTTTTAAGACCGCGTGTCCTTAAGGGACGCTTTTTATTCATTTTTATTTATTTAGAAATACTGTCAACCCTCTATTGAGGGTCATTACAGTAAAGGTATACGACACACTGTACAAACAAATTGGGGATATAACTATACATCTCCCAATGATAAACCAGGTATACATATGTACAAATCCGTGAAAGCTGTTCATTTCAAACGAAAAAAACACACACCCTGATTCGCAATGCAACAAATAACGATCGCAATAATATTTACAATAAATCGCGTAAATGTAAATCAAGTAAATGCACAAATTCATTAACACAACCCGCATCGACTATGTTACTCGGTAACCCATTCCAATCTTCGATTCCAATCTTAATGTTGATATCACAACGTCGTTGTCGGTCGCAGTGAAAAACTTATATACGTTAGCCGTCAACACTCAACACGGGATCTCGCGAGACCTTGCGAGTCGTGCGAGGTTCTGCCGGTCTCGTGTGTGTGTGTTGTCCATGTGTCACTTCTTCGTCAGTCGTGTCGTTGACGCAACACACACTCTGTCGTGGCCATTGTTTCTCTCTCGAGTCAGCAGTGCTAAGAAGAAGGTTGTGCATGCGTGCGTTTGTGTCTGTGCGTATTCGAGCGTGTGTCTGTGTGTGCGCGCGAGTGTTTACTATACAAGTTGAAGGATTGTTTTGCCGCTGTCTCGGGACGAGGTCACGTGACAGTCGCGGGACGCGCAGCGAGCGGGAAACGACCGAACGACGACAACGTTCTAGCGAGGTCATTGTCACCAGCGGCGCTGCAGAAAAGAAGAAAAACGTCTGCAGACACAGAAAAAAAGAAAAAAAAAAAACGTGGAACGCTTTGCTGCCGCAACGATCGCGGTAGGACGACAACGACGAGAGCTTCGTTCGTCCTTGGCCGCCGCAGGAACCCCGCCCTTCATAGCTACACCCCCTCGCCCCCTTTTACCCCTCCCCCTCATCCACTTCACCTCGTCCCCAGCCGCGCCCCGTAGTAACCAACGACTACGCCGCACCTTCCGCCTCGAGATGGAACGCTTCTTTATTTATCTCCCTCCTTTTTTTGTTCTTATCTTTCTCTATCTCCTTCCTTATCTGTATATAATTTTAATCTTCCCGTCAATCGTAGCACCCCTTTCTCGAGCGCTTCTGCAGGCTTCCACTATAAGCAAGCGCGGTGCTTTGTTTTTGATTTTTTTTCTGTTTTTTCCGGCCTCTCGCCCTGATCCGTCATTCCTTTCGTATCTCCGCGCTTCCTTCTTTCCGTAGCCCTCCCCTCGCTCTCTTCTTTGTTTTGCGACGAGAGCAGTAGTGTGGCGAAAACATCGGCTCAGGGCAAAGAAACGAGCGACAATGTGATGCCCTTCTTTCGTGTAAGGTGGGCTCGCGCGCAGTGCACTCGTGTAAAGCAGTGAAGTAGCCCTATAATTAAGTTCGTTTGTGTGGGAATGTCCGTGTGTCGTGACCCACGGGCAATATGTACTCCTTTCAAATACAGCCGTCACGACGGGTTAACGTCAGTTGTAGTTGGGTGCCGTGCACTGCAGTTGATTTGTGACGCGGTGTCCAGGGCTACCATCCTCGCGAGCAGCAGTGCTTCATATCAGCTTATCGGTTTCGGTGTTGCTGATACTAATGTTCTTGTTGACATCGTTGCTCGAGGGCAACCTGGTTATGTAAGCACCTGAAATTCATGTGTCTGTGCGTGCAACATTTTAACCTGTGTTTAGCGTCATTTCATGACATGTCGCTCAATAAAAAAAGTTACAACACGGTCACCTTCCCTCCTTAATTTGGTCACCAACCTTGGTTTGTGTTCGTGCTGGTGTTTGTATGTCAGCGTGTACACTGCAGAATTTAAAAAAAATTGAAATGAGCTGAAGGGAGCAGTGGAGACAGAATTTCCCACCTCTCTAGTGGTTAGTGTCTTCACGGTGCATGTTTCTCCGTGTGCTCAGATTTGGGTGCACGTCAAAGAACCCCAGGTGGTCCGAAATTTCCGAAGCCCTCCACTATACGGCGTCTCTCATAATCATATGGTTGTTTTGCGGACATTAAACCCCACATATCAATTATCAACGGTACATGTGTCTAACCTTCCAGTAAACAGTGTGACGGACTTATAGCTCCCACAGGTTGCATAAACCACTGTTGCCAATAAAATCCCCGCAGAATCGCGTAAAAAAACACCTGCCAAGTCTCCCTTGTATACTCTGCGGTTTCGCCACCCGCAATACTACATTGCTAGGTTGTCCCTAATCCCGCATAAATTGCGTACCTTCTTCGCTCGCGAATAACGTCTCAGCAGGACACTGTGCATGGTCATTCCACGATGGAATGAGTACCAAGAAGAGATTATCAGATAAGCGAGTAAGGTTAAGTCGGGCTGATATGAAACATAATTCATGCGCGTGTCCCACGCGGGACCTCTGGCTTCTCTTAACCTCCGCGTGCAGCCCGCGCTTTAATTTGCATAACTCCGATGACAGGTGCAGATACGCGTGCACGTTTTGCGTCCGTAGCAAGGTGTAGCGGAGTCTATTGTATACAGCTATAGAAGAGCGTGGTTTCGAACCGATAGATCTATCGTATATACACGTGTCCTTTCTATTGACGCGCTTGTATTATACATACTAAGTCTCTACGCCCGCGAGCCCTCTCAATCGCATGTACGCTGTTCTCGTGGCATACACCCACACAATGGGACCGTTCATCTTCACCCCAACACGCAACGCACGGCAAAAGGCGCGGTGGTATGAATGTTGTCGTATATCTATCTGTATGTATATACGTGCTCCAAACGGCCACCGCAGCGCCACTATGTGTCTGGAAGAGGATTTGCGACGTAGTTCACAGTAAGCCTTGGCAACGACCGCTATAGTCTCGACAACAAAGGCCTATAGGAGAGAAAAGTCGCTCCCTCTGGCGGCCGGCGTCGTAAGTATATGCGGTTGCCATATAAAGACACGCCGCGTATTGGGCGCCGCTGGTTATTCGGAATTCCGTTTAATGCGAACGCTGGCAAGTATGTACCGGATCGTCGTTCGGTTTGTGGTGTTTCGTTAGTGTCCGCGTAATGTGACATCGATATATGTGTGTTTTCCGACGCGTAATGCGAACATCGCCTGTCGGTTACGTCGCTTCAAGTTACGTCGTCTGCGTTAAGCGAAATGTGACGATCGTGTTTGAGATGATGTCGACGATAACTTCTGACCGACTTGAACCTTTCTCGCGTGGATTTCTGTCGTGTCTACCGTATTTACTTGTTTACCGCTAGCATTGAACGATGTTGGTCGTGTGTAGCTATGGCTTCTGTTAGATGCATTTTGCTTAGGGTTGGCTATTCGATAGTATCATACCAACATTGTCTAACCGTTAATAAGCTTAATATCGAGATGTGTACGCTGGTTTTCTTGAAGTATGCAAAGTTCAAATCTTCATTATAATATTATCACACATACACATGAATTATATAGGTATGTAGGACACTATACACTACAGTATATGCAATATAGATGTTCCGAAACCTGATAAGAATTAAGAATAGTTAACATTAGTATTTCTAGTTAGCCTTGTTTCAAGTTATATATGCCACCAGATATCAGCATGATATTTATAGATGCGCGTGTCTTGTTCCAGAATTTAGGCGCTGCAGACGACTAATATGCGCCTCGTTGGCGCACATTAGCCGGACACAGTTGATTGGTTGCTACAGTAAACGATGGCGTTTACTGTATGCGAACAAGGTGTGTACCCATTAACCGAAGTCGTTCTTCGCGGGGCGTTGTCGTATAGGAGCGGCCATCAATAACCGCTCAGCGTTCCTTTTTCTGCTTACTATAGGTCTCCCTCACGTTCGTTTAAAAAAATATAGAGGTGGAGGGGGGGGGGGATTCTTTTGTGTATGACACGACGAGCATAATGGTACCCCCTTTCTGAGACTTCCCCCTCCGTTTTCTTTTCACCCCTTCCTACTAATACTCCGGGTAGACTTTCTTTCCACTTTCTTCGGCACGTCTTAGGTATATACACCTGAATGTAGAAGCTGCAACGAAAAGAGGGTGGAGAAGAAAATTGTAAAAAAAAAAGGGAGGACCGAAACTGGAGGGACGGTGTATACGACATGGAGTGCACAACAATGGCGTCCATTCAGTGACGGGAACGGTGGCGCCCCCCTGCGGAGAACGTTATACGCGCAGTCACCTATAGTTGTATTGGATGACGCAGGACAGCGGCAAGAATGGGTCTTCTTAGAAGCGACCCCACTGTCGTCTTTCTTTCTTTCTTTCCTTCCTTTCTTTCAATCACTCTCTGCACCCTGCTTAACCACACCGTATACACACACGTCTTGCGTGTAATCGATATTTACAAAAGTTGATGCTCACTTTAAGTGGCCGCAATTGTATGAAAGGGGACACTAAAAAGAAAAAAAAAGAGAGGAAGACGATAGTGTGCGATATTTGTATGGAGGGTTGTTGGGGCCTCGGTTCGTTCGATACAGAATCGGCGGAGGGGGGGATAGACGGTGGCTGGGTCGTCAATCGCCTTTGTTGTGGCATTTCGCCGTTCTGTCCATTAAAATAAAAAAAACATATATATTACAAAGAAGGTATATCCGTGTCAAAGCGGTTTGTGGCTAAACGTGGTGTCAACGAAAGAGGGCGTGTCGATCGCGTCGTGGTCTCCTTATGTGGCTCTGATGAGGCGTAACGCGAATGATTCTGATTATAGGTGCGTGTGAATACTTGTTGGAGTTAACTGAGCAGCGGGGTTTGTTTCGGGGGGAGAATTGCGAGAAGGGGGGGGGGGGGCAGTTGCTGTTGAAGCGAGAACCAAAGTTTGGTAAGCCCTATTTGAACGCACGTTGATATCGAAATGATTATACCCTTTCTTCTCTTTCTTTTTTCCTTTCTTTTTTTTCCTTTCTTTCTTTCTTTCTTTCCTCCTTTCTATAAATCACTTTTTTCGTCAACACGGGTGCGATCCCAAGACGCGTGAATCGGAGTGATGAATGAACTGGAGTGGCAGTGTTGGTGGCCTATAAGTCGGGTGGTTTACTTACGCTCGATCGAGTGCATGGGTGATTTCTCTGTTTATATGTATGTAGATGGTGGCTCCGTGTGCCATACCCGCTTTTGTTAACTTTTCTTTTTTTTGCAATATGGGGTGTCTATTCGAACACCATTTTGGCAGTTATTTGTTCAGACGCTCACAAAGAGACCCGATTACATGCCTCGCGATTGTTCGTTGGTCTCGTGCAGTGGTCGTTGACTTGCCTGAACGAGGCTGTTGACTGTGTACAGCATTGTGTTGTCATGGTGCATGGCTGCAGTGTGGCGTGCGATACGAGTGTGTAGGTAAATAGTGTTAATTCTTTGTTACCGAAGCCCCTTAAACGGGTCTGAATGATGGGATGGGGGGGGGGGGGGGGAGGTTCGATTAGTGCCTTTGATCGATTCTTATCGATTCGGTGGTTGGGGTGTGTCGTTCTGTTCTCAAGCAAGGACCGAACGAGTCGTTGTTCATGTAAGCTCCACTCGCTTGACCGGAAACGACATGCTAATCAAGTTTGCGGGGAACGTATAAAAAGACTAACGCCGGCGTGTATGGGTTTGAATGATTGACGTCAGATGTGCTTCTCGAACTACGAAAAGTTCATTATGATTTTTTAATGTTTATGATGTAGTCATGAGTGTTTTCGCCATTAGATACTGCCTCTTTGTTGTTGGAATGGAACACAAAAGCAACGGCGATGATAAACAAAATGTAAAGGTAGAAAGTGCCATGTTATTTTATTTGTGACTATGTTACAGAAATGTATATCCTGGTGATGCGTATAAGGATTCGTATACTCCCGAAATCGAAGTTGAAACGAGCTCGCTGAACAATGATTGAACAGTGACTGATCAGTGAGGCTAACTGAACGAAGCTCTAAGCAGATAATTGACATAATCAAAGTTGCAAATGCTCGTACGAGACAAGGCATCATGATTTAATTGCCATTAAGAAACCGAAATTCCATCAATCAACCAATCAATCAATGTCAGCTCTCCAATCCTGCTAAAATCGTGGAAGAAGAAATAATCTTGCCCCCTTTAACGGCAGCTTGTATCAGTTGTACTTGAAGCAATGAAAAAAATCGTTAATTTAACCACTATATATAGTGGCCACCTCATAAACAGCAACCACGGATGGTGGCTGGATGGAGCTGCACCTTTTGATCGGGTGGTGAAGTACCATATTTATTGATACTAAATATCACTCGAGCCTTCATTTTAAACCATAACTAGATCACTTACTCTTGGTTATTACTGCCTGCCTAATAGTATGTCTCTCATTCACCGTCCCTAAACCTTGATGCTTTCAAAAATGCAGCCTCATCGGGTGAAGCCGTTTACTATCGTGTGGGTAAGTGGCGCCACCTAGGGACATTCTGCGGCGCCTGGGCCGCATGTGCCTCACCTATAGTAATTATGTATCATGGGTAATTATGTATCAAGGTTCTCGTATATTGAAGTTATGTGTAATGGGTCTCACTACAGTAATTAATGTCATTGTGTGCAGTTGAGCTTTTGTTATGCGTTGACTGAATATGCGATGAAAGATACTCTGCCCCCCCCCCTCCCCTTTCGCGCGCACTCTGTATAGTGACGTGTCTTCTCTGTGTATTGGATGCAAATCTCGAAGGCCGTACTTTTCATATGGGGCCCGAAGCCCTCGCAAGCACCGAGACTACATGTCACTGACTCGGGCATTTCAGGAACTACATTTTGGGCAGCAGTACGATTCGGTCAGTAATATTCGGACACTAAGTGTCGGGTCGAAGTACTGAATGAAAAAACAAATCACAGAACACTGTGTATGGGCGAACTTAGCCAGAGTCATTTAGTAGATGTCTCGTAAATCAATTAAGGAAATTTCGAGGCAGCCTAAAGAAAGAATCATCTGCAATATTCTTCAAAAATAAAGAAATAAAGTCTGCTTGTTGCCATCCAGGCGCTAGGCATTTATTGATATGACCTGTTTTCCACACATTTCTTCAGGGCACCAAATATATTGAATATAAAAAAAAGAAAAGAAATTTGGGAAATATACGTAACCGAAGCAACTTCACCAGGTGCTTTTCAGAGCGCCGGACTTCTGAACTTACCTTTCAACTACAACTTACATCCGAAAACAAACATCCAACACCTCGTATATACGGAGAAGTTTCACTAATCAGCTGATCGACTAAACACACATCGAAGGATAGTCGGGGTTACTGAAAAGTCAGGAAAACGCATTGGTCCTCGCACACTGGCTCGTCCAAGGCACGAAGTTCCGTGCAGATGTCACAACGAAATGCACGATAGATGGTGGCGGAACCGACACAAGCCCGAGCACCACTCATCAACGTTCAGCCACACTGCACGGTATTGCACGACCCCGGTAGAACGCAGAGAGCCACGCAAAGGCATACGCCTGCTTGTCTGCGTGCTTTGGGCGCGACATCTGACACCGTGCAGTGAACGGAACGAAGTTCAGTGCACACGAAGAACCGCGATAGCACCGAAGCGCTTGCATATAAACCAGCAGGGGCTCCACATCTACCCGGTTCCGTTACGCTGCACAGTACTATTGGTGCTGAAGCCTCAAATAGCGGACGCCAGGAGGCACGGTGTCGTCTGCTATCGCACGCGCCTCCTGTGCATGCGATATCCGACACCGCACTGAACAGACGGACGCCTTGCTGACGCCACGCCATTGGTCAAACGCTGGCTGTGAAGTCGAAGCTTGCGCGAACAGCTGGTTCGTTGTTGCGCGAAGTGAAACCCGAGCTCCAGCTCGCAGAAGCACCGCCCTATTGCTCCTCCGCGCTATAAATGGCTCCGGCCAGATGTCGTTTGGTCCAATCAGAACTCAGCGAGGCGCAAGTTTCAAGAGGGTAAACTCCCATTGGTTGCATGCGTAACATTTGCTTTAATAAGCGCGTCGAATCGGATTAAGACTGGGAATTGCGGGGTTGCGTTCCGTTCTTTGATTGGAGTGCTTGCTTATTGAGTGCGCAAGTTCGCGGCGGTGAATGGCTCGTCTCGCCTGCCAATGGTTTACACGTAAACAAGTAGAACGATGCTTTTGTGACACCATTTCTACACTCTTATTCGTCTTACTACGGTTTAAAAAGAGAGTAAATTTGGTTTTGAAGAGATTTCTTACTGAAGCTGCGTTGTTAGCTGGTTGCCGTCGTGGCTTACCGCGTTGCTTCTGATGCTATATTTGTGAATTCGATTGCACCTGTGAAAACTATGAATCGAGCCGCGTTGATTAATATATAGGTGCTTTGCGTTTTGATTGGTGTATGCTGACAGACAATTTTTTTGACGTATTGTGTTAGTTTGTTCGTTGTATTTGTTGGAGTTGTAACATGCATGGTATGTTTGTTGTGCACGTTAGTCGAAGCATTACGCCTCCACGATAATTGGTCAAATAATCGAGCTTTTGTAATCTCATTAGACTACGATAACTTGCATATTTAGAGACGTTTAAGCGCGCTATGATTATATAATTTCGAGTGACAAAAAAAAAAAACTTACGTCACGTGTTGGAAATTGAAACGATGATGGTCATCATGTTCCTTTTTGAAAGCAGTAAACTTAAGCGCTTTAGTTGTCTCTATAAAATGGTTAAGAAGTCATGCTTAAATAATTACGGTTTTTTTCGACTGGTTCACAGCGCCCGCATTTCTTTCTTTTTTTTACAATCTTGCACATGTGTGAGCGACGGCACACATACAAACGCACACACAATTGCTGTTGTGATGACTGCGTTATGTTGTTTTAAATCTGCCGCTAATGGTGACCTTGGCGGAGTTTTTAGACACCTAATTACGCCGATATGATATGAAATGCGTATAGATCCAGGATGCGAAGGCACGTGTGTTGTCTCAGTGAATACTGAGTACTGGACTCCGCATATTCTTTTCTTCTTTATTCCTATTATACCCAATTGTTTTTATTCTTTTTCATATTTTAGCTGATGTATAAAAATTGGTCTCGTGTATTCGTCCTTTACTGCGAATGTCATCGAAATAGGATATAGTCTTCTGCTGGCCCTTCTGTTCGTGCATAGCGTCGCATTTTCAGCGCAGCGTAATAAATTTAAGACTAGTCTTTCTAATTACGTATCATGGTTTCATGGAATAAGAAATGCTGTTCATATATGTGTGGAAACGCTTTGCACTGTACACATGTATATATATTTGCTTTTTTTTCTTTTGATGTTAATTGCTGTTTCTTGCCAAGTGTAAAAAAAGGGCAAAAAGAGAAAAAGGAAAAGGAGGGGAAAGGTTCCTTAGCTGCACTGTACCCCTCTTTTAAAATTTTGTTTCCTTGTAATTTTTGATGCATTTTTCTCTGATATTTTTTTTGTTTCGTACTTCCTACCCTTGCTCAATGCCCTATCGGGCCCTGTAAGGTATCAATAATAATAATAATAATAATAATAATAATAATAATAATAATAATAATAATAATAATTTGTAGCAAAGGAACACACCACCTAATACGTATATGCCATTGCGCCTCGAGATATGCGTAATATTTGTTTTTTGATCGGCAGCGTTCACAAGTATGAATGCAGCCGTGCACCAATTTCAAGGTGACTCGGGGTTCAACAAGTGCTTTGACCGCGTGGCAGAATCGCGTGCGTGACGGACGGACCAAAATTTTCCGCGTTCGAGTATCGCAAGAAAGACTTATCGCAACCCCCGTATTCACAAACGCTCCTCGACTCGACTTCCACCCTTCACTTGACAGAGTTGACCACTGCGCCACCGCTCGGCTCAAAATGACGCTGCGCCACTTAGGAATCGCAGCAGACTATCGCTGATATGCAGTGTGTTACCGTGCCTAGAGATGGCACTCCCATCGGCTTTCTTTAAGTGAAGGCGAAGCGTTGAGTGAAGGGAAGTTCTAGGATATACGGGGGTTATCGTCTTTAATGGATATACTGAGCTCACGTTTATCCTCCATTCTCGCCCGCCTATCGAGCACGCGACGCCACATATTGAGGCTGCGGCGGCCACCAGCACTAATAAACGCTGCCCTGTTCAGCCCCCTTCTTCGTCGCATTTACAGTTCTTTCGAGGAGTCTAAAAATATATTCGCATGTCTGCATCGTGCTCGCGTGTCGTGACGGGCACGTGCTATTATGCACGCGCTGCAGTCTGCTCCAGCTATATTTATGCACCCTGCAGGACTGCGTGTATAGGCAGCTGCATGGAGGCATTTTTTTTTATCAACAAAACTTGCTCACTCTGAAGCGCTGCATTGACTTCAATGTTTGTAAATCCCTGTTTTCCTTCCATATTTCCCCCCGACATATTTTTTTTCTGTTTTAAGCTTTTGTTGTTTTCGTGCCCTGGAAAATGTCCAATCAAGTGTATCTGTCACCCACTCCTGCCTACGACTTCGCATAGAAGTCGGCAGTATTCACTAAATAAATAAATAAATAAATAAATAATATAGACAGCGGCTGTGTAGGTTATATCCAACGCTGACAGTGCTGATCGGGTCACGTGTCCTCCAGCCATGCCAGCCCAGTATTCTATACCACTGAGACAGACCGGTGCTTGTGACTTGTTGTCCAACTTGCCTTATTAGGCAGGCTTGATGTCGGCAAAGCAATCGCGTTAATATACGACTCACAAAGCGTTTTACAACATCTAAAGCACAACCAGTCGTCGCACAATGCGAATAGCGTAACGAGTGGGCCGTCCAACGCTCCAACCATTTACATAATGTAACTTAGAAGTGTGGCAGCTTGGGCTAGTTGGTATGGCATGACGATAGTTATAGCGCAAGAACAACACGATGACACGGAGACAAAGACACGTGTCTTTCGTGTCCTTCTTGTCTCTGTGTCGTCGTGTTGTTCTCGCGCTATAAGTATCGTCATTTACAAAAGCTTGCATGTTCTTGTTCCCCTATTAACTGTCGCGCATACCCACTTCAGCGATAATTCCTCGTCGTCGTCAGCCACAGCATGGACAATTGGCTCAAAATTGCTTGCAAGTGTTTAGCGGATACCACGCTTCTCAGAAGAAGGACGAAAAACAGCATAGCGAATGCTGGCCTATACTACACTCAAAAGTTTATTATTAATGTCCTAGTGGGTACAAAGAAAGTGTGTTTGCAGTAGTTACCCAATAAGCGTTTAGAAAAGGCTCTGAAAGACCACTCTTCTAGCGTTCGCTGTGGCTGTGCTGCGCCTACCCCGCAGGCCTGGCGTTTTTTTTTTTTTGTTTCTTCGCAATATTGAGTCATCATCTAACCTATTTGTTTCAAAACAAACTAAATAATAAGTTACTCATGTCATCTTCATCCCGTCTATTACGTTTTCATTACCATGTATCCGTGTTGTATAATTAGTTTGGCTCGTGTGTTTATTGATGTTTTTTGTTGCAGTTGTTCACGAATAATTTAATCATTGGTTCTTAATTTTGCCATTTTTCTCGCGCACCTATTTTAATGCACGCATTTTTTAGCCTCAGTTCTTCTATAGATTTGGGGCATTAGGACCCCTAATATGAGATCTTGGATATATTGTTTCGTTACTTTGATAACAACAAACCTTAAAATTCGAGGCATTTTGCGCAGGAAAGCCAGTGTTGCTGCAGCTGATGGGTCTAAGTTCTGTAACTACCCATCAAAGTTTCATCAATGTTATAGAGCAATCTTTACAGGGATATATTTCAGGATCGTCCAACTGTGCCATAATCACTCAAAGAACTTTTTAGTGATGTTATCTGCATATATTTCTTAGAACGAAGGTTTTGATGTGTAAGAGACGAAGAAACGAAATATCCGGAAAAAATACCCAAGTCTTCCATGCCCTCTTCCCTGATTTGTTTTTTTTTCGTCGCCATAGATTGAGAATTTCAACGCTTGTTATAGAATAAGAGAAAACCGAGAGTATCGAAAAAATACGACCCCCCCCCCCCCCAAAAAAAAAAAAAAATATGCAGGAATTCAGGCCAGCTATGAAATGCGATACAAACGAAGGAAAATGACTTCTACGTCTCTTATGGGACTGGGCACAAACCGCGTTGCGTTGATCAATATCGTGGATCTCTCTATTTCAAAACGATAAAGCTTTTTTTTTGTGTGTGTAATCTTCGTTTTTTCCCCCCTTCGAATTGAGGATATTCGTAAATGATAGCGCGGATATGGTATCTTTCTGGAAAAAAAACACACACACAGAAAGGCGTACGAATGCCCAGAAAATAAAAACACGGATGATATATGCAAATGACGAACTTGGCTCGAGCAAGCCGGCGATGGCATGCGACGATTCACGAAAATTCGACTAGGGAACTAAATAAAATGCGAAGAAACATGAGGCAATTTAATCTTCATCTCTCAATCAACACATCTAAGCGAGCCAAATGGCACACAGTAACACGACACGATTGAAAAAAAAAACAATAACAAAATGAAAACGCCCCCCCCTTTTTTGCATGGGCACTCAGTCAGTCCAAGAAACGCACGCGGGGGTAATTTTCCTCGCCTGCCTGCAGCGTCCAAAAAAGCCGGTGACCTGTTGCGAGGGGCGGCTGCAGAGACCGTTGCCTACGTCATCAAGTCCGCGTGTCTTCTCTCTCTCCACGTAAGAGAGCGAGAAGGAAAACGTCAAGTCGAGACGCTGACCTTATACGCCCTCCTCTCCTCTTTCCTTCTCTCAGGGCGCACATGTTTGCGGCCAATTATCCATCCTTTCGAGCGTTCGACGTACCTTTTCCTTCGTTCTGTATTTTTTATGTGTGTGTTTTTGTTTTTCTTCCCCTGTGTACCGTGTGTTTTGCTTCTCGGTCGTTCTGCTATAGATGTTGGAGGAAGTAATTTTCTTTTCAGAGGGCAAAGGAAAGAAAAAAAAAAGAATGTAAACTGTTCGAAGCTAAGCAAGGTGCCGAATTACTGTTTGTGTTCGATGAAGCGAAATGAACGCGCTGCAACGTGATGCTTATGTTTCCTTCTTTCTTCTTTCTTTTTCTTTTTTTTTTCCATGTCGTCGCTCCTCGCGTTATGTGTATATTGCAAGACACACGTGCCCTGCTCCTTCATGTGTCCAGACTAAATGCTCGTTGTCGTTTGCTATACGGTCCCCAACTTGATTTCGAATAATTAACGGCAGTACGGCGGAAGCTGTAGATAATGACGTTGATAGAAATTGACCCTACCAAGATGGCAACCCCGAATTTTGTGCATTTTGCGAGACAAGCAAACCATCTCGTCTTTTCAGCACTTCCGACTGCGTCGGCCCAGACGAAATGCTCATAGTCGTCTGCTCCTGCAGCCGTCTGCTATGCGGTCGCTTCTGTTCTGGTTAAATAGGTGCAGTATGGCTAAACCAGCAAACCTTGTTGTTTTAACCTTGCGGGAAAAAAATAAAAATGAACGCACTGTTGCTGTATGCTAATGCTTGCTCGACACGCTCAGAATATGCCGAAGTAATTTAACTTGCGCAGCTTTTTGAGGTCTAGAACACGAAACTTGCGTACCTTATGCACACAATTCTGTCATTCTATCAAGTCATTGCCCTCCTTGTGCGTCTCGGCTCTAAGCCTTTCGCAATGATGCACGGTTTTAACACGCGCGCGAGCAGTTCCTCAGTGCGCCCTCTATTTAACTTGCTGTCTCTCTCTCTCTCTTTCGTGTGTTGCAAATTCAGAGCAAACTGCCGGGTGACGTTATGGGAGCCACGCTCGTCGAGTCGTTTGCAAAACGTTCGCAAACTGGAGCGACGTAACTCGGTCGCGCTGTCGTCGGAATCGGGGTGCTTGTTGGCGCCCCCTCGCGTCTCACTTCGAGGTCAACCAGGTAATTCACCGGCGACGTTTTGTACGTGGCTATTACGCAACTTTATCTTCGTTGTAAAGACTTTTATATTTGCTCATGTTATTCTACTTATGCACTTAAATTTTTTAATATATAGTAATATATATATATATATATATATATATATATATATATATATATATATATATATACCCAATGCATTAAAACAAGATAGACTTCGGCACACCACTGTATATGCACTGTGTGCCCCGAGGGCAAAATAAAATAAATAAATAAAAATTAAATAGGGTGCAATGTGTCGATTTTGTAATATTATCTAATCGTCTTGAGTGTGTATTGAGATTGATATGTTTTCACGATGAAGTCACTGTGATTCTTTTGCGTTGATTAGGTCGTTTTTCGTGTTTGTATTATTTTATGGTCAGGCCTGTTGCCGACGCTTGGTTATATCAATGGCGCGTGTCTGAATGAAACAAAAATGGTTTAATCACAACCACGACTTGATGCGGTGATTCCTTTGTACATAGTAATATTTTGCATGTGATGCAGAGCACTCGCGCTGAAATGTGATTGAGCACTGGCACGTTTGGAATTAGAAGGGAAAAAAAGTAGACGATCAAAGTCGTCGGCGTCTTTTTTTTTTCTTTATTAGACGGGCGAACACACACTTGTGCGTACATATAGGTATTCCTATAAGTATTTATTTTCAAGAGAGCTTTATTGAACCTTGTTTGTAAAACTGACGACACTTTTTTCTTGAAATGCCGTGGTGAAGAATGATCAATATGACCGAAGACCCCAAACTTTGCAGTGTTTTTGCATGGTTTTGCGGAAATAACGCGGAAATATTTCGTAATGCTGTTTTTGACTCTTCGTTAAACCTGTATAGGTTCGTTTCGATATGCTGCCTCTGGTCAAATAATGCGCATGGAGTTATTTTTTGCAATGAAGTTGTTTTTATACCGACACAAATGCATTCACAGGCGAAGTCAGAAATTCACGTTTAAAGAAGAAACAAAAAATAGGTAGGGGGGACGAGGAGGCCAACTCATGACTTGCTTCATAGCATGAATGGAACGAATTTGTTGAGAAATTGAAACACATACGCATCACTTTTTTTTTTAATTTCGTTCAGACAGTCAGACTAACTTTTTCGTGGTATAATGTGTGATTGCGCGAAATCATACGCCATTTCAATCGTGTATACTCTGCGCCATTACGAAGTTTCATTCTCTTCAATTAAATTTTGTGTTTCAACAAATACGATCGGGACGACAACCAGGACAAAAGGCTTAATTTAATTTTAATTAATTTAATTAACACCCAGCCAATCGAGCGAACTTCTCTCGATTGGCTGGGTGTCAGCGTATTACACGAAGTATGCGTTAAATACGCAGGCCGCGAACACTACTTCATGGGGCGCCAATCACGCTCTTTTTCTTAAACAAGAACAACAATCTTGAAGGGAAACAAAAAAAAAAAAAAACCGCGTCGTGCACCGACGCACTCGGCTCCCGATAGAGGCGCTGTTGCCAGCGCCCGCTTCGCCACTTACAGCCGCGCCATTCTCTCTTTATATTTATTTCTTGTCTTTCTGTGTTCCTTTTTTTGTCGTTGCATCGCGGGGCGCCTTGAACGAGCGCCGTCTCCTCCCACTGCCGCCGGCGGCCAGGTAATTCCAGGTGCCGGGAAGGAGGTTGGCGCCATTTTGAACGCGTCGACCCTCTCCACGGTCGCCATCTTGGCCGGACGCCGACGTCGTCTGCTCGCATGCCGACGAGCAGACGACCAGCAGGCGGCGTTTTTTGTTTTTGTTTGTTTCCGCAGTGTCGTCTGCATGCGTCATCGCGTTGGCATGCGAGTCACCTGTTTAACCTTCCGTCTGTCCGACCGGAAGTGCGATACCCGAATTTAATTAAAACGATGTGTGTCACAATGTACGATTCACTTTTTCTACTATATACGGAATCTCTCCTTTGTGTATCGGTATAGTGCACTACGATGTACAATTGTAAGTTACCCGCAGAAAAAATCGGGGTTTTCATCACACTAAATGTTCAATCAGTATAAGGAATATCTACAAATTGATGCGTCACGTTCATTAATCAAGAGTAATCTTTGATTACTAATGACACGGTGTTCCATTTCATGTTTTTCATTACTGTACACATTTCCCGGTTCAAAGAGCCACTGGTTGTTTCCAAGTTACTTTTTGTTCACTTCACACTAATGATTAGCGGCGTGAAATCTTCGTCAAGCGAAGCGCTGTCGTTAAAAGCTTTCAGCCGTCAACTTGAATGCTTATTTCCTTAATTAAAGCCTCGCACTGTCCAACTCTTGACTACGGTTGGGGTCATTGCGTGCGCAGTACTAAAATAGGATGTTTATCTCTGGACATCCGGGTATAATTTATTTTCAGCGCGCTTCGCGATTGTTTATGGCGGCCAACGGCAGCGAGGCATTGCTGATCGTAAGGAGATTTGGCACGCCGGCCAAATATTCTGTGTATAAGCCGCAGCGAAATACTTCCTTTTTCGCCTATGTATACTTTTTATCCAACGCGTTTATAAGCGATCTTCTCCGAGCAAAAAAGGTCGACATGGGCTCATGGGAAGGCGCGTGACAAGTGGCGCAAACGACATTTTGAATATCGTCTGCTAGCGATCTTGGATTGTAAGTCGTCTGCAACGGTGTAAAAATGCGTCATGGGCTGTGAAAGGAACATTTTTAAATATATTTTTTTTAATTTTGGCAACATATTCATAAAATTGTGTAACTTAGCACCGACCAAACCGATTTCATGCTTATACGCGTTTACTGTATAACGTTTGATTGTTAAAAATACAAAACGGCGAGTTAAAACATAAGGTCAATATGACGTCACCAAAACCTACCCGTAAAAGCCTGTGGAGTCGTCTGGAAGCATGTTTGATTTTACATCGTCGTGAAATCGATAATTGAACGAAAAATACACGCGTACATCATTAACAGTGATCTCCGTGCTGTCATTGTCAGAACATCGTCATTCTAAATTAGAGTAAAACCACGAAAAATTTAACACAGTGTCGGACGTGATCTGCAGCGGACTGCGAAGTCCGCAGTTTCGTATATATCTGGGGCAACCGCGCATAGTTTGTGAAACGTGGATGTTTAAGTCGGTATCTTTGAACAAACTTCACGACTTCAGGAAAGTTTGAGCTATAGATCTTACCGCGACTGCAGGCGCATTTGTAGATAAAAAAAAAAGGTGTATCAAGGTACGTTTGCGTGACCTTATGCAGTCATAGATCTATTTTAAAAAAAGAAAAAAAATCACGTTACGCCCATTCCCCCCCATCCCCCACAAAAATCGTTCGATTCGATTGCTGATATAAAGCCAAGGCAGAAAAAAGTTCCGACACTAAACGAATACATCCCTCGCAGTTGCGTTTCCTCAAGCTCGCGACTGTGAAGAAAAAAAAAACGAACAACCAATAAAGCGTTGCGAATATCTAACGGTTCTTCTCTGTTCAAAGTCTTCGAAGCCGAGCAGCAGACGATCACAGCAGACGACAGACAACGACGGCTGCCTTCTGCATAGAGTCACGTCTGTTTGTGTTTTCTCTGGACAGTGACTGACCACCTGCGTGCAGTGGCAGTCACGTGACCTTTTCGTTTATCCTTTTTTTTTCTTGGCACGAGACCGTCGGAGGACGCGGCGGCTTTATCGGATGAGCGAATCGGCTTCCCAAATGGAGGCGGAGTCAGCGTCAAGAAGGAAGAGTAGGGCCAGGCAAGAAAAGCAAAACGGAAAAAGTATACGTTAGTGAGGCCGCGAAGAGGCGGCCAACTTCTGCACGCGCAGTAAGCAGCGTCGTCTGCTCTCGACGCTGACGTCATCGCTCCACCCGCGCCGCCATGTTTGTTTCAACCCTCGCCCTGAGACAACGTCACCGCTCGCTTGGTTCTTGCTCGAGAGAGGTCGAATCGCGGGTGGCAGAAGTCAGGTAAGCGTGCAAATAAGTAAAAAAAAAGACGGCAACGCGAAAGACGAAGAAACGCGACGCTTGAAACTGCGGCGCGGGAAGAGGTTACTTCTGCCAGCGAATGTATAAACGCTGTTGCGTGACGCTTGCGTATAAATATCGCAAGCGCTTGGCGTCCGAACAGTCCATGCGGAACACTGAAAACACAACGATTGGTTTCCTTCTTTCTTATTTCACTCTCCCTCGCATTCGCACGCGTCTTATTTCTCTCGCAAGCGTCTGATGCGTTCACGCTTGGGTCAGTGGTATACACACGAAGCAGCTCGCCGCAATAAACGGAAATTACGTCATCACCATGACGGCGCGAAGGGTTCTGACACTTCACTATTCGCAGCTATGCGCGAACCAAAGAGTAAGACTGCCAGCAGTTGCAGCCTTTTGTTGTTGTTCCTCCGTCATACTTGCAGATCCCTTCTCCTGACCATACATCGAAGCACGCAGGCAGATCTCGCGAAGTTTGGAGGACGCCGAAAAGTTTTTGGTTAACGTCACCATACTGCACATATGAGGACTTTCGCCATTCCGGGAACTGCGACGCTTGGAAGGGCCGACTGCAATATAATGATCAGTAGCCGCTGGAGTGAAATGAAAGGACACTTCACGCTTCCTGATGGCGAAGGGGGTATGCCTTGATGATAGCCACATCCGGCCACCACGAGGAAGGAGCCGAAAGAAATAAACGAAGACGACGGCATTCTACGAATAAGAAACGAACTACGAATAAAGGTGAAAGTTTTTAGAAGCGAGCATCGATTAAAGCTGGCCACCGCGTGCAGCCGTGAAGTTTTTCTATCGTTCCGACAGGTACAATTAGAGAGTGAGGGAAGTGTGTGCACGAGAGTGGGACGAGCTTTTGTCGAGGTCCGCGGAGTAAACAGTTCTGCCTATTTTGTTTGCTTTTTTAACGTTCCCGGCAGGACTGTCTATTGTAGGCAAACTGTGCGTATGCCGGGAAAAAAAAAAAGAAAACAAATAAACCTGCAGCGGGTACGAAGCGAGAGACGCGTCATCGCCTTCGAGTTTTAGAAGGGCGCGTGGATGGGCTCACAAAGGGCTGCTTGCCGGTCAAGCCCGAATGATGTTCCTCGTACTACGAGCGCATACAATGGGTTCGACGAACCGAGGGCTATCCTGCAGGTACACGAAAGCCTTTCTGGCGTGCCTCCCTCTTCAAGTCCCCCATCCCCCCTCCGACGTCACCAAAACTCCTCACTACCGCCTCTCCCTCAACTGCAAACTTCATCCTTCTTCGGAACTGACAGTCTGACAAGGGCACTCCGAGGGGGTTTGCAAGCACGGTGCTGTTGGTTCTCGGTCTGGGGAATCTTCGTCCTATCTGCCTGTGAAGGCGCCGAAGTGGGGCCATTGAGGACCCTTCGGAGAATGTGTCGCGCGTGGAAAGCGGAGACATGGGACGTTTCGGTTGTAGCCGATTTCGCTGTCTCGGAGAAGGAAGGAGTGTACTGACAAGGTGATAAGGCGATCCATGCTTCCTGCAAGCAAAGCTCTCTTTAGGCACTGCGCCGTGCTCCCGACCGGGTTGCAGAAATTAGGTGCCTTTTCTCATCTTCTAACCACTACCACCACCAAGCAAAGCTCCTACATACTATACATGTGGAAGGGCTGCGGAGGTGTCTTTCCTCGCCTGGACTGCGCTTCTTTAGTTACCGGACCATGTTAGTCTGTGGAAGGATTCACGAGCAAAGTTGTTAGGTGGGCTAGCTGGCTTATCAACAGTGTGGCAGAACCTCAGAAAGAAAAAAAAAACTGGACGGTGAGCAGCCAGAACACAGCGCATGTTGCAGAATGAACCACCATTACAGAAGGACAGGGACCACTACTAACGCGACGTGTCGGCCATGCTTTTGATTTCCGCGATGACAGGGATGTTCAACTCAAAGTTTCTGAACGATTCCGTTGATATTTGGCTATCATTACCCACACTATATACTACTCGTTCGTGCAAAATGCCTTTCGTTGTGACGTTTCGGTGTGGGTGCTTGCTCTCCGCGTTAACATAAGTACGACGACTAACAAAACGCCATTTTTCATTGTCAAAGAGTGTTGTCTAGCTGCACTTACTTCCACGTGCCTTAAACACATGTTAAACACGCTTATTCGAAATAAACTGAACCAACTAAACTTTTTTATTTTAAAGTACGATCGTGACCGATGCTTAACATAAACGCCACAACACACGTTCATCCGAAGGTGAATTCAATGACGCGACGTTTCGGCTATGTCTTTCCGCTCTCCGCGATGACAGAACTTCACCCTCACACGACCCCGGGGGGGAGGACATGCGGAGACAGACGTATGGATGATGATGGGTTGATGAAGTTACGTGCGACTCTGAGACAAAGTGCCTCCGGGCGCCGCTTCTCCTTCCTATCTGACAACTGGCATGTACACTGAGAAAGATACTGCGCACCTTCCTTGTTTCTATAGAGAACCACTCTGCTCGTTTCTGCGTGAAGAGGCGGTGACGTGACGTTTAGGCTACGCTCTTTCGCTCTCCGCCTGTCCAGTTCCTGCTTCCCGACACCTGACAAGTGGAGTCGAGCTCTCAACGATTCCCCGAGAAACGAGGCTTCACGGTTCCCTAGACTCGGGTTTCGATGGCCAAACGAATTCCAAGCTTGTATGCGAACAAATCTGCTCACGACGCATGGTTTTCGTTTCAAAGTTGCTGGAATGGTACGTGTCTAATGTGTCATTCCGCGATGGTATACGCAACGTCTCAACCGCGACACGTTCGCGAAATTTCTACGAAGACAACAGGGTTGGAACTTGTCGAAAACTCCGCACGTCACGACTTAATGCTAGCATGGTTAGGAGACTACAAAGACAAAGGGTCTGTGGACGGACACGGAAGCGGGTACTTGAATCCCGAAACGGCCAACGACACGTTGTTACGTCCAGCTGTAAACGCACACGGCGAAAGGTCGACGAAGCGAACATCTCTTACCGTCGACACACGTCACATCACAAACACTCAACGTCAATCAAGGTTACGGAAGCACTAAAATCGCGTAACAGCTGTTGCAAGAGCGCGCGGAAACGCGAACACGCTCCGGATATTTCAATATCGGCAATACGCACGTCGCTCCAGCAGCCAATCACAAGCCGAACGCGCTTTTTATAAGGAGGTCGTTAGGCCGAACCATGGAGGAGATCGTATCGTCCGTTAAACAGTGCGTCGTCTGCATGCAACCGCGCGAAGGCCTAGTGCCTATAGGTCGGCCAGACGATTTGCACACAAGGGCTACAGCGGCGGCGGCGGAGACGCTCTGCAAGGCGCAGGCGTAACTCTCTCAAGGCTTGCGAGAAAAACATAGATGCGATCTTTATGCCTACTGCGCCTTTGCGACTTCCACGAAGCGAGTGATACGAAATACCTTGCTCGGCGCGCCGGAGCGAGGCCTTTTCTTTTGCTTTTTCGTACTCCTCCCCTTAGCAGATGACGTGTGGCCGAGACTTCAAGAATTGTAATGGCGCAGCAGGCGATATTTTCCGTTTCCCTTAGCAGACGACGCGCCATTGCGAACACGAAATCACGGCACAGAAGTTTCGTGTAAAGACGCCTTCACGGCTCGAAGTCACGATCGAGAGCGACGCGCGTCCACGTCATCATCAAAGTAGGTACGGAGAACAAAGCGAGTGAAAAGACGTTGCCGCCGCCATGGGGGCTCGGAATAAGGCGAAGACGTGTCATAATCCCAGAGGCGACGTCGTCTTCTTGGTCCCCGGGTTGCCCCCGAAGTCGTCGGTGAGGTCGATGCTGGACGTGCCTGTACCATGACTGTTCCAGAAGGTGTCGCCGATGGTGTTGAACACGGGGCACAGCTTGGCGCGCCTTGATTTTTAGCGGGACGGCGCGGCGCGCGCGATCTCAACAGGACGGTGTACACCCACACAAGTTGCACAAGGAACACGCACTTTTCGGGCAGAAGACAATAAGGGCCCGTACATGAAGGAGAGAGCACTAGTGCAGCAACCCACCTGTGGGCACCGCGAGCGGCGGCTGTCGGTGTTGCTGGCGGCCCGACCCGGTCCTCGCTCGTCGGTTGTTCAGGGCTACCGGCTAAACCCGAAAAACCAGTCTCCTGCTCGTCCGCCATGGCTGCCAACCTGTTTGGCGGGCTTCTCTCGGCAACGCCGTCAGCGAGCCATGCGGCCGTTACGCCTGGCCTGCCGCCGATGCCGGCTGGTGTAGCGCCGGTGTGTTGGCGGTGCAGGTGGGAGAGGCTCGGGCGCCTTCTCGCCCCCAATCGCGCGTTTCTTCTTCCCCCCGCCGACGCCACCGAGCGGAGCGACACCTGACGGCGCCATCTTGGCCGCGGGGGGAGAAGACAGGTGCACGCGCACCACTACACCACCGAGAGCCGCGCCGCCAGGGCAGGAGCCGTGGTGGTACGCGTGGCAGGTATCCGCGAGAAGGCGAGGACGCCTTCTCCCGCCGACTCTCCCTCCCTCTTGATGGTTCTCCGTGATGGTGGTGGGGGAGGATGTACGGAGAAGAGGGGAGGGAGACCCTGAAGAGAAGAAACGCCGGCAGTGCCTTTGTTGCTCTTCGGTTTTGGTTCGGTGGTACGAAGCTCGCGGACAAGGCCTCATCGGCTCTTGCTTGCGAGGGACACTGTCTGGTTCGGCGATGCCGTCAGTAGGCATGGCTGACGCATGCTGCGAAAGATTGACCGCCAGTGTGCACTGATTGTTAGCGTGTAGGACGGGACGTGTGGGAGGGCATTTGTTTTCATTCGCGACGCCTTGTGGCGTCAGATAGTTGCGGAACTTCGCCCTTGTGCCGGGGACGCAGCCAGGCGCTACACGCTTCGAGCCTGGTGCTGTCTGACTGGCAGGCTTGGCAGCGAACATGCACTGTTTGTAGATGGCAGGCAGTCGTGAGAGAGGGTAGGCTGTGGGCACTGTTTTTCTCTTTGCGGAGGTTTGGGCGGATATGCAAGAATTTGACTTGTCCCTCCCTGAAGGGGCGACTGCAAGACGCTTCCTCGGTTAGATGTGATTACAGGCTCCCTATATGATAAGTGGTCTTCTTTAATTCTATACATATAGTCGGCAGTAACTTGTCATAGCTCTGTCTGAAAAAAAATATTGTAGTTAACCGCATCGTGAGTTCATGTCGTTTATAACATGCGTGAGACATCGTTACATATTATGCTTCCGTGTGTCAGTCACATCATTACTTAGCTGTTAGATGGCTGATCGACATATCCAAAGAACAGAACAAAGGGCGGACGTTCGGAGGCATAAGACGTTTCCTATCTTCAACTATGACCAACTAGCTACTTGTACATATCTAAAGCGAAACTACAATTAACTGTATCTAAAGAAGCCCGCAGGTCGCGGGATCGAATCTCGGCTGCTGCGGCTGCATTTTCAATGGAGGCAAAAATACTGTAGGCCCATGTGCTCAGATTTGGGTGCACGTTAAAGAACCCCAGTTGGTCGAAATTTGCGGAGCCCTCCGCTACGGGAGGAAGGACAGAGAGGCGTCTCTCATAATCATGTGGTGGTTTTGGGACGTGAAACCATACATATGAAGCAATCAGCCAGCCCTTATCTGACATTGAAACATAACTTTTTTTTACGTGTTAGCAATATAGGAGACCACCTGTAGCAGTTGCAGAAGTTCTAAACAGTGACAGAAGTGTGTACGTATCTAGGACGTCCATCAGACGTCCACAAAACGTCTCGCTCTTCCTCGTTTATAATGTACAGGTACGGGAAAATAATCGCCGGTCCAGGATCGATATCGCGGCTTAATCGCATCTCACTGAGGCAATCAGGATGTTGATATGCCTCTTTTTTTCCTTATGCGGATGAAGGATAAGAGGAAGTGAATATCCGAGGACCCTGCTGCATCCTGTGAGCACCTGGAAGCAGACACATATCTAATGGGCTTTTTATGTGGTTCACGGCCGCGGTGCGTCCAAGGAAGTGGCGTTCGCGGATGACAGTCCGAAACGAAGCTTGTGCACCGTGGCTGATATGCGAACTGAGAATTTAAATCTGGTAATGTCGAACGTTCCACTGCACAACAGCGGCGCATATTCAAGAAAACGTCTTGGCAGACTTGCCTTCTAGTGTATATATATATAGCGCCAGAGCAAATAGTATTTTCGTTCGGTGTTTACGCTTACAGCGAAGTACACAAGACTCGTGAGCGACGCTTTTTATTTATTCGGCCAGACTGCGGCCTTCATCAGTTGTGAGGAAGGATGGACTCCGGCGGAAATGTCAATAAATCGCTTTACACGAGCACCTTCTGTACTTAACTGAGCCCATGTATGGACATGGGCCGGGCATGTAGCGCGTAGACAGGATACCTGCTGGTCATTAAAGGGTAACTAACTGGATTCCCAGAGAAGGCAAGCGGGTTATGGGGGAGACAGAATGTTAGGTGGGCAGATGAGATTAAGAAGTTTGCGGGTATAAATTGGCAGCAGCAAGCACAGGACCGGGTTGACTGGCGGACCATGGGAGATGCCTTTGTCCTGCAGTGGACGCAGTCAGGCTGATGATGATGATAATGATGACGATATATCTTTCTAACTGAAAGCGAGGAAACAACTCGGCGTCTCCCTTCGACTCATCGTGAGGACCTCTCGGCCTGCCTCCTTACATATGATCTGTAGGGGTGGGGTGGGGAGGAGTAGTAGACGCTTTTTATACATACGAAGACAGCTTTCGCAGATGTGATGTATAGCCGCGTTCAAAATAGTCGCAGGGGAGTTTTTTTTTTATTTTTTGTTGTTGTTGTGGAAGGTGGGGTGAGGACCGGTTTCTGATTGGGTCGAACTGTTGGTCACCTCGTTGACTGCCCTTTGGTTCCTTAAGGTCACGTTTATCTTGACCGAGCGTGGATGTTTCTTCGTGGGCTGACTCTTTATATACAAGTCTGTCTATGCATACATGCATGTGGAACTTCGTGAAGCGACGTACAGAATACGTACATACGTGGACGTCTATGCGACATCTGTGTGTATGTGCACTGCCTATAGATATCGAAGCGACGTCGTGAGTCCGTTCACACTGCTTCGGAACATTGCTTTGGTAGATCGCATATACTTGTATGCTGCTTAGGTGGATTGACGCTGTTCTTACGCCGGAGGGAGTTGTATAAAAGTAAACTTAAAAAAAACAAAAAGAAAAGGAAGGAAAGAGAGCAAGAAGGAAAGAAAGGTAACATCATATGTACACGTGTGAAACCGACAACGCAATTTCTGCGAAACGAGCTCTTCCACTTTATATGGCGTTAAAGGTGTCGTACATTTTCCGCCTCTTCACTTAATTACACCCCTCAAATGTCGGTGTTATAGCGAAATTAAGGTGTTGCGAAGGTGTTTTACTTACGAACACGCTACTTGTGAACATAAAGGTGCCTCCAAAAGTGGTGGTAACGCAAACACTCTTATTACACCGTTAACGGTGTAAAAAATGTTTAGGGTGTATTTTCTCTGCGTATTCCTGATTTAAAAGTTGACTAAAGCTGGTATTCGTAACGACTGTTTTCTCTTAAAATTTTATATTTGTAAATAATTAAGCTGTGTGCGTGTTGTGTGTGATACGCATGAAAGTTTGACGCAACCTTAATGAAAGTCAGCAGCTAATGAAGCCCGAAGGAAGGTATATCCTCAATTGTATTGTTTATTTAACTTATTCCAATGTTTGTGATTAAGATGCAAGTTGCACAGAATAGCGTCGCCTGGTTTGTCACTGGTAATTTCAAGTATATGAAGCAGCATTTCATCAAATAAGACAACTTCAGTTGGAAAATCCTATCTCAACGCGGCCTAACAATCAAACTGATACGTTTCTTCCAAAATTACTCCTATCTGACAAGAATCAATAATGAATGAATTATGTACATCCCCTTCTCACTTGATATCTAGACATGGTTATGATGAGCGTAATGTTCTGCAAATGCGCTACCGCACGAATATCTCTCGATGTTTCTTTTTTTCCCCACACCTCCACGCACTGGAACTACTTCCTAAGTGTAAAATCTAATATAATCGTAAAATATCAAATTGTGAAATATTAACCCTAGTTCCATTCGTTTTAACATCATAATTTTCCGTGAGTTATAATGTACCTGTCTCTTTACTCTTGCTATTATCTTTTTCCGTTTCTTTTTATTTTCTTGATGAAGTGTGCCTGCATTCAGGTGATTTAGTATGTATTTGTTGGTACTTTTCAATGCTGTTCCTACCGCACTGTAATTAGCCCATATATTAATTTTTGTGTGTTGGATTTACAAATATATTGCAATGCAACTATTGTTCTTCAGTTGCCGCCCCCCCTGCCCATGCAATAATGCCCCCAGGTGGTGCATGTACTTATTTAACTAATAAATGAATAAATATTTGAAGAACGTACAGTAGACGACGAGGCTCGCCGTCGGCAGTGGCCGAACCCGTAACAATGACTACAATACAGTTTGAAAAAAAAAGAACTGTACAAAACTGTACCGTATACCTTCCTTCGTGCTTCATTAGCTGCATGTTTTGATTAAGACTGTGTCAAACAATGAAACGGGCCCCCAGGATTCTCCTCTTTCACACACTGAACGTTTGATGTACACTCTTAATTATGTAAGAATAGCAGACTGGGCTTGTTGGTTTAACATATTTGCAGCTTAAGGCGCGAAAACGACACGGACGAAGAGAGACAGTACACACACACGGAGCGCCACTTCCAACAAAGATTTATTTCGAAAGAGCACAGAACATATATAGACACCGCGCGCGCCGTCACCGTGCCTTAATGCGCAGCCGCATTTAAGTAGCGGCGCGCGCGGTGTCTATATATGTTCTGTGCTCTTTCGAAATAAATCTTTGTTGGAAGTGGCGCTCCGTGTGTGTGTACTGTCTCTCTTCGTCCGTGTCGTTTTCGCGCCTTAAGCTGCAAACTCTTAATTATGTCCTGCGTGCACGAAGTGCTGGATGTAGCCAGGACACTGCGCCTCCCTTCTTGTTTCCTGGCTATAGGTCGCACTTTATCCGGGACTACATTAAGAGTATATATGCGTCCACTGGACTGCAGAGTGACGTCGTGAGTCCGTTGACATTGCTTCGGTATACATACACGAGATCACCGCTGTGGAGCGAGTGGCGTAGAAGTAAAAAAAAAATTCCGCCATATCCACGAAGTGAATGATGATGAGTGGGCGAAGCTCTGGAGGTAAACCTGGTAAACCATGAATCCTCTGTACATTTTGCCCACTCGATTTTATTACATCGCTCCCCCTAGCGTACGTCGCCGCACTAAATCGAACGATTGCCTTCAACCAATGACACGCGCCATATGTGACATCATTCCTATTTTATAAGATCTCGCGTCTTTCATCAACTACAAGTACCGCTTTCTAGTTTATAACATCTTGCATCTTTTCATCATAAGCTACAAGTACCACCATCTAGTAAACACTACAAGAACTAAACGAGAGGTGGCTACATACAGGAGACGGTACCGCCATCTAGTGAACACTGCAAGAACTAAACTAGAGGTGGCTACATACGGGGGACGGTACCGCCATCTAGTGAACACTGCAAGAACTAAACTAGAGGTGGCTACATACAGGCTACAGGGGACGCACAGCCCACGCCCTAAGGAGCTTCGCCCCTAAAAGAAAGCAAAGAAACGTGACATGTAGCCGAAAGACGAAGAGCACAGGAAGGTGGGTAATACGAGTGTGGTGAGAGAAAAATGTCGCGACGGCGTTGACCTTGCTGTGCGGCCGAGGGCTGCATTTACGCAGAAATCGCGTATGCAAAGGCCTCTCTCTCGGGTGCACGCCCTGCAGTGTGAAAAGAGGGGCCACCTCTTGCGTCACTGCCAACCGCCGCGTATGTATACGACTGTGGCGTCGTTCGCGTTGCAATGAATACAGCGGGCTATTAAAACACCGCGTGACATGTAGTGGATGTTCCCGCATATGTGCGATTTTTTGGGTTTTAATGCACTGAAACGATTGATGCCGCGTCGACTGTATTAGTTAGATACGAGGGATGCCTACTGAAACATGTGTGACATTCATTCCGGTGACTCCATGTTTCCGCGAGATTCCTGCGGAAGTAGGTAAGTGTGTATACATGGAAGGCAAGGATTCCATGAGAAAAGACCGCGTCGACTGTATTAGTTAGATACGAAGGATGCTATGCTGAAATGTGTGTACCATTCATTCCAGTGGAAGGCAAAGATTCCATGAGAAAAGATGTATGCGGAAAATCAATCAATTCCACAAGGAAAGGTTGAATTATTGGCATGGTACACATTCAAAGGAAGCACGTGTATGAGTGACTCCTTTTGGCGAGTCCTGACTGGCCACATATATAACTCTCTTTGTGGAGACTTGTTGACTCCGTTGTGCGTAAGACGACTCTCCGAAGGGAGCACACAGGGATCTGTATACGGAGAGATACGGCGTGTCTCTATCAAGACAGTCGTGTACGTGACAAGCTCTCAAGCAAGAGTCATGGGACACTTTTTAGATGTGAAGCGTCTTATAGTCGAACTCAATCCGGTGTGCGGCGTGACCACCCTTACTGCGCATGCGCGTCTCTCTCCCCTTTAAAGCTCTCTCTCTCTCCTCTCGCAACGCCGACGCAGGCAGCATCTGCTATTCCACGATTACGCGACTTCGCGATTTTCTTTTACAGCGAAAGCTGTTGTGGGATCACAACTAGGGTCACGCGCAGTTGTCCGCCGCCGCCGCCGGTGTCCGTAACTACATCGCGCGAAATTGAAAAAAAACAACTGACTACCAAATACACAGTGGGGCTCGAAGCTCGGGTCCGAAGGGTGCCAGCGCAGTGCTGTACCACTGAGCTTCGCGGATGTTCTTTTTACTTTCATGCTATTTATTACACTGTGTATTAAAATAAACATAAAATGACACCTATAGTATGGAACATATGTACAACCACAGAGCGACAATAAGCGCTTTAGCGTTACTAAAGAAACACTCGACAATTAATGAAGTTCAGTAAAGCAGCGAGAGTTCTTCAAATTGCGTTATACACAACAGGTGACAAGGCAAAGCACCTCACCAAGATGTGGCACCAGTCCGGTTTGAAGTCCATTTCATCATAAACGCCTTTTAGGTGGAGAGCCATTCTATATGAAATGTGAGCTCGAAAAAATGGTGGGTTCTGCGTTGCGATCTTTCATACGCATCTTCCATATACTGTCAATACCCATGAGAAAAAGCATATCAAGAGGCACTTCACCAAATGATGTCGGCAATAGATAGCTGATAGTGTAAAAAGTAATATCAAAAATGTTTTTTTCAGAGTCCGCTGAAGGACATCCCAGAACAAGATAGCATCTTTGCAACTAACAAAGGAGTGTTCTATTGTCTCTGCTTCATCACATATAGGCGTTAGTCAACACAGGAAACCAAAACACCCTTTCTTTTTAACCTTGGGACTTGTTAAACTTGGCATGCTTGATGTCGGGAAAGCCATCGCGTTAATACGACTTTTAAAGCGTTTTACAACATCGAAAGGACAACCAGTCGTCGCACGATGCGAATAGTGTAACGAGTGGGGTGTCCATTGCTCCGACCCACCACAAAAGCTTGTTCTTGTTTGCTTGCTTTTTCCTTTCTTTTGTGGCTCTCACCCACTAAGGGAGACTGGCCAAGAAGCTGGTGGTTAATGCAAGTCAATACCTTTAGGTTTTCTCTATAGACTTGGGAAATATGATTACTGTGTTTTGACATTGAAATTATTTTGGCGCAATGTAAAAAAAAAAAGAAAAAAAGGGGGGGAGGAGAGTAATAATAGAATTTGTTGATTATCTGAGGTGGAATCGTTGTATGAAATTCTCCTGAAATTGAATCATTGCAGTGTATCAGCTAAATAAAAAGTGGTAGTGTGGCTAGTAAAATACCCCTATTAACTGTGGCGCATGCCCACTTCTGCCGAAATTCATCATCGTCGTCAGCCACTGCATGAAGAATTGGCATGAAATTTCAAGCAAATGTTTAGCGGATACCACTCTTCTAAGAAAAATGACGAAAAATAGCATAGCGAATACCCACCTACTATACCCAAAATTTTTTTATTATCAATGCCGTAGTGGGAATTAAGCAAGTGTGCTTGCAGTAGTTACCCAATGATTGTTTTGAAAAGGCTCTGACACAGGCCGCTATGCTAACTTTCGCTGTGACTGTGCTGTGCCTTCCGCGCAGGCCTGGCGTTTCTTTTTTTTTTTGTTTACGTTTTTCGCTTTAAATTGACTTTTTTGTTGATATGCAATTGAATAGCACGTGAAGGGCAATAGAATTCTGTTGTCCCAGTTTTTTTATTTGCTTCGGGGACGCCCACTGTGCGTTAGTACATCCGCGTACTTGCTATACAGTTTTGCATCGAAAGCTGTTATGAGACCACAACGATAGCGGAGTTTTGTGCCGTACATAGTTGTCCATGGATCAACGCCGCCAGTTAATCGCGTTAAGAATGAGAGGGTGAAAAAGGACAAAAACAAAGCAGGGCCTGATGGGATTAGGTTCCGCGGGCCCGCTCCGTGGCAGTATATTTCTACAGCAGAGCCACGCCGGCGTTTTTAAATTCTGTGCGAAATGACCCATTATAGGGCATCTTATCGAGTGATGACATCTTATCGAGCGATCTTATCACATTAACATAATTAAGGGGACACTACAAAGAGCTAAGCGATTTCTTCGCGTTTTAGTAGAGCGAAATTTCACAATGCCTAGAAACAGCTCTCACCGCGACACGACGCTTATATATATATATATATATATATATATATATATATATATATATATATATATATATATATATATAGGACGACCGCAGGACGAGCGCCTCTCCTGTGGATCAGCGTTCTTACTTCGTCATATATACGCGCCGAATCCGCGCTTAACGCGTATAGAAGAATTTGAACCAACCTTTAGCAACAAGTTCTGTTGTTCGGTACTCACGAACGGCTATTATAGCTGCGACAAACACGTCATGCATGCAGAGATAGAACTGCCGGCGCCGTGAAATTGCCACTATATAGTCCTTCGTGCACGATATGGCAAAAGCCACCGAAGCAGCTGCACCTTGCAGTCACGTGGTAATAAACTCTGAAACGCAGGTTAAAAATCACGTGATAGAAAACTCCCTACGTGGTAAAACTGGATTTTGACATCCTTTTACTACTTGCCTGAGAGGTGGTGGTAAAACTATGTCATGTACCATCTTTTACTCCTACACGAGGTAGTAATTTTAAACCCGAGAGAGTTTTCAGAGGTCATGAGCCGCAAAAACCCCAAACTCGGATAGTTTTTGCTTATACAGCGTACGACGCCGGGCAAAGCACAGCATCGAGCCCCAGCGTTATTATAACGTCGTCAAGAGATTTAGCGTGGTCGACTTCCGTCTACGTCTGAGTGTACACCGACCACGCCCTTCTTGAATCGATCGGCCTCCAGGAGCAACGAGGAAATAATCATTTCGAAGACAAACAAGAACACAAACAAAAAAGAAAAAACAAGGACTGATGATACGACTGTCGTGCCGACGACCTTCGCTGTGGTCTGCAGTGCTGCCCTGTATATGCGCCGGGTTTACCCCGATCCAGGGCGGGCACCACCACTTCTCGCCCTTTCCCTCTGCCTCTTTTCCCACTCACGCAGTACCGTACAGCAAGAGGGATATGTGTGGCGAGTCGCCGATGTATGGGACTGTACAGTGTACTGACGTCCCCTGCTGCATGCTTCTATAGTGCCTTCGTTGTCCTTTTGGTTGGATGCGCGTGGAGGGGTGGGAGCATACGACAATCAGGAGCTCAGATCGACTATACCTTTTTCTCTCTATATATACGTGTGTATTGGTGGGAGAGGGCAACGCATGTACATAAAATTAAAAATTATTGGACCGGATACTAGTCTTATTCAAGTGTGTAGGAGTAATCACGTATACAGTCACTGGCTCTACACATATGTTCTCTGGGCAATAAGGTGGGGCAACTGCTTACGAAAAAAAAAAACGAAACAAAGTTAAGAAAAAACGCGCCATAGAACAGCAAAAAGACAGGGGTGTGGTTCTGTGTGTTTGTTGTGTATTGTCGCGCTACATTATGATTATTAGCAGGCACCAATCAGCTCAAAAACACGTCCTACCGTATAGTATTCAATAAAAGCAAGGGAGGTAAGACTGAAACAGAGGACAGTGTACATGCATGTACATACAGCCCCCTATCTCTCCCCACCATCCATCTTGCTTTTAGTGCACAATATCAACATGCTATTTTTTGGGGGAGAGGGGGGGAATGACCACTTACGTTAGCTCTTTCTGCTTATAGTGGTCACGCATAAATCTAGTGACTAGTGCACCTTTCAAGTCTATACAAAAAGGACTGGTCTCTGGTCAAAACGTTGAATAAATGTAATTTTGTTCTTGTACGTGGAAGAAAACCTTGGTATTGAAAACAAAAAAAGAAACCATTGATGTGTTCCCTTATATGATCTTCCCTCGACACGGACCACATGCAACGAATGACAAATTTGAACATGCAACTTGAACATGCCGGCACGACAATGGGAAGCTAAACTGCATATACGTGTATGCTGGTGACTGAAACAAACGAAGTGCGGTATGTACGTTCAGACGGGGAGGTGGGTAGAGCTGTACACGTTAGGCCCCAGAAGCGAGGACAATAGCCCCCGTGATGTCCCGTATGTGCAGGTAACTGAACTCGCTAAAGAAATCAGGAGCCATTATCATCACTCGTAATAGTGCCTTGTCTCAATGGAGGCGGTGTACGTCGTTTAGCGCTAGTAACGTCGACGGATACAATGCGTTTCCGCAGGTCAGGCCGTCACGTTGGTAACCGCATGACCATCGAAATGTGTCCCTGCTCTTCACAATGCCCATTAACGAGGGCACAGCCAGACATTAAGTTACGCGGTATAGTGCAGGTTATAATACCACGGGTATAAGCATCCACGAAGCAAGAAAATAAAATAAACGAGCAAGAAAACAATCGGTAGCACTTTATGCGTTCGTTGTATGCGAAAAGTGTATACGCATACAGGGCGCGAATATTTCGTGTTAAAGGCTTTGCCGTGTACGAAAAACCCATCGGAGCGCTTTTCCTGGCCTGGCAACATCTAATGTCACAGTTGGGCTGCACTCAGGTGCGTACGGAAAACACGTTGGTGTGAGGAAGACGGGGAATACAGGCAGGAGCTTCTTCATTTATTTCGTGCTGTTCGAGCCGTTCCACGCGCTTCCCGCACAGCCGCAACGCACGTGCCGAGAACCCTGCTGCACGCAAGCGGGGGACAAATGAGCCACTTGGCGACGCTCTTTCACCCTCCGCTTGGGTGCGGCAGGTGTGCCGGCACGTGCGTTGCGGCTGTGTGGGAAGCGCGTGGAACTTCCACGCGCTATACCCGGGAGTCCGCAGGAACGAGCTGCGGCTTGCACCCACGGACCTCTCTCGAGAGTCCACCGTCCGCGGCCGTGTCCAAATTCCAAAAGAGAATTGCTTCTTCATGCGCCCGCTTAACCTCGTGGCCACTCTTGCCAGGTGGCGCGAGAACGTAACACCAAATCTCGCTCGATGCCAATGAACTTATAGCTACGACCCGCAGGCTCCATCCGGCCGGCGAAAACGGCAATACTCCGGGGTTGATAGCACATCCCACTGTTAATAGTTGCTGCACTTGAACCTATATCTATACGCCTTCACAGCAATATTGCTGTACATGTATAGTCTGCCTGGCATATCTATAGTTACATTTGTACAATAGCTTGCGCTCTACATACAGTATAATGTCTTTCTACAGCTACGTTTATTGTATACGATAGATATTGCTGTAGGCTGTCTCGACTATATATAATATATATATAAAGGTGCATTTGTTGACAGTGATTTCGATCTATCTGATGTGTGATTGCGCACTTACGTACACTTCTACGACAGCTAACGCTGTACTTAATGTCTATTTATATAAACTTTGTTGGTATAATGGATTAAGCTTTGTCTGTTTTTTATTAATACTGCAACCCCTAGAGGGGGGAGGGTTACAGGAGTGGAAAACGCATACAATTTCACAATATAAAGTGCACTTTTGAGCTGAAATTCGAGCAAAACAAATGTAAAAATTGGCATAAGAAACGTTACAAAATAGAGACATAGAGCGAACACAGGCATGTACCCTGTCGTTCTTCATGAAAGGGAACACGCGAGCGCGTGGCCTGTGCTCTGTGGTGGCTGACTACAGCACCACCAACCGACAAGTGAAGAAAGCACGTTTGCTTTTGGCGTCACCTACGGCCAAGCAAGATAACAAGTCAGGGGCGGTAGACAAGCGTTGCTAGATTGCGTTCCCTGATCGCTCGCGCGGCGAGCGATATCAGGCGATTAGTGCAGCTTGTGCCGTGGTCGCGAACAACGTTTGATATGTTGGCAGTGGACTACACGCACTCCAGGCGTGAGCAGAGGAGAGTGAGTGCAATCTAGCAGCGCTTATCTACCGGCCATAACTCGTTTTTTTTTTTTGGCAATAGATGACGTTGAAAGCGAACGTGTTTCATTTTGCTGTCCATAGATGGCAGCCGAGTGCAGGCCACGCGTTCGCGTGTTCCCTTTCATAATGGACGACAGTGTACACTTACATTCTGTTCGTAATACGTTCGTTTGCGTTTTCACACGTCAACAATCTATGTATGTACATAAACTATCGCCCTATTCATCTAGCTGAATTTCTCCAGCAGCTAACTGCCCACAAAGCCTGTATAATTAGATGCACCCAACAATATCAAAAGTTTACTCGACCCCCAGGTGGTCAAAATTTCCAGAGCCCTCCACTACGGCGTCTCTCATAATCAAATGGTGGTTTTGGGACGTTAAACCCCACAAATCAATCAAAAGTTTACTCGACGTTGGCTTCACAACAAATGCGAATTTTCGTAAATAGGGCACACAACACTTTTATTCCGTTTTATGACTGCATGACCTATCTCCGTCCAACAATATGCATGCCACCAATATGCAGTGTGGAACATTCCATTTCGGGCTCTGTTTCCGGAAGAAGTGATGATAGAACTTTCGCGAACATTTCGCGTTGTGCAATCTTCTTGCTTCTGGGAGTATATACATTCGTGTAAGGCATGTCACTGTAGCAACGTCACCGTCGCATATACATTGACGCGCGGCGCGTTCTTAATCTTACGCGACAGCCTGTACCGCATTGAGAAACGCCTTCGCATCGTTTCTGTCTCACTCATACCCTGTCCCATTACCATGGGCTATGCCTATATATTCTTTCAAAGTGTATCTGGAAAGAGGCAATGTGCTGTTATTAAACTTTATGCTCTATCCTTGCTTTCACAAAGCCTATACGAAAAGGCGATGCGTGGTTATTAGGCGTTACTCACGCTTGCCACATGTATGGCGACAGGACTGCTGTTTTTTCTTTTCTATTTCGAAAGCCTCCGTGGCCCGCTTGCATGCACAGCCCACACCTCGTATAGCATGCGTACACGTACACTGCACATACATTGGACGACGGCGCGGAGAGATTAACTCCGGGCCAACGCCCAGATCAGCCAGCGCAATGGGAAAGGGGGGGGGGGGTGCACGCAACGATTCGGCCCGGCCCCGGCCGTCGTTGCCCCGAGGGTTGCCAGACTGCAATCACTGCCGCCGCCTCGCCCTAGTCGGCCGAGTTGGGCAATGCCCAAGGAAAAATGCTCTCGTGCGTGTGTTGAGAGTCTATAAGACCCTGTAAACGCCGGCCACTTTGATTGGTCGCATGTGTGTGTATGCATGAACCCATGTCACGGTGTTAGGGAAGTGTGTTTGTTTTCTTGTATGTATGTGCGTACGTGTGTAACTATGTATATGCTTGTGTGTATGTATTATGTTTGTACAATACGTACGTGCGAACTTACGCACCTATACAGACGTACAAAGTGCGGCTCTGAACTTCGCCTTGTGTTGTAAGCGCGGTCTGTCCCAGGCGCGTGGATTGGAGGCACTGCAGCATGCCCATGCAAAGATTCGGAAGGAGCCCGTTTTGTGCACAGGCCACCGGTCGCATCAGCGAAGTGTTCCGCGTCACTAAAGATATTATCTTCACCAGAAGCGCCCGTATAATCATGGAGTTCTGCCATTTTATATATCGTGTGACCAATCTCCACGATCGAATTCGATCGCGTTTGATACTCCCGATGCGCTTTGATTGGCCTGGTCATTGCAGCCTGCTTATGTGAAGACACACAAGCGATGATTCACGCACGGTGGCTGGATATCTGCCATATATGTAAAAGTGACGGATATGGCGGGGCCGAAGGAGCAGTATAGAAATGAGTGTAGAAGACCCTCACTATCTATAGCTGAGACCAACGATGTGCTGATTTGTCCAATGTCGGAAACAAATTTAATCTAACGTCGGCAAATCATGATTTGATCTGACCAACATTGGACAGGTGTTTGCTAGTAAACCATCGGGTCGATGTAATTAAGCTGGCCGATGTTGGCATAGTGTCGGTTGAAACATATATATATATATATATATATATATATATATTCGCCGTATAAAAGAACGACTTGCGTTGAATCCGCAACATATTACCATCGTTGGCAGGGGCATTTTTTTTCCTGAGAGAGGGGGAGGATTTGTGTGCAGAACGCGGCTAACTTGGGCAACGAGTTGTCACTGGGAAGGCGTGTGAATGTTTTAGTGTCACCCGAAAAGTTAAGGCATAAATAAATTTTGGGGATAAGCGGGGGGGGGGGGTCAGGACCTGCCTTCAGTTACGGCCAAGGTATGGCCCTAATCAGTTGCACGTCACTGCCGTGGGTGTCTTTCCAGTACTTCGCGGTGTGTTCCTTTAGCATGTTCCGGCCAGTGTTATCGTAATATGGTTAGGTTAGTTAATGGGTAGTTTGAGCATTACACTAAGAAAGAAACAGTCTTAAGAAAGAAAGCAACATCGCGAAGCCATGAAGGCATGAAGTTTCATGAATCGATATACATGGTGCCAGAACATGCTTTCGCGCAAAAACATTCAATTATTAACGATTCGCTAACCACTGGAGTTACGCGGTGGTCTGAATATATCGTTAAACGCACTCCTTACACAGCTAACCTCTCTTTATCTCTATGGGCTGGCTGTGACAGAGCGCTGAAGTTCTGGAAGGCCATGCACTTGCGCGTTGTTAATCACACCTGCCGAGACCGGTCACGCCTGGACATCGTTCATAGAACGGACAGCTATACTAAGCGGCGTTGCGTAATGGAGAAAAAAATTAATGAATGAAAAAAAAGAATGGGAGGTAAATAAATGCATTTTATCTTAGTCTAACGCTGTCTACGTGTGCAGGTAACGCCCGTCGTGTAAAGCAGTTGGCGTTACACAGCTGCGGTTAAGCTGTGTCTCATTTTGCGGCGTTCTGCGTACCAACCGCAACTATAACCGCAGTCAGACGGAAGGCCTGATTTCACGTGGTTATATAGTATCCCAGCTAACGTGGACCTAACGTTCTAAAAAGTTTCATCGTGGCCTACACTCCAACAAATGTGTTAATATAAATGTACCCCTGTGATACGATAGGTTCCAACCAATCCTGAAGCTGGGCATACCATTAGCGAAGACAGTTAGCCAATGGCCAGGGGCCGCATGTAGGAGCTGAAGGCCGTGTGTATTCGCTCCTTTATGGGACACGAAACATATAGCGCATAGAGCACACGAGTATACATTGGGCGTATAAAGGATGTCTTCACAAGATTAACGAACTCAATTCAATTCAATTCCAATTTTCAAAATTTGTTTTGTTGTTTTCTTGTACAAGACACAAGAAACAAAAGGATGTTGGGGCTAAAGGCATATAGCCTGACAGAGGACCCAACACTCGTTGAGGATCGCCACATAGCGTTTATGAGGACGTCCCGAAGAAGTTTTCGCGGGACTTTTTTGGGATATTTTGTACCTGCAGTTATGCAGCTTTGTCGGGTTACGGGTGTCTCAAGACGTCTATAGCGGCCGTTTCGAACGTTTTGAAGTCGATATTATTGTGAGCCGATTCCATCCACATTCTGTTTGTTGAAATTCGTTGATGCCTACGACCGACGAACTCGATTTGTCGTCAGTAGAGGTCTTTATTCTTTATAGCTGTAATTACCGTATCTACTCGCATACTATTGTACGAAAGTAAATCAAGTATCAAACCAAGTAAACCAAGTATTCATGTCATGAACGTCATATTGAGCCGAACGTCATAATGACTTTCCAGGTCATCGGAATTTCTGGCGTCACGATGACGTCTTCGCACGGCATCGTCGCTTATTGGTCAAAAGCTTACCGATCACGGAGGCTGAGGAAAACCGTGGGAAGTGTAGTAAGCTTACAATTGATTGATTGATTTGTCGGGTTTAACGTCCCAAAACCACCATACGATTATGAGAGACGCCGTAGTGGAGGGCTCCGGAAATTTAGACCACCTGGGGTTCTTTAACGTGCACCCAAATCTGACCAAACGAGCCTACGATATTTTCGCCTCCATCGGAAATGCAGCCGCTGCAGCCGGGATTCGAACCCGCGACCTGCGGTTGAGCAGCCGAGTACCTTAGCCACTAGACCACCGCGGTGGGGCAGTAATCTTACAATGTCTCCGATGCTGGAGGTAGTACAAAGCCGCGTCAGTTACAGGATGCTGTCAAAGACGGAGTTCTACATCGACTGACACTAGAAAAAGAAAATTGCACTGGTGATGATTCATTTGTCGGTTATAATGTCTTTGCGTGCGCCAATGTATGCCGACCCGTCTAACGCGTGACTATACGGTACATGAATACAGTCGCTAGCGAAAGCTCCGCAGCCTGCGTTGGCTATTCACTTGCCTTTTAACAATGTGCGCGTATATCGTATTGACTAGTAGACGCTGGGCTGGCGGTCGCACGTATTTCTATACCTGTCAGTGGTGCGTTACGTGCAGCCTTCTATTGTCGCGTCTTGCAGCGTTGGCTTTTCGCTTAGCAAGTGTAACCGACTGACGGCTGTCCAACATCGTTTCCCGTGTATACTCGTCTCGCGTGCATTTCTATACATTGCCAAACCTTTTTTTTTCTTGGAAACAGTGGGTATTGGGATTCGTCGAAGGCTTATTTACAGACGCGAGAGAAACTTTTGTTTTACGGCGAGAGCCTCTGAGCGGCTATATATTGGTGCTCCCGTGAGCGAGACTCATCTCGAGACCATGCGGTGCCCGCAAGTCTCCTCTCAGGACCCCGTCCATAAACCGCCGCGACGTCCATGATGACATCACACCATGGAGCCATCACGAGAGACATCTGATGACGTCACGTGTTGTCAGAATTTGTCACATCGTGGCGTACGTCTTGGCGTCAATAGAACACTCCCTAATTTGACGTCGTCGATCGGTGAGAGCTGGGTCAATCTCGGAGACAGCGCAAAACTGCGCCAAGTGCAGAAATCTTCCAAAGAAGGGGGAGTGTAGAATTAGGGGGGTAGGGGGGAACCAAGGATCAGTACAGTACAAAAATACAAGCTATATTGTTAAAGGCAACCATGTGTAGATGTGAAGCAGCCGGCGCTTACGCTTACACTGGCGGCGGCGTTGACGCTGGCGCTCATCGCGGCGTTGCGCAGGACAGAAACTTAGGGAGACGCAAAGCACGGGGTGATGGACCAATGTTTACTACAGGAACATGCCAATTGTTGCAATTGTTCAACAACGCACAAGAGAAATCTCCCACCGGTACTATCTTGGAGGCCAAGATCTGGTGCATATATACGCGGGATGACCAAGAAACTCGCCAGCAAACGCTACTTGCGTCGGCGTTGCGATGAGAGAGAGTGGGGGAGCGTAGGAGGTATGAGGGAGAGGGAACGCGCATGTGTAATGGGTGTCTAAACGCCGCTGGGAGAGATGCCTTGAGGAGAGAGGGAGAGGGAGCGTAGACTTGCCGATGCTGCATGCGTTGGCCTTGGGAGGTGAGAGCAGGCGGAGGGACACGCATGCGCAGTAAGGGTGGTCACGCCGCACACCGGATTGAGTTCGAGTATAAGACGCTTGGCATCTAATAAATAAATGGCTTTTTCCATTGCATCGTTTTGCATTAGGGAAACGTGGACCTTTTGGCTCCTTCACTTTAGCTCTGCACCACACGGCGGCAGTCTTTACAAACGGTTGTCACTTACTCATCCTAAAACGGGTAAATAGACAAAACGACTCTTACTGGGAGAATGTAGAAGTATGTAAATTACTCGAATTCGCGACATACCATCTTCACGAATGTGAGGTCTGAAGTCCCGTTACCAAGGTTACGCTTGCGCACTCTTCAGAAAGGTAACATAGCAATGATGGTAAATCTTTCACTTCCGCCTGTTTACATTCATCCCTGTTATCGTATAGCACGCCGGTCAGTGAAGGCGAATTCGTATATACCATAAGGACTACACAAGTCGGTGCACAAGTTACTGCGATGTGGGTGATCGAGTAGAAGAACGGATAGATTTCTGTAGTTTATGTAGTCGACGAAGAGTTGCATGCTCAAGCAGGTTCACAGGTCGATGAACAAGTGGATAAACAAGCGAATCAAGATATCGATGTTCAAGTGGATTCCCAACTCTATGAATGTGAAATGCAGTATACATGAACCAGTCACCTGCAATAGCAGATATTGCCGTATTTCGGTAACCTTCCGTAGCACGTTCATTGAACTAGTCATCGGGTTATATAAGGGCCATATATGGGGCATTCATATAAATCAAATCAAACCGAATCATTTTATTTTCCCAGAAAGAAACAGGTTCTGGAGAGGTTTACTGGCTAAAAGCTGTTTATGGACAGCTTGACGAGGCCAGTGAACCCTATACAAGGCAGGTGGGACAATGACAAAGATGTGTATAACAATAAAGACCATAAGCTAACATTACAATACCAAATACGGTGTAATAAAAACATATATATATATATATATATATATATATATATATATATATATATATATATATATATATATATATATATACATTCCTACGAAACATCCTGATACCAGCATAGCACAGAAGATTACATGGACGCGAGCAAAAAGAAAAAAAAAACGAAAAAAAAAACCAAGAAAAGCCTGATATACCTAATTCCTGATGTAGCCATATGTGGGAAATTTTATGTAGGTACATATATGGGATTTTCGTAAGAGCAACTATGCGAGTGACACGACCGGGGAACACGTTTCAACAGTTATTTTTTATTTCTTTTCAGAAAGGAAAAAAAAACTAGGCCGTCTTGTTTCTATTGACACCTGTTTCCTGCGCAACCACCGACACCCGACACCTGAACGATTCTTGCAACGCCGATACATCTATAGGCGGTGTATACATTCTTGGGACTGTATACACGAGTAAAGTGACTCTCTGGGGGGCTTTGAAGTCGACACAATAGCTTCACCCTGGGACAGACTGAAAGATTTTCCGTTCGCAGCTTCGAAAACCAGAAGTGGGGACAGGGCGGGGAAAAAAAAACATACTAGTAAATAAATGATCGAACAAACAAATAAATAGTTATTGGCGCGTGCCCAAACTTCGTGCCCGACGCTGCACCTGTTGTCGCCACTCGATCGGATTGCGGGCCCTGCGCGTGCAAGAAGAGAGAGAGCAATCTCTGACTATACGCGGCTGTTTCTTGAGACGCGGGACTTCGCACAAAAGCACGACCCACTTGTGTGGCGCTCGCAACAAAAGAAATGGAGGAGGTTTTCGATCCCGTTGCTCTGTTGCGCCCGCTCCATGGCAGTGGGGCGGATCACAAAACGCAACCGCCCTCTCCTCCTCCGCGCCCTTGTCCCCTTGCCTCGATAGAATACAAAAGCTTCTCTTATAAATGGCGCGCGTGGACTGCTGCAGTTCCGAGTATCTCGCGATAAAAGCCGCGTACGGCTATAGAGTTTGTCTTTCTGCGGACGTTTATGAGCTTTTTTTGATGGGGCGTTGATAAATTGTAAATTTTAGTCTCGCACTCTCCTTGTGCGTGCGTTGTGGATGTGGTCGTGTGTTTCAGAGAGAGAGAGAGAATGGCACTGTTATACCTGCATTGCATATAAAAAATGAACTTGTGAAGTATCTGCAGACATATTTGAGAGACGTCTGCAGGATTTCTACACATTCACAGCTTGTGGGCATAATCTAATCAAGTTTTTTTTTTTTCACTCGGTTAGCAAACTTTTCTTTTGGAAGGTCGCGCCACCTCCTCGAAGTATTTTGATCTTCGGAATGAGTTAGCGCGTATAGATATGTATTTGGCTGGTCAGGGCTTATCGAATCGAGTAAAACTACTTATTCGTGGAGTGTAGACGTGGCGTGCCCGCAAATCTACTGCACTCTCCGAGTTTCTCTGACGTCCTTAACCGCCATTTTTATGTCCCTGCTAGCAATTCTTTAGGTGTTACGCATCTGACAATTATTGTAGGCAGTCAACGTGGGCAACTGAAATAGTGTTTGCTTTGGTTCTATGTACCGCAAAGAGAACTTGGAAGACGCCTTTTCTACTTGACACCACTTGTAATGGGCAAGAAAAAAAAGCTGCCGGAGTACATTATCAATTTCTTTTTATGCTAAATCGGTACTACGCGAAACCGCGCTTTTTTTTTTTTGAATTCGTCATTGCTGAAACTATACTGAATCTACATTTACGATGGCTGCATGCTGTTCTGTGTACTTATAGGTATCTGTAGCTAGTATTGCGAAGCCTCTCCAGCCCTTATCACGACATATCGTTAAGTTTTAATTATATTTCTAAATGAATGTGTGCATTGGATAGATTTTGAGCATTCAAAACGTCATCTGTTCTCTCCTTCTTAGGCAAGTTGTATACGCGGAAAATGCTTGAAGTAAAAGGAGCAAAGAAACAAACTTCGCAAGGCAACCAATATTTTTCTTCGTTGTCTGTTCTGGTTATCTGAGCAATTCTTTATTGGTGTCACATCGTTATGGATAATGAAACGCAGGTATTCACCCTTCTGCACATTTATTGTATCATTATTACAGTGGCTCGGATGACGCCCGAGTTCATCTTCTTGTTCCTCTACGTCGAAAAGGCTGCCAATGCACTAAAAAAAAAAAATCAGGAGAGTACCGTGTGACTTACTTTCGACCAGTCATGACTTGCACGTGTATGACTCTCTTTACGGAGTCACGTGAATTCCATTTTGGGTGTCACGACGAGAGTATTATGCTCTGCAAAGAGAGTTCACGGGTTCCCTTTAAACGATAAATAGGCCAAAGTGATTTTGTGGTGTTAATTAATTCACTTATTTCACAATACCAACGTTTGCTGCGGGGAGACACTCGGTAACCGAGAAAACTCACGAAAGGAAAATTCGCGAGGTGGCGCCACGTTGAAGTTTCTATACGTCAGCCGCCACGACGTCATAGATTTCGATGTCGTCTACCAGGGCCGACGCAGCTCCTAATCGGCGAAAAATGAAGTGCATTGTCTTCTTAGAGCGGCCAGAGATGGAACATACTGAGTTTCAGGAAAGTTGAATTGAGCCAATGTCGCCAAAACGCGAACAATACACTTTGGAATCCGTGAAGTAACTCGCGGAGATTTCGGCGCGAAGTTTAAAAGTGCCCGAACTAAAATTAACAGCGCAGACACACAAGACCGCCACGAAGAAAAGGCACGGCACGCGCGAGACCTGGACACACACACACACACACACACACACACACACACACACACACACACACACACACACACACACACACACACACACACACACACACACACACACACACAAACACAAACACAAACACAAACACACACACACACACACACACACACACACACACACACACACACACACACACACACACACACACGCGCGCGCGCTTTTGTAATAAAGTTAAACATTTAAAGATGAAGCATTATAACCTTCATTTTCTCCTCTATAATGAACCTATGGCGGCGACGTTAATGCCATTAGAGTTTTCATGGAGGAAGCTATCAATCTAAACCAATTCGTTGTTTCACGCTAGTGTCCCATTAGGGAGACATGTCGACTCGCCCTTAGTTTCCTCGACTCCCTGAAGAGAATAAAGTGACCTCCAAAGCGAGTTAACATCTCTCAATAAAGAGAATCATATATGTGGCAAGTCAGGACGCAGATTACATTGAAATGAGTGAGAGGCGTCTTGTTTTGTTTTTTTATTAGAGTGTGCCCTTCTAAGCGTGTGCAAACGCGACAGCTCTCGCTATGCGAATGGAACGACGTGCTGCCTTTAGACGAGCGCCTACGGTATTCGGCCTCTGCGCATATAGGAACGTGGCGGCAGCGCGCGGCCACTCAGTCGCGACCGAGAGACACAAAAGGCGACCCCCTCTCCCTCCCAATATCGCCTTCTTCTCGCGAGGTCGCCGACGCCCTCCGAGCAGGCGCCGTGTTTGGCCTCGGCCGTGCGTTTTCTGTATCGGTGCATGGCGGCCGTGTGTACTTACTTTGCTCTGAGCACTGCCGGGTGCAACGTTGGTGGTGCGGGTAGGGTTCCCTGTGGGCCTTGCTCTGTAACAAATAAAGGAATACAAAAGAAGAAGTACTTCAGTGGCCTGAGCCTTCGTTTTTTATGCGCCCTTCCATTCCTCTTTGTGTGTGTGTGTGTGTATGTGTGTATGCATGTATGTAATGTATGTATGTATGTATGTATGTATGTATGTATGTATGTATGTATGTATGTATGTATGTATGTATGTATGTATGTATGTATGTATGTATGTATGTATGTATGTATGTATGTATGTAATGTATGTATGTATGTATGTATGTATGTATGTATGTATGTATGTATGTATGTATGTATGTATGTATGTATGTATGTATGTATGTACTTGATTAGGTACGCATCCATGGATTCATGTGCAAGTGTCGGGCTTCACTGGGTGTCATATTTCTGCAGAGGGGGAAGTGATTCTTATATGAAAAGAGAAAAGCGAGCCCCGTAACTGTCTGCATCAGAGTGCGACGCCTCAACAGTAGCTCACGAGGGATGGGGGTAAGGAGGGATTAAAAGGTATAGAGATAGAGTGAAGGGAAGGAGAGAGCGTGGCGCAGGGACAGCGAGCCAATGCTTGTGTGAGCTCTGGTACCTATGCGAAGTAAGGAGAAGATAGGAAAGATGGACATGGTCGCAGGAGTCCGAGGACGGGGCACCACTCGGCGAGGGCTCTTGTCGGCGCCAGGAGATGGCGCAGGGCGAGCCCAGTTGGCCAGAGCTGCGCTCTCGTCGGAGATCGCGGGGGCACAACCGGTCGGCACGAAATCCAAAGAGCGATTCTCTGCAGCAGTAAGGTCGTGGCCGGCATTTGCAGTCGGTTTTTTTTTTTCCAACGAACGCTGTTACAAGATCTCAGCAAGGGTGCCGCAGAGTTCTTCCGCCGCCGCCCGTGTCCGTAACCGTTATCGGGCGAAATAAGAAAAAAATATTCAGGGTAGAACGGGGCTCGAACCTGGGTCCTTTTTGTGGCACTCCGAGTTTCCACAATAGGGCCGTGCCGGTGTTTCAAACTCCTGCGCACGAAAACCCTATACAAGTGTTATGTCGGGAAGAGATCATGTTAACATGCATAAGAAAAGTAGTAGAAGAGGAATAATATAACAACCAGGTGCCACACTTTATGAATTGCATACCGAGTGAGTCTTCGAAGCATGGCCTCTGAGATTGCGGGTCCGCGCGCCCGCAATCTCGGAGGCTATGGTCGAACGCTTGGTTTCCTGGTGTTAAACTAGGGGAAACTCTGGCGCTAGTGTCTACGGGAGCTGCAACGCATCGCACTTCAGCGAGCATGGGAATAATGGGTATAGTGCGTGGATTTGCCTAGTCTTCGTACTTTTTATAAACGTTCCTTCTGGCTTCGCCGGGCCACCGTATAATATTTTAGGCTCACCAATTCAAATCGGGTCGCGAAGTTTGAAACGTTGTTCTTTCATTAGAAACAAAACCAAAACACAGCAATAAACGTAGCCACAAGTTAGTTCGTCGTGAGCAAACACATCATCATAATCATCATCATCATCATCATCATCATCATCAGCCTGACTATGTACACTGCAGGAGGGCAAAGGCCTCCCCCATGTTCCGCCAGTTAACTCGGCGAGTGCACTGCGAACATCTTTCCTCCCTTACCTGCTTTCCTTCAGCATTTACGTAACGAGGAGCTGTGGGATGATGCTCTCCGCGATGGACCTCCCTTGGTCCTCCGAGCTCTTATGCAGCGGGCCCGACTCGTCGCTGGAGTCGTCCTAGGGACCCCGGACTAGGGGTTCCTCCCACGCCCTGCTTCTTGTTATGCCTGCGAGTCCACAGCGAACGTCTGTGTCAAGGCCAGCACGCGAGCCCGCCTGACGCGAACAACTCAACGGCGTCATCACGCGACGGCGCCTTTCTGCCGCGCACGTGCAGTGAGTCACCTCAGCCAGCGAGCCGGCGCCTTCCTGTCTGCCGAGTTTGACGCAATGCGTGGCGACGTCACTCGTCCTTGGGTGCAGCCACGTGCAGCGCAGCGGCTCCAGATTCGATGAGAAGACGCGGCCCAGCGGCGACCCCATTGGAAGAGTCTGACCTCACGACCAGCGGCGCTTCTGGTTGGACATTTGGTTACTCAAAGAATCCACCCGGTGCATATAAAAGAAGCCCTGCGGTGCGTCGCGAGCAGTTGAGCTATGTGTTATCAGAGACCTATGTGTAAGAGGAGAGAGCTCGGCTGTCCGAGTCTCTGAGCTGTCGGCCCCAGTGCCGAATTTGTAACGCCTCTGTGTATATGCTGTACATAAACCTTGTTTAACTCACCGTCCACTCGTCTATCAGCTCTGCGCAGAAGCAGTCGCGAGCTGAGAAACCTACGCTACCAAACGGCTGGTGACCTTCCCGGCGTAGTTCGAAGCAGTGGCGCCTTCGGGACCGTGTTGGCGTCGCCGTCTTTCGTAAACAGTGGTTGCAGCGGTGAGATTCGTGGCGCCCTTCGTAACGCCGTCGGAGGCGCGCTTCGCAACATTCTCCATGGTTTTGTGAATAAAGACGTTTCTCTCTTTCTCTCTCTCTCTCGGCCCTGTGCTTGCTGCTGCCAATTTACACTTGCAAACTTCCTAATCTCATCTGCCCACCTAACCTTCTGTCTCTCCCTAACCCGCTTGCCTTCTCTGGGAATCCAGTTAGTTACCCTTTGCGCAAGCACAAAGATTACGCAAATCACTACCCGTAATTCCCATGATCGCTTAACAATTGCAGTGCCAAAGTCCCATGTAGTTAATTTTAGTAAACTCTACGGTCGAATGCTTCCAACCCATCACAGAAAGCTCAGCCATAGTTCTTCATCGGCATATACCTTGTGAACGTTACTTGTGTTAGTAGCTCCAAGAAAGTTCGTAACCGGTTCTCGTAAAATTGCGCTCTTCGAGCTTTCGCTTTGACTGTGCAGCGCTTTCCGCGCAGGCCTGTCGTTTTTAGTTCTTTCTTTTTGACCTGTCACATGATTGCGCTGAACCCCCACCTATACCCACCCGCAGCTGCTCTCTGGGCTATGTTATTCGTTGATATGATTGACTTATCATTTAAGAAAACCCATTTTCTCATCAGGCGCATCGCGGCACCCCTCATACTCAGTGCTCCCTCGGGAACTATCCGGGTTGCGAATCATTTGAATCTGACCCACTCATGATTGTTACGCACGTTCTCTAGCAGTGGTGACTCTCGCGGACGCGTAAATTGAGACGTAGTTCGGCGCCTTGTTTTTACTTCCCTCTTCTCTTGTGCCACCGTCAGTTTTTTTTTTTTGCGCAGATACAACGGATTTACTGACAATTTTATCCTCCCTTTCCCTTCTCTTTCATCTCTCCATCATCTTTTTACTCCTTTTCCCCATTGCCCCGGCGTAGGATAGCAAACTGGGCACGTGCCTGGTTGACCTCCTCGTCCTCTTTCTTGTTGTCCCTTCCTTCCTTCCTTCCTTCCTTCCTTCCTTCCTTCCTTCCTTCCTTCCTTCCTTCCTTCCTTCCTTCCTTCCTTCCTACCTACCTACCTACCTACCTACCTACCTACCTACCTACCTACCCTACCTACCTACCTACCTACCTACCTATATACCTACCTACACCGTGATTCACCACTAGCAGGACCAACTTACTACAATTATGCAGTGTAAACTGAGTCACGTTTAAAAAAAAAGAGAGAAAAGAATCTTCGTTATTCCTTGACGCGCCACCTCGCGACGACCTCCGTCTCTTCTTGGTCGTTTCGGGAGCCCTGCCCGCGGCCCTGAGAACTTAATTTGTACATAACTTTTGTTTTCGACGTCTTCGTTATCGCGCTGACTCATCTCCAGGCTACGCATAATACGGAACCAAAGGATAATGAGGAGGAGGAAGAAGAAAGAGGAGGGTGTTGTTCACGATCACTCTCGGACAATGAGCGACGACTCTGTTTAACCGGTGCGCCGTGCGGTCCTTTTTCAAAGCGGTGTCTATGCGAAACTGGCGGCGAAGGCCACCGCGGCTCGTGACTTCGCCGGCGCGCAGCCATTGTGCTCGTCCGCATACACAATGGGTCCGAAGAGCCGCCAGTGCGGACTAATTAATGACTCGAACCCGCGTCCCGTGTAACTCGTATTTACACTCAGCCCCGTATAGTACAGTCAGTCGCTGTGACCTCGATACGAGAATGTTAAGGAATCGAAGCGCGCATGCGCACCTTCATGGACTCGCGGTGATTCACGAGGTCGACTTAAGCCTCGAACTCGGCCGGTTCAAGCCGCTGGTGGCGAGCTTGTCGAAACGTAATCGGGAAGCGCGCGATGCAGGGCGATTGCGTGGGAGGCCACGGAATACATGTATACAGTATCGGCGCGTGTTTGCCTTGGCGCTGCATAAACAATCATTCATTCTAGATGTCAAAGATTTGTTTATATGTGTGCTAGTGTGAAATCTGGTACCTTGAGGAAGCTGAAAGAGATGATATGGAGGTCGATTGCTTTGATATGGCGTTATTGGTGTGCACAGGTGTATAGCCGGGGAGGGGGTAGTGTGTTCAAGCCGCTTCCCCCGAACTTTTCTCAATTTAGCGTGTGTTTGTACACAAGCACTAATACAAACGCACGCACGAGCTGCTGTAGGGGTGTACCGGGCAGGAGGTGAAAATTCGGTCTACATAATTGTTTACATAATCCTGTAGTTATTTTGCTGTTTATCTGTATTTCTGCGCCTCCCCTCTATAATGTACAAATGTACCCTGAGGGTTTTACAAATCAATAAATAAACATGTATGTAGTTGAACCCGTTTATAAGAGACATTCACCGAGCAGCCATTCTTGCCTTTTGTAGGAGGTGTCTCTATATAATAAGCTGTGTACCATGCATGCATTTAATTGATTGATATGTGGGGTTTAACGTCCCAAAACCACCTTATGATTATGAGAGACGCCGTAGTGAAGGACTACGGAAATTTCGACCACCTGGGGTTCCTTAACGTGCACCCATATCTGGGTATATGCATGTTATTATCAACCTATATTTCAATGTAGGCCCACTTATACCCAACTGCCTGTTGCGTCGGTGTCTGTTATAAATGCGTTTGACTGTATTCTGTGAAAACGTTCGAACCTTCCATGGTGAGGTTTTGCGTGTAGCCTCTCTGTCGATTCGGAATGTAAAGCTTGTTTCACTGATATATTAAGCCGGTCGGTCTATAGGCAGGTTACACTGGCATTTGTGGAAATGCATTTGAAGAAACGATGAACTGTCCGCTGTTTCATATTAATTTGATTGTTTAATTATCTTGAAAGGACACGTCCAGTCTGTATAGATTATCATTCGTATTCTGAAAGAGGACATAAAGTGCGACGTCGGGGTGTGACACCTATAATGGTAAGACCAAGGGTGATGCGAGGACTGGCTATATATACTGTGAGGATTTTCCTGTTGGTGATTGGTCTATATAGGTCTGCTCGAATGGATACTCTGTAAATTGCTTGTTGCGAAGAAGAAGATGGAGCGGACTACACTGTTTTCAGTGGGGTGTGCCGATGGCGTTGCTGTTCATGGTATGCGACGTCTATATAGTCCAGGATGCCGTGGGCCTTAGCTGACAGCCTGGCTTTTTTTCAGCAGCCCTCGCTGGTCTGCATTGCAACGTTGAAGTTTATATCCTCTCGACAGCTCCTTTTCTTTGAGTTGTACGGTGCAGAAAACGAAGAAGTGGTTACCCAAAAACGAAATTCTACAAGTAAAAAAAAAAAAGAAAACATCTCCCGAGTTCCAGCTATGGCGATTTGTCCAATATATTGGACATCAAATACTCCATCACTACAAAGATCTCAGCATGTTTTCTTCATCAAACACCAGGTTTTCCATATTTTTGACATCTACTAGTGCCCTCTATAAAGGTTTGTCGAAATTGCACCACGATATCCCTAAACAAAGAAGAAAACATGGTGGTGTTCAAAAGAGCAGCGTAATAGAAGTTTAACGGCGAAAATTAAGGTCCGCTTTTGTGTAGTTTTTAAATTTTGTTTAATGTTGAATATTAACTTGCAGTTATTCTAGAATTTGTCATAATTTTCTTTAGCAACCTTGTTTTGTATTGCATCAGGCCCACAACATAGCGCTTCAATTCGGTTTCAGCGTCCAATTAATTGGACATCACGCCATACCAAAACCAAAGGCATCACGCAAATAATAAGCTTAACTTTTTATCTTCATAATCTACACACCCAGTTGTGAAAGATTCAGGAAATTTGGTGGGCCAAAATTCAACCCGGAAGTCAGGAGGATATAGCGATGTCAAACAAATAACAAAGAAACATAAAGCGGCAATGAGCAGTCTGCTTGCAGGAGTTCGCTTTGCAGTATAGAACGTACGCGCACACATATTTAGCTCGCCACACAATACACGAACTGGCACCCCATGTACTTCGAAGTTGCAAATATATGCAGCCTCAATCTACAAGAACACCCTCGCGAGTAATGTTATGTAGCGGATGAAACTGTGTGTTTAGAAAAAAAAAATGTGGTTAACGATTGAAGGTACTTGTATGGGAGAGCATAAACCCGTCCCGTGGGCGTCACACTTCATTAGTTTAATTGTCCTCGGAACTTTTGCCCTCTCCGAGCGGGAATGTCGCTGCTCTTAGTCTACGGCAAGTCTCCTTGCTTGTTCATAAAAGGTGCGCGTTTTAAAGATACATTAGCCGGGGTCGCGCGATGTTCGCAGAAAGAATTCCTGGTAAGTTCTCAGAATAAAAAAGATCGGACCCCTATGGGTCTTTAAGTAAGAATTGTGTCACTCCTTAAACGTCGTGCTACCGTTGGCTGATCTGTAGTCAAAAGAGCGAAGCAGTGTCCGTTCGGTATGTGTCACTAGGCACGTGCACTCTGTATAAATCCTGCGTGATAGGCGGCCACGCCACTGAACGTAAGAAAAGAAAAAAAAAAGAAAGAAGAAAAGAAAGCAAAAGAAGAACGAAGGAAAGAAATAAAAAAAAGGAAGCCGAAACAAACACAGTATGCACGAGAGACGAAAGTGAACCGGTAAAAGAGGAACCAACATAGACACAAAAAAAAAACAAAGGAAAAAGAAAGAATTAAGGAACGGTGAGAACTTTGGAAGTCCTAAACGGGAAGAAACGCGGACCGGAGTAAATTACGAGAAAGAAACCGAAGCACAAACAAAAAAAGAAACCAAAATCAAAGAGGCGAACAAAGAAAAAAAGAATGCCCGTGGCAACAGAGAGAACAATGACTTGGGCACTCGAAGGCGCATTTTGTCGGACCGTTCTGGTCAGCAACATCCCCACACTCCGCCGGGAACACAAAGCCCTTCCTAACAACAACGCCAGCAGGGGCGTCGCTGTAGTGACCGCCACTTGTGACCGCCACTTGTGACCGCCACTTGTGACCGCCACTCGCCGGCGTGCGCCCAGCGACCCGAATCGCCGGTGGCCCCGTCGGTATGCGTGCACGGCCACGGAAGGACGAACACCGCGTGGCTATTTCACTGTCGGGTTCAGCGGAGCAGGTCTCTCGTCCACTGCTCCCCCTCTTCCCTCTAGCCCTCTCTATTTTTCCGCGCCACCCCCCTTCCAAAACACAGCTTTCCCCCCGCTCTTTCTCATCTACCTCGCTTCGCTAATTCTGCGGAACCACGCAAAGGCGAGTCGAGTGTCGTAGAAAGCGAGAGTTTTGCATGCACGACCGTGTATATTATTCTGCTTGTTGTTGGAGCGGGGAATTCTGCGCAGTTCGCTGGTTTTATAGCGTCGTTACCCAAGATGTCCCTCTCGTTTGTTTGTTGTTGGTTTTTTCGTTCATGGTCATCTAATTACCTCGCGTAATTTTTGAGGCAGATGCGGTTGGAGAAATTCTCACATCTTCTAGTAGAAATTTCACCGTTACTGACCACAACTCCCGTAAGGTGCTTATTAAATAACAATAGTAAAAAGAAGAGTATTTGGGATCTTACGTGTCAAGGCCACGATATGCAAGTGAGGCATGGTGAAATGCAGGGCTCCGGAAATTTCGACCGTGCACTGTTCTGTAACGCACGCTGGCATTACACTTCACACGGTCCTCAGTATTTCGACTCCATCTTTGTTCTACCCTTGCAGCCGCAACCTTCGAATCGGCACAAGCAACGTAATCACTATACCACTAAGACTAAGTCGGACCTGCAACTATCAAAATCAAGTATAATCAAAACATATTTAGAAGGATGCCGTGCTAATGACAGCGTACAACCAATAATTATTTGCCCTAAAGAATTACACGTAAAGGATTTGTCACTTCCTAGTAGCGTGCCATTTCTAGCTTTTCGGAAAGACGACATATAGCCTCCCTGTAGTCGTGATCTCGTTGGTTGCGTTGCTTTCAGCGCCGCGCCATTATCGGCTTTTAAAACTCTTACTACGCGATGTCTCCCAAGGTCGTTCATCGCGTCGCAATGACCTTGAGCTGCCAGAGTGCGTTAGGCAGCCTGTGACGTCACACGACGTGGTCCATTGCGGAGAAGTGTCGTATAGCGGCGTTCACTCGGAGTCTCGCCACTGTGGTACCACGTGATCAGATGTTAATGAATCACGGAGTGCATTGCCTCTGCGCAATCAAGTCAAACACACCTTTAAGCTCGTTAGGTTGGGAAGTTACACCTGAGTCGTTTTATTATTACCGCGATAGCGTTAAAGAGCTCGTTTAAGAGAAGTTCCGGTGTCGGCGTTATTGGTTGTGAGCGAAAAATCACTATCCTCTGCATGACCGTAAAATCGAGAATGATGCGAATGAAATAAATTAATGATGAAAAATTCTGGAGCATAATGGGGAGACTGAACCAGGGTTGTTTGGGTTGAAGTGGGGATCGAACCGGGGTCGTTTGCGTGGGAAGTCGATGTTCTACCACTCGGCCATGCCTCTACTTATAGAAACAGTGAAAAAAACTTCCCGTGCTCGGTTGGAAATGCAGTGAAAGTAGCTTTCATGCTTCACAAACACACACGCGTCCTGTATCCATTCTGCACAATGTAACATGAAATATTGCAATAATAATGAGTGGTATACAAGCGTCCATTTCCAACTGGCGTCAGCATATGTGATTATCATAATGGCTCAGGGTTTGAAAGCCGTAACCCCACTACAAAAGGCACACACGCAATTTCAGCAAAATCGAGAAAAAGTTTCATGCACTAAGTTTTTGAAGTACGCACTATAGGCACTATAGGAACAGGAATAATAATAATTATTTGTTGAGCGTGCCGAAGACGCCCGGCAGCTGGCGCGCTTTCGCATTTTATCACGCCAAAATCGAGATGCTCGCCGTACAACAACCACCACAGAGCAGTAATATACGAACCCGGTGACCTAGTCTGGCTTTGGACTCCTATACGTCAACGTGCAGACGCTCAGAAAAATTGTTATGTCGGTACTTTGGACTATACCGAGTTCTTCATCGCTTCGGTGAAGTGAACTACGAAGTTGTCCCAGCAAGGATCCAACGCGTCGCACCTTTCTCGGAGACCACGCTCCTCGGATGTGGTTCACGTCTCCAGGATGAAGTGTGGCAGCTTGGGCTAGTTGGTATGGCATGACGATAGTTATAGCGCGAGAACAAAACGACGACACAGAGACAAGAAAGCCACGAAAGACACGAGCGCTAACTTCCAACTGAGTTTATTGCGCAGAGCACGAAAATATATAGAGGAGACAGTAACCATGTGATAAAAACCATATGGCACAAAGAGCAGAACATGAGTAAGAAAAACAAAAACAAACAACACAAAAACAAAAGCACTGAAAAACAGCAAAGAAAAAACCTAGAAGAAAACAAAACAGAAAGGTAAAGAAAGGCCACGAAAGGTGTCTTTCGTGGCCTTCTTGTCTCTGTGTCGTCGTTTTGTTCTCGTGCTACAACTATCGTCCAGGATGAAGCCTTACTAATCGCGTTGACTGCAAGTCAAGAACTTTGTGATGTGGCAATAGCCTTCAAGACAATTGTACATTTATTTCTAGCTTCTTTATTTTTCATCTCGTCCTTTCTTCTTTTTAATGGACACAGACATATTTTACTACCTTTCTTTGTTTTTCGGAGCCGTGGCATTCATGCAATGCTTTTTCTTTTTTTTTGGGGGGGGGGGGGGGGGAGAGGTTAATGCATCGCTGTGTTGGTGGCAGAAGACGAGAGCGAAGAAGTGAATGGCAGCTGTGGCTGAGTAAACGGTCGTCCACTTCGAGTTCCTGTCAATCGGTTCCTCTCGCGACAATGTATATATATATATATATATATATATATATATATATATATATATATATATATATATATATATATATATATATATATATATATATATATATATATATATATATATATATATATATATATATATAGTCGAGAGTTCGACGAAATGCCGTCTGGTCAGGTAAAGGCATTGTTGAATAAAACAGGTCACTGACCAATGTCAAACAAAACAAGGACGTTTCGGGACCCGTACGGGTCCCGAAACGTCTTGTTTTGTTTGACATTGGTCAGTGACCTGTTTTATTCAACTATATATATATATATATATATATATATATATATATATATATATATATATATATATATATATATATATATATATATATATATATTAATGCGTGACACGCGACAGTGTAATTGGCTCCCCTGCATCGGCTTCTCAATGGATGGCCTGGCTTCGGTTTTCGGTGTGGGCTCATTAACCGACTACAAGGAAACGAACGCCATTGCGCGTAACATAGGCGGTTTGAAGCTATCCGAGAACAGAATGCATGGACAGTTGAGAAGTGGCCTCATTGCCGTGATTCTTCGCGGTTTGCGAATCGGCCAAGGGCCCGCCACGCGTCCGCAAGGGGACTTGCGGAGTGGTTCTTAAGAGAAAGGAAGAGAAAAGTGAGCCCCGTTATTGTCTGCTTCAGGGAGCGACACCGCCACAGAGCTCACAAAGGGATGGGGGTAAGGAGGGATAAAAGGGTAGAAGTAAAGGTATAGGAAAGAGGAAGAAGAAGCAACATTGCGATCGGCGAGCCACGCTTTGCTGCCGGAATTAAAGGCAGCCGCCTCACTTGGTGGTGATAAGGAGGGCGCGAACATTCCCGGCTGTCTGTCGTGTACTGGGATGTGCGTAGGTGCAATTACTCTATACGGAACACTGCAGTCGCCCGCGCGGGGATGGCATGTCGATAGTTACAGCGCGAGAACAAAACGACGACACAGAGACAAGAAGGGCACGAAAGACACGAGCGTGTCCTTCTTGTCTCTGTGTCGTCGTTTTGTTCTCGCGCTATAACTATCGTCATGCCGTACTAACTAGCCCAAGCTGCCACACTTCTAAGGGATGGTATACACACGTGGCGCATATGTGCCCTAGGAAGAAAGGCCGCGACGCCGAGTTTCCGCCGAAGACTGATCTCAGACGAGCACGCTGTGCGCCTCTGGTTGATAGGCTGTTGACGCTCATATAATTGCCACATATCCAGGCACATAAGTTGCCTGGCCTGCGACCACCGCTCGACAGCATGGGTGGTTGGCCCGAGTGCATGGTGACACGACGGAGTCATCACATGCCGTTTTCTGGCGGCATGATTCCCCGGGTGCGACAGTGTCGCCGGCGGAACAATGTGTGTGTGTGTGTGTGTGTGTGTGCGTGTGTGTGTGTGTGTGTGTGTGTGTGTGTGTGTGTTGGGGGCGGTGCCGGGCAAGGACCCTAAAAAGTGGCGAACTGATCGGATGAACACATCGTCCACTATTTCCCTAGGCCTGACGTCTAGAGACTGCGAAAGGAGGGAAAGAAGCAGGTGAATGCCCTATAAGAGGAGCATCCCTCTTTCGAATTCTCTTTCTGTAACAAAATGTAAATAAACCTCTCGTACTCAGAAGTGTGGCAGCTTGGACTAGTTGGTATGACATTACGATATAATGCGAGAACGGAACGACGACACAGAGGCAAGAAGGACACGAGCGCTCGTGTCCTTCGTGTCCTTCTTGTCTCTGTGTCGTCGTTCTGTTCTCGCGCTATCGTCCTGTCGTACTCGTCATCGGCCCTTTTGTCCGGTTCCCTCCAACTGCAGAGTCTTCAAGAAGACCGGGTTCGTGACAGACTGCCTGGACGCGAGTGACACCTGGGCAGTCGGCAAGGCCTCAACTTCAACGGCGCGCTGCTCACTTTGTTGGTGCTTCTGGGGCTGCTGGCGATTAAAAATTCTTTTGGTGGGTCTTTAAAACACTCAGCTCGTAGCGCATTCTACATGTTTTGACGCCTGGCGCGATTCTATCGCTTCTGTTGGGCAATATCACATGCGTCAGGGAATCTTGATCCTCCCACTGTATGGTATTGATGTAGTGATTTTTTTTTAAAGCAGCTTTCTGGTGGAATATCTATTGGCCCCGCAACTCACTTAAACCAAATATTTTTGTTGTTTATTATATTTATCGATCTTTTTTTCGCTCAAGTCAATGCAGCTGACGCCAGTATTTCCACGAAACGAGCTCTTTAACGCTATCGCGTTAATATCGAGTTTCATTCGACGCACGTCTGCATTTTCTGTAAACCGCGGTAAGATTCGATAGTCAAGCCCCGCCACGGTGGTCTAGTGGCTACGGTACTCGGCTGCTGACCCGCACGTCGCGGGATCGAATCCCGGCTGTGGCGGCTGCATTTCCGATGGAGGCGGAAATGTTGTAGGCCCGTGTGCTCAGATTTGGGTGCACGTTAAAGAACCCCAGGTGGTCGAAGTTTCCGGAGCCCTCCACTACGGCGTCTCTCATAATCATATCGTGGTTTTGGGACGTTAAACCCCACATATCAATCAATCAAGATTCGATAGTCAAGACGCATATACAATTGGGACTGTAAATTACCGACCTCGCAAGCAACTGCGTCCCTAATTTTTCGTCTTTACGCACTGAAGAACTTCGCTGTCGCGGCCAGTCGTCGCCGAAAACGCCCTCGATATCGGATGAAGCGTGACTCGAAATGTGCAGTGCGAGAGGGGCCGTTATAACTTGCTCACGCTTCGTCGCCACTGCAAACAGCCGTTTACTTCTGTGCGAGTCCTTACTCGATATTTTTTTTCTCTCTTTCCAGCTCTTAATGATGTCTCTGAACACCTTCGGGGCCCTCTGCAAACACTGACGGTAAAAGGTTTGTCGAACGCTTTGGCCTGAATTTCGTATAGTGGGGCAAGTTTATCGTAGCGAGCGTGAAGACTTCGGACCCTACGTCGCAGGTCTGGGTGGGGAGTCGCCTGTGTGAACATGTGTGTGAATACGTGTTCGTACTCGAAGTGCCCAGCTTCCGAGTCTTACGCTGCGAATGTTAGAGCATCAAAGTGGTAGCCAGAATTTTTTTTTCCGGGATGGGGGGGGGGGAGGACTTTTATTGTCACCTTATTGTTAGCTCGTGCTTGTTTGTATGGGGGAGTGTGAGCGTATACACAGCTGCACAAATAAAAAAAGTGTAAGCAAAGTAGACCCCCCCCCCCCCCCCCGAAGATACGCCAGTGCATAGCGTCTACTTAGAACAGGCCACGAGCTCTGCAGAGCCGACTCACTATAAGACTCGGGTTGAACTTGATACTTACCCTTGACTCCGAATCAGGCTGAGCAGAACGTGGACAGAACCAAGTTTGACAGACCCTGGTTTGATATTGAGTGCGGATGAACCCTGTTTCTGATGAAATTGAGTTAGATATAAAGCCCGGGTTGCGTTTGATCCCGAGTGAGGCCCGGATGAGTTTTAGAATTTGGTGATACTGAGTTCTATAGGCCTCCGCTATACTGAGTGCAAGTGAGCCCTTTAGAGTAGAATTCTGATGAGTCAGAATTCTATTTAGCCCGGCTTTTGTTTGAGTCCGAGTGATCTTTCAATCCGAGAGCAGTACTGAGGGAAAATTCTGGCGATTCTTGCTGGGTGAGACTCGGTGGTGTAGCCAGGGCATCGCAGACTACGTACTTCTACCCCCCCCCCCCCCCCCCCCCTCCGTCCGAAAAAAATTTTACCTGCGGCTCTGGTGAGCTTCGGTTATTTTTTGTCCTCATAAGAACCCGTGGGACAAGGACAATTCGCGAAATTCTTATTATAGGGATGTGACCCTGAGGGCTACCAACGCGTACCTTATGGACAAAGGATTTCGTTGAGCCGTGTTTGCAACAAAGTCCTTGCGCAAAAAAAAAAAAAAAAACACCCGGGGCCGGTGTTGGTTTTGGTGGCCGCGAAACCCCGATGGATCAAAAAATAAAAACCATAGTTTCAGTTTGAGTCGTAATCGAACCCAAGATTTGCGCGTGGCAGTCGCCCCAGCGCCGTGCCAGTGGTTCGAACTTCTTAGCAAAAGTACGTTACAAGCGTTACGTCGGGGCAACCCGCCAACACAATGATAGCAGTGTTCGCCATCCGTCTTTTTACGATTAATGTTATAAAGACTGAGTACGCAAGATATAGTGAAGTGTTGCTTGAATACGCCGACAACCGCTATACTCGTGCTATGCACATCGTAGCACGATATAGCGTGTACTTCGTTGTAATATAACGGACATATATGAAATAGTGCTGTCGTTACGTCGGGCCATATGCCATTATTTCCACGCTCAACAGACCTGGAAAGCCCACGATATGCGCGCAAATATTAATCTTACTCAAACACATCTCGATCCACATCGTAACGCTTGCTCACCGAGCTAAACATCAATATAAGCTGCGACCTGATGACTGTTTCGCATGAAATCGTTTCCCGTAATACGTGGGCATTGCCAGAATAATTTCTTCCTCCCTTCTAGCACATATCTCTCACGTAGAACATGTTTCATAAAAACAGCGGCGTTGAGTAAAATACTACGCCTTCTTTGTTAGAAACAATAATAATGCGATCTGACAGACAATATATGCCAAAGGAATGTATATGGGATAGTATTAAAAGTAATTGTACTGTAAATGTGAAGAAAGAAAAGCGGATGAAGAGATAACTTGCCGTGGGTACGATTCAAGCATGCGACCTTCGAATAACGCGTTAGATGCAATAGGCAAAAAAAAAAAAAAAAGTGTCCTACACTCGCCGCAATGGCTACAGGCGGCGCTGACTGACGCTCCCACGTTTAATGCGCATACATACCCTATAAAGTGGATGGAGGGATAGCCGCCGTGGTAGCTGCAGTTGGTAGAGCGTCGAACGCGTTATTCTATAAGGTCGCAGGTTTGGATCCTGCCCACGGCAAGTTGTCTCTTCATCCACTTTCTTTCTTCAAATTACATTACAATTACTTCTAATAATATCCCCTATACTTTCTCTGGCATAATTATCTGCTCATTCTCATTAATATTGTTTCTAACAAAGGAAACGAGGCCGTAAGTTTACCCTTCTTACGCCTTGTTTAAGGCTTTCGTATTGCCACATAGTGTAGCCGAACAGCCGCAGATTATGTACAAGTGCACGGTCCTTTCTTCCGCACTGCGGAAACACCGTCGCACCCGGTCCTACACCACCTGTCCCGTTCTGGCATATGTATATAAACCTCGCGCCGCACAAAGATGTACCAGGAAAAAGGCATTCCCGGCAGCAGAAGCACAGAGCGTGTGCCGCGCTGCTCACACCACCCACTGGCCTTGGGGGATGCCGGAAAAAAGAAACCGAAGAGGTGGTGGTGGGGGGGGGCTGCTTTTCCTGCTTGGTGACTGTTGCCGGCATGACGTGAGCACTACGGAGGACCTGTTGCCGTCCGTGAGCATGTGCCTGGATGCCGACTTGCCCGTCTACCAGCTGCCGGTTTCACTCTCTCTCTCCCCCTCCTCTCTCTCTCTCTCTTTCTCTCTCTCTCTCTGTCGTCTCTTTAGGGGTTTCTACTATATCCTTCGGCTCCATTGCTCGAAGTGGATGTATCTTCATCCTCTCATTTCCATCGTCCTCCTCCTCACTCCTCGATCACCTCCTCTCACAACGCACACCTTCTCGTGCGATTGGTTTGTCCGCACGCGTCCCACATTTCTTTTGAGCGCCCGTCGCGTGAAAGCGGTCACTCGCGACGCTATACGGCCGGGCGTGCGACGAATGGCTCTCCGTCTCAACATTTGACGACAAGCGCTGTGATAGCTTGCGCCTCCCTCGGGAATAATCGTAAAGGTGAACGTCGATCGGCTTTTCTGTTCGAGGTTCGTCGAGCGTGGTGGAAGTGATGGGCGAAGTTGAGTCGCTGGAGTGTGAATGAACGCGTTGGGGAGGAAACGTGAAATGGCCTTGGACAGAGCCGCAGGTGAAGTCGACCGACAATACTTACGATTGATGTACTGCCGGGGCAGACGATTGAAATGTGTAACCTATTTATTTACCTGTACTTTGCCCTCAGCCGATTTGTCGAGAACCGACGCTGCAAGGGGCCTTCACTCGTTCGCTAACACCATGTCGGAAACTTGGCTGAGTGACCCCAGTGTCCGGAACCGCCGCCTACACAAATTGGACCCATCGAGAAAGCTTCAAGTTCTATGGGACCTCTCCCGCCAGGATGCAACTTTACTGTGCCGCCTGTGGTTAGGAGTAGCTTTTACAAAGGCGTACTCCTTCCGCATAGGAATGGCGGATAGCTCCCGATGTGAATCGTGCGACACTGACGAGACAATAGAACATCTACTGTGTTCATGTGAACGTTTTGCGAGCGAACGCAACTTGCTACGCGAAACGTTTAGAGACACTAGACAGTAGACCTTTTTCCGAAGAGAAGATCCTTGGCTCATGGCTCTATGCGTCGCTGGCCAGCAAAGCGACGCGGGCATTGCTAAGTTTTCTAAAGACGACCGGACTACGCGACTGCTTATAAGCGTGCAATGGACGAGGTCACATCTACACGCACGTTGCCCTTCACTTCTCTCTCTATTCTCCTTTAATCCCCTCACCCCTTCCCCCAGTGCAGGGTAGCAAACCGGACGCGCGTCTGGTTGACCTCCCTGCCTTTCATTTCTTCCCTTCCTCCTCCTCCTCCTCGACCGACCGACCGACACTCGACACCACCGACCGAACGACAGTCCGATTGGCCGTCACCCGACCAACAGACTGCAGGTATACAGGCTGATCGACAGACCGAGTGACAGGCTGCCTGAACTCACCGACTGACGGCCGACCGACTAACTGATTGACCGTCGGACCAGTCGAAAGACCGACTTACTGATAGAAAAACCAACATATTTATTTAACTCAATGACTACCATCCGACGTACTAAGCGACTGATAGGCCGACCGCCATACTTAATTGACTGACTGAGTACCGTCTGACAGACTTAACTTACCGACCGACTGGCCGACAGAAAAACTGATTGGCAGACCAATCGACAGACTGAATGACCGATAAACAAACCGACAAATTAAATTGACTGACCGAGCAAAGCGTCCGACAGACTGAATGACCAACCGACAGGCTGGTGGCCGTCCGAGCAAGCGAACGGGTTTGTCCCTGACATCACCCACGGACACACAGAAGACGGACACACACAAACACACACTCGCGCGTGCGCTTGTTGACTTGCAGCGCATCTTTATGAAGACACACGTGAACTCTGTCCGGCGGTCTAGGGGTTATGCATGGTACTCCACTGCATGCTGACTCAAAGGTTGCGGGATCGAATAATGGCTGCGGCGGCCACACTTACGTGGAGGAGAATTCGTCGATGCTCGTGTACTTAGCTCCCGAACACTCAGCTACAGCTTCTCTAACCCCCGTACTCACAAACGCTCCTCGACTCGACTTTCACCCTTCACTTGACAGAGATGAGCACTGCGCCACCACTCGGCTGAAAATGACGCTGCGCTACGCAAGAATCGCAGCAGACTATCGTTGATATGCAGTGATTTGCCGGTCCTAGAGATGGTGCTCCAATCGGCTTTCTCAAGTGAAGGCGAAGCGTTGAGTGAAGGGAGGCTCTAGAATATGGGGGTAGAATCATAACTTGTTTATGTCGTAAAACTACAGCACTTACAATTATGTCCAAAAAAGAGTAACACGTATACTATTTCCTTATAGCGAGGTTCGTGTATAAAACCGCGACTATAAATGTATACTACTATACCTACAGCGTACTCTGGCGTTTTGATCACTTGTTAGGCTTGGATAGTTATCCTTCAATCGCGTTGCGGCATGCTCTCTCCAAAATTTTTTTCTTACCCTCCGTGGCACGTGACGTCAATAACAACACGGAGGTGCGTTTTCTTCGAGAGTTCTTGCTCAACTCCCATCACGCAACCTTCGACAATGTGATCCAGCCCAGCATTACAGACGTCATCAACGTTTCCATCTTTGCGATTTTCTTCTCGTTCAGGTCCGCTCCCTTCGAGACCTTGTACGCGTCCGGAGTGCACGATGAGAATCGTTGCCTCAGTGCTCGGCGATCATGCGCGAACACCGTCGACGATCGTGGGCGCAATTAAGGATCGTATCATCCATGTGTCTCCGACAATGTTATACTTGTACCTATTACACGTGAAATCGCTGGCAACTGCAGAAAAATGTTAAGAGAAAGTGGCGCAATGGAGGAAAATGTATATAAGGTATACAGAGATCTTTTCTTATTTATTCGGTCGGATGAAACCCTTCCTATCGTATATGCTTGCGTGCATACGGCCACGAGTCGCCATGCGAGAAGAAAGCTCAAAGACGCAGGGATGAACGTGCGAGGCATAGCATGCCTGATCGACGGATGTCAAATGAAAGAGTGGCTCGACAGTTTCGGCAGCTGCCTTCTTCAATGCGATGACGCACGCACGCTTCTACTCCGTATTCGTACGACGAAATCCTTTAATAAGTGTTCGCAAAGGTTAAAATCAACCCTGCAGCTGCTAGAGACGCTATATAGTGGAGAGGAAACAGATTATTTTCTATTAACTTGGTACTTAACGTGTGCCCAAATGTAAGAGAAGGAAAAGTTTTTTTTTTCTTCTTTAGTTTCGCTTCTACCGAAAAGCGGTCGCCAATGCCGAAGATCGAACCTGTGCACTGATGGTGTAAAGTAATTCCACACTGCGTTGTCGCAGCGGGCCTGACAAATGCAATTATACGAGCTTGGTGTTGACAGCGACATATGTGTCTGCCTTTCAGCGAGCTTGGTTGTTTCGGATTCTGCTTCGTTGAGGAGGAATTTGATGAAACTGTGTCCGGCTGATCCCAGGTGAGTGTAAATTTGGTGAGACTTCAGGTGATCCCAGCCGAAGGGAAGTTTGGCGAGCGGCGTGCATCTCGACCCCGGCTGAGTCGCAGTTTGGTGAAATTCATCCCAGATGATGTCAGTTGAGTAGAAGATGATGAGCCCCATTTAATGGAAGATTCCTGCTTTGTAGAAGTCTGGTGAACTTCAGTCTAGTTCAGCCCGGCTGAGTAGAAGTTTGGCGAGCCTTGACTATAAGCCTTGACCCCGGCTTATAGTCACGAAGCGGTTTGGTAAGATTCAGTCCTGGTGAGCCCGGCTGTGTAGAAGCTTGGTAAGCCTGCGTTTTGACCCGGGCTAAGTGGAAATTTGGCGAGATTCAGTCCGGATGATATCAGTTGTGTAGCAATTTGGTGAGCTTTAGTCGTGCTTATACAGTCCCACAAAGTGTGTCAGAGAGTCTGCGATGGCGCTGCATCTCGTGCAGAGAAATGGGTGCGTAAGGACGGCCACCCGTTCTGAAACTAGGTACAGGCGTTGTTGCTTTGAGAAAATTTCGGGCGACGAAGCGGTGACTGCGTGACACGTACCCCTTTATCGAGTAGCTCGCCCTCCATAGGAACACATATAAGCGTGAGCAAATGCGGGGAAAGGCAAGCAGTAACCGCGAAACTAGGACAGCGTACGCTTCACGTATTATATCAGAGGCGCACTCGAGGCTAAAGCGAAAGAGTAAGAAAAACGTTTGGAAGAGGAAGGATGCTAGCGGGATACAATGTAGTTGATGAGGTGACCCGCATCACTATTTTTTTTTCTTGGACCCCCCACTGATAGAGGGTGTCCTGTCCTCCGCATTAGTTTCGCTGGGTGTGGTGCCCCCATTTTTTTTTTCGCGTGGATCTTTCCAAGACTTGAACAATGCATTCGTCGTACCACATTCGTTCATTATTTTGAGTCACAACGGTAAAATTCGTTAGTATAGCCTATATAACGTCATACTTAAATGTAAACATTTTGACAGAAGCCGGTCTGGCGGTCTACAAGATTTAGGAGGTTGGATTTGCTACAGCCAAGTTTGTAGAGAGCCCGGTGTTTTGGGACCGATTTGGTCTCTTCCTGAGGGGGCGATTGCGTAGGTCACTGTGGAAGCATCTCCCCGTCTTGTTCCACCAAGTCTTCGGTCCCAAAACGTAGGGCTCTGTACTAAGCTTGGCCGGAGCCATTTCAAACCTCCTAAATATAACATATGACTGTACGATTTTCTCCCGTTTCAATGTTTTGGAGGCAGTATAGATGTTCTTATTTATTTTCGTACATCAGCTTTATGCAATAGGAGGTGCTCATTTCATCTTGCATTGTTTTTCGATGTAGTATACTCGCTCCTGCGATATCCCTGCTTATAAGCTACTGTGCGTAAACCCAAGCATGAAATGCAAAAATACCAACCCCTGAACCTGTTTCTACAGTTACTAGACATCAGTTTTTAAATGGGAATGCATTTCCTAGTCGGCCTATGTCAGGCATCCAGCGTAGTCCGCGCGCCGGCAGGTGTTATCTCTCCGCTCTCACTGCCTCTACCATAGTGCCAGCTGCTGGCGTGCGCTTGTTCTCGCCCCATATATAGCAACCGGACCGTGAGGTGTGAGAGTGTAGGAGAGGGTCGGTGCAGTGCTTCGCCACTCCTCCCGCCGTTTGCTTTCTCCTCTTTGTGCACCACTCTCCCGTCCGCTCACGCTGTACCGTTCGCTGGCTGGGCGCCTCTTAAGAACCTCCGGAAACGTGTGCTCGAGACGCCGCTGTGAAACGCCAACGCCGAGCCGAGAACGCTGGCGCCCCACTCTCCCGTACGCTCGCTCTTCACTCTCGACCGTTCACTGGCTGGGCGCCTCTCAAGGCGATGGCAGAAGTCGGTGAAAGCGAATGTCTGACGGCAATGGTACCCTCTAGCGGCACCAGAAATGCATTCGCATTTCCTCATGATTGTCTCCGGGAAGGTTATTTTTTTCGCTTATATCATCCCAGCACATATACCTTAAAAAAATATAGACAGCACCATATCGTCGGCACCTAATACACCTGTATTGATATTGCGCCTCATATAGGCGTAATTTTTTGCTTTTTGAGCGACAATGCTAACGAGTATGAACGCAGCCACCAGTTCAAGAGGGCTGGGCGCTCAACAAGTGCTTAAACTTTGGCCGCGTGCCGAATATTCCGAAATTTCTGCGTTCAAGCACCCCAAAAAAGAAAATGGTCATCAAATGTGAGGCCCACGGGGCGGCTTTAAACCCGCCCGTAGTAGAATACCTAGTACTCTAAATCATTACCCACTTTTTGTAAACACACAAATGCCTAGAATGTAATGTGAGGCCCACGGGACGGATTTCTGCTCTCCCATAGCAGAGTACCAAGTACTCCTAATCATTAACAAGTTTTTCTAAACACATCGTCTTAAAAAAGTCCAAGGCGAAAGCGTCTGCTTCTCATTCGATGTATTGGTTTTCCCCCGCCCTTCTCTGAAAGCTGTCCGCACGTGACCAGGTTTTTGCACGGCCTCCGTGTTCGGGCCTGCCTTTGCGCAAGCAATGGTGTCATATGGGATGACGTCATATTTGAAGTCACGGTATGTGGTGGTACAGTGACGGCATCACGACGCCAGAAATTGTGGCAACGCGATACGGTCATTGTGATGTGATCAGGTGGTGAATTTTTTCAATTACTCGTGCAGACGCCGACGGTCAATGTTCGTGTTTCATGAGGCATCGGTGGATTTTGCTTGAATATGTCCATTGGTTACCTGATAAAATCACTTCTGCGTTTCACATCTCTGTGTTTCAGTGCGAGCCCTCTATTTAGCCCCGAGTTACATCTTTCTCTGAAGCCTGCGTCGGTTGCAAAGGGACGTAACGGTAGAAACTTGGCGAGTGTACTTCTCTCGTGTCTAGTCCGTGGTTATGATTAAGCGTCCTCTATCTCTGCCATTTCCTCTAGTGCACGGAATTATCGAGACGCGTCCTCTTTCCCTCCTCCGATACGATGTTAGATGGGTGCAGTGGCCGTCGCATACGTGCGCTTCAAACATTAAAAGCAAGAGGAAGAGCCGCGAGACGATCACCAACAAGAAGAATAAGAAGAACACACCTATAGTCTGACGCCATTTCGGTGCGCGTGCATCCATCTCGGAAAACGATGAAGAGGAGGCGAATCCGAAGGAGGTGGAGGAGGCGATTGAGGAAGAGAGAGAAGCTCTGTACATACTGGCTGGGGGAGAGAATTCGATGGAGAGGAGACACAGTGTCGACGATCTTCCCCTCCCAACTCCAATCACCCTACCCACCCCTTGTACACGTCCACGTGTACGTAAGTACATACGACGGTGCTCTCGCAAGCAAAGACGAAGCAGCGTTGGGCCCTCTTCGGAGTTTGCCTGCAGCCACTGTTGCTGTACGCCTTCCTCCATGCTGTACGCACTGCTCTGTGTGTGTAAGAAAGAAGGAGAGGGCTGACAATGAGAGAGAGAGAGAATCTGAGTGTAAGAAGGAGAGAGGTGACAGAGAGAGAGAGAGAGAAAGATTCGGTCGTTGCACTTGGATGGGCGCGCACGGCTCTTGTGGGGAGTAAAAAAAAAGCATAGAATGATGGCTCGTGCATGCGAGCGAAGTATATAAGAGAGAGAGAGAGAGAGAAAAAGGATCCTTGTCTATTTGAAGCGACGAGAAAGGCCGACGGCATGCAAAGTGCTTTGCGCGCACGCGCGCACACTGAGAATTCTTGGCGCTGTTGTTCTTATGCAGAGGCGGGTGATTCCAATGCTGGCCGAGGGGGCTTGCGAGGGAGGGAGGGGTTGAAGATGAGGGGCGGCTCTGCGCAATGCTTCATCGCGGCGCTGTTGTTGTGCACGTAGTGAACCGTGCAGCCAGCACTTGACGGATAGCTTTGGAACGGCTGTGCGCAAATGTAAAAAAAAAAACAAAACAAAAACAAATCGAAAACAACAAGTTGGGTGTTTGTGTGATGCTAACGACACGCCCTGGCGCTGGGAGCTGCCGTCTTGCTATTTTGTTTGTGTAGGTTTCGATGGTGACACGGAAGGATTTACGGTGGAAATGGTATGGGAAGAAAGAACAAAAGCGAACTAGTACGAAAACCAATCGCGCACTATGCATTCGGTCCACTACGCATTCGGTCCACAATCGAATGCGAATTGTGTTTCGGGAACTCATTCGACCGAAAATGTCATTTGCATCGAACGGTATTACTTGCCCCATGTGTCGGCACGAACGGTACGAATGAATGACACTCGCTGTAAATCACATTATATTTATTACCGCGTGATAGGGGTATTAATCCTCAGAATCATCCAGTTTCGTAATTTCGTCTTGCGCATATTGGTGCTAATTCGCCCCCTTGCCCCGCCGCGGTTATCTAAAGGCTAAGGTACTCGGCTGCTGACCCGCAGGTCACGGGATTGAATCCCGGCTGTGGTGGCTGCATTTCCGATGGAGACGTAAATGTTGTAGGCTTGTGTGCTCAGATTTGGGTGCACGTTGAAGAACCCCAGGTGGTCGAAATTTCCGGAGTCTTCCGCTACGGCGTCTTTCATAATAATATCGCGGTTTTGGAACGTTAAACTCCACATATCAATCAAATCAATCTTCGTCCCTTTTTAGGGGCGATGCTCCTTGAGCCGTGGGTCGGGCGTCCGCGATGTATGTAGTAGTAGTTGTTGTTGTAGTAATACTTGTAACGGTTGTAGCAGTAGTAGTGACAGTAGTAGCAGTAGTAACAGTAGGAGCAGTAGTAGTAAGAGTAGTGGCAGTAGTAGTAGTTGTAGTAGTAGTCGTCGTCGTCGTCGTCGTAGTAGTAGTAGTAGTAGTAGTAGTAGTAGTAGTAGTAGGTAGCCACCTCTCGAAAAGTCCTTGGAATATCCGCTGGATGCCGGTACTTTTATATGATGAATATATGATGACGCGAGATGGCTGTACTTGGAGTGTTCACTAGATGGACGGACGTACGCACGGACGGACAGACAAGTAGACGGACGGACGCGTGGACGGACGGAAGCAAGAATGACATGACGGACGCTTCGCCCCACTCCGATCATCATTGCCTCCGTGCTGTGAATTTTTCCCCCTTTTTTGCAGCTCTTCACTTCCACGTACTCTTTAAAGAGACGCGTGGACTGTATATTTTGAAGATCGGTATACGCTCTCGTCGGAGAAGCCGGACACTCAAAAGAGATTTAACATGTCTCTTCAAAGAGGTTCATTACGTGGCAAGCCTGGACGCACTCTAAAGAGAGTAATACTTCTTAGATTGTGGGCTCATCCCGATTGCTCATTACAAGTCTTCCTCGGCAGACCCTTTTCGTAATTCGCAAGTGCGCTTTTCCGTGCTGCATATTTGCCCAATAGATGGCAGCACCTGTCGTGCTTCAAGCGGAGACGCGGTCCGGAACGTGCTTGGGCTTATCTACTATGCGTGTTTATATCAAGAGAGCCCACTCTACATTTCCATGCCAGAACGTAAGCGATCCGCGCTTGAATGGGTTGTTTGCTGCAAGTGACTGTAGGTGCCATTAGCTGTTCATACTGCGTAGCAAAAAAACCAGCTTTCCATCTTAAATAAAGGTCCATGACGTCTGACAGAAATCTTAATGAGCGCTTGCCGGCCGTGTGTGTCCTTTTCAGTGGACCAGTGGTGGGTAGTGGAGATCAACGTTTCGAGAACTAGGTTCTGGAACCTGGTTTTTAGAACCTAGTTCTAGAGCCTGGCTTCTAGTTCTAGAACCTGGCTTCTAGAACTAGGCTCTAGAACCTAGTTCTAGAAATGTTGGTGGGGATCGCTGGAATTGTGTGGTGCATACGGGAGTTTCGGCGTACGTGAGGTGGACGTATTCTGGTTTCGCCTATAGCTGTATGCACTTTTGCTATAAAATAATTATTTTTGATAGGTTATTAAGGCATTCGACTAGACCATATGTTGCGCCTGTGTTCGCTCACGCGCCCTTGCATCGTCTCGTTGTCGGTTAGTTCTATAGTTATATTGCGTCTAACGAAGAGAAAACGGGTCTTTAAACTTGCACTTCTTTCCTCCGGGTCATTTTACCGGTAAACAAACGGGGGGATTCGCACACATCGGTTCATGCGTACTTCGCGTTGTTGTCTTTTGTTTCCGAAGAGAAGCACGCAGGACGATGTAAAGAACGCTGATAAGATAAATTACCCTGATAAGAGCAGCGATAAGACAGACGACACCTCCCCTCTTCTCGTAAGGTCGCTCTTATCGCGGTGTGACGCCGGGACCCGTTTTTTCTCTATTGTTTGAGTTAATTAAATCGTACTCGACGCCAACTACAGCGATACCTCAACGTCGGGACTAATTTGTTGACACAATGACGTGGTGCACGTTAATTGCCGTGATGAGTCCGTATATTAAACGTTAAGGGAAACGGGCCTTCTTAATATGGCGCACCGTATATGGTTAACCACTCTTCATCGCTCCGCATAGCCCTGACAACAATGCACGGATTTACGTCCGCTTCTTCACTGGCAAGCTATATGCACAAAAAGAGTCGTTTCAAGGCCCAGCTATATACGGCTTCGCTGTACGGCATCTATTACCGCGCAAAGATCTTGCACGAAGTTGAACGTGTTTATACTATATGGATCGTGGGAAGCAGAGCTTGAACGCAATCGTGGGAATTCGAACCGCCTTTCTGTTTTTTTTTTTCCTATCCGAGGAAGCCTATACACGAGACGCATGAACTCACAACGACTTCAAAATGCAGATTGTAAAAAAAAAAGTTCATATTCACTCATGTACTTAACCATGCCCCTTCATGAACTGTAGTGAGGTCTTTGTACTATTTCGCCCCGCCGCGGTGGTCTAGTGGCTAAGGTACTCGGCTGCTGACCCGCAGGGCGCGGGTTCGAATCCCGGCTGCGGCGGCTGCATTTCCGATGGAGGCGGAAATGTTGTAGGCCCGTGTGCTCAGATTTGGGTGCACGTTAAAGAACCCCAGGTGGTCTAAATTTCCGGAGCCATCCACTACGGCGTCTCTCATAATCATATAGTGGTTTTGGGACGTTAAACCCCACATATCAATCAATCAATCTTTGTACTATTTCACGCAATAATAATAATAATAATAATAATAATAATAATAATAATAATAATAACGCCTAAGTGAGCGTGATATAGCATATATGCTATATCACGCTCACAGTAGGTGTCGTGACGTTGAAGTACCGCGGTCATTCAACGCCTACCTGCTTATTATTTAAACGAATAAGTACCTTTTTAAATGTAAACTTGGAGTCCAGTACATCTTGTACCCGCAGAAGGAGGTCTCGCCCATTTAACGCGTTCATAAGACCGCGAAAGACCTCTCAGCTGCTTCTCATGCCCAGGAAGGCATACTCAGACGGCAGTGTTGAACAAAAAAAGTTTCTTCCTTCGCGCCGCAGGGAAGCTATACCCGAAGAAACATTTCAAGCATTCGTGTACAATTGCTATCGCAACGAAAATGACAAACAGAAGATTTAATGAAGTAGTGCAGTATTACAGCCGGTTGCTGGATACTGTTGGCTCGTCTGTTTATGTTCTTCATTCGTCCTTCGTGTTGTTCACTTCCGTCTGAAGGAATTTCCGTGCGAGTTTTACCAAACGATAGCCGTAACTTACGCCCAGTACGCACAATAGCTGCATTATAACCACCCCTGCTTTGGTTCCTTCTGTCCGTCGCGACAGGAACGCGGAATCAGCGTACACTCATTGTATAGCGGTCACAGCGCTGCACCTAATTAAGCTGGGCACTCCGCGGCAGCGGCCGTACACCGTATACCCTCTGGTCCTTAACTGCCGCTGCTTCTATACACGCCCCGGCCTCTTGGCAGCACCTCGTCGTGAACGATTATCTGTCGCCGCTGAGCGGTCGCATAGAAATTGCGCCGACTGCACCTTCGTGGCCGCCACTCTTTTATTTTTTTCATCAGCCAGGCAGCGTGCGCGCGTGCTAGGCAGGCAGCGCCCCTAGCGGCTTTTCCGAGAGAGTGAATGGGATGCAGAGGGAGGAGGGAGAACGCCTCCCGGCGGACTGCGACGCGATGCAGCGGGGGTCGTCGCTTATTAGCGCCCTCCCTGTACACCATCGCCCTCCCCTCACCCCGTTCGAATCCTTTAGAAGGGCCTGCGTCTCCGAACCGCCCTCACCCGCAATTTCAGCGCCATCGTCGGAGAAGCTTTTGGTAGTGCTGCAGAGCGGAAGTTTGTAGCTGCAGCGCGCGGGGCTACGTATACCTTAATATGCGACTCGAGCGTATTACGCGTGGGGCGTCTCACGGGGCGATCTTTAATGATACGCCTTTCTTGGGCTAGGTTTTTTTGTTTCCTCTGTTTTTTTATTTTTCTTGTTTTTGTTTGCGCGAGCGGCCGAACGAAGCGTGAGAATGCGCGATAGGGGTGATGGGTCTTCTTCTCCGGGTACCTCTTGGTACGCGTCGTTGATCAATGGGGCAGCTAGAGATTAATTATCGGCGCTTTTAAAAAGAGAAGCTTTATTATCCTTTCTTCATATTCTTTAGTATCTTTTTTTTTTCTTAAAAGAAGAACCTATGAGTGTGGACGCTCCAAAGAGTATTTGGAGTCCCTCGCCCTAACTCGCTACAGTGTCGAGCACATTTAAGATGCGCATGGGGAGGATTTTTGTCTTTATTTCTTTCTTCTTTTCCCCTATTTTTATATAGAACGATGAGGTCTTTCGTTGGCACTTAGCACTTAAGTGCCGAAAGCATTTAGATTTTAAACAGATAAATGTTTTTCCCCCGTATAGGGCTTTCAGTTTCCCATGCAGGGTTTTGTTCGACCCCGCCGAATGCTATACGTTTTCTCTGTACACACGCACGAACCATTAGCGTAGCCAGGAGGGGTGGGGTGGGGTATCAGATCCTTATAAAAACTGATAGCCAACACTGCAGCCACAATTGACATTGCTGTCACATGACGCTTGCGTAGGGTGTTTTTTTTTTTTTCTTTTTTGCCTATGAAGCAAGAAGCACTGGCGTCGCACATACAGCAGTAGTACTTAGAAAAATATGGAGCAACTTTTTAAAGCACATAGACATCAATAATATGATTAAACCAACCGACAGTTAAGCCAACAAAAGCGTGTAGTTGAAATTTTTTTTTTGGAGTTTTTAACCACAGTGTTGTAATTACGACACGAATAGAAAGGAATTAAAATCAACTTGTTACAGATAAGAACAGAACCCACAACCTTTGAAGAACGTGTCCGCCGCTCCACGGATTGAGCTATATTAGTCGTCGCTTACCCCTCCATTTTATCGGGTGTTTCTATGTCCAGGGAGTGTTCGCCAGCGCCGCTCGTAGCCATGACGGCCAGTTTGGAACACTTTCACGCCACCCATGGCGTCACGTAGCACGTGATCTGTTTTCAGATCTGGCAGCCGAGCAATACGCCCTGGCATGCTACACATGAAATCAAGTCTGCAGACCCTTGCTAATAACGGAAGAGGGAATGTATCGAGGGTTCGTTTTTTTTTTTTTTTGTGTTAGCAATCGCGTGATCGTGGTCTCGCCAGGCACGACGACAACACTGGTGTGCGAAGGGTTCGTTCTTTTAAAACTTCATTTTCGCTAAATACACGTCGATCAACCCCTTCCGCTGATGCATCGGGACGCCCTCTCGCGGTGATAGCGGCGTAATGCTTTGGGACGCCCTCTCGCGGCGATAGCGGCGTAATGCTTCACTCCGTCATTCGCGCGCTCCGACGTGCGCCGCAGCAGGGGCTTTACGTGGTTGGAATGCCCGCGCGGCCCTCTTAAGCTGCATCCACGGTGCACCAAGATCCCGGCTTCAGATACCCACTTCTTTTTTTTTTTTTTCAAGTTGTTTTACTTCAGTGGTGGTAGCGGTAGCTATAGGTGGCGCTGCCATCTCTTTGCCCCTACTTACTTCTAGCATCCTCGTCGACGCACAACGACACCGAGTGCAGACGACCGAGCAATCAGAAAAAAAAATTGAAGATAAGGACTCCCGGCTGAAGTACGCAAAGAAACAAACACCACCTTATATGAAGAGAAGTTATTCGGCGACCAGATACGTGGGGCCGATCGCAATGGCAGCGGCTGTGTATGCTTGCGTGGATCCTGGAGACATTGCCAGCAGCAAGAAAACACAACAATGCAAAAGAAGCGTACAGAACAAGAAACAAGGATGAGTGTTTCGGTGGAAAAGGTCACGGGGTGGGGGGGGGGGGGGAGCAGACATTTGTGGCCATACGAATATGGTTAGTTTCACCCTACAGTCACCCTGAACTGCGCCGTATCTCCAGCGGAGGTCGCTATCTCCGTCCGGCTCTACTTAAGCCGTGTGCCGAGGCAAAAGAAATAGTGAGGTTCGATCGACGCACATATGTATGCCTCCTGGAATGTATATGCTGGATGCACACGCGTGAGCCGGACTCGAGGACACATATTAAGGCGGAGGGAGGAGGAGAGAACACTGATAAGGACGATGAGAAAATGAGGCTGGCGCTGGTGTGTACGGATGGATGGACGCACGATCGGACGCACTGTGACGGCAGCCTCACAACACGTACTAAGCTAGAAAAGCTAAACCACTTTGAACTTGCCACGCGCGTTTTTAATTGCGTCTGTAGTTCCTTCTTGCGTACGTGCTTCTCTATGTATCTGTTCGTGTGTATGTCTGGTCTTGTCTCGGCTTGTGTGCGTTCTCTTGTCTGTCTGTCTGTCTGTCTGTCTGTCTGTCTGTCTGTCTGTGCGTCGTGTCTGTCTCTGTCTGTACTCGTCTGTCCTGGTCGCGTCTGTCTGTCCTGTCTGTCTGTCTGTCTGTCTGTCTGTCTGTCTGTCTGTCTGTCTGTCTGTCTGTCTGTCTGTCTGTCTGTCTGTGCGTCGTGTCTGTCTCTGTCTGTACTCGTCTGTCCTGGTCGCGTCTGTCTGTCTGTCTGTCTGTCTGTCTGTCTGTCTGTCTGTCTGTCTGTCTGTCTGTCTGTCTGTCTGTCTGTCTGTCTGTATTGTATCTGTATGTGTCTGCCTTTGGTGTCTATCTGTCTCCCTGTCTGCCTGTTGCGTCTGATGTATGTGTCTGCGTCTGTGGAGCCTGTCTACCTGACTTCTTATCTGTCTCTCTTCCTGTTGTATTTGTCTACCTGGTTTTTGTGTCAGCCTAATGTGTCTTAGAATGATTTGAATCTGGGCTGATTGGTGATGATCATGTCGGGTGGTTGCAGCTGAGTTTAAAAGTACGAACAAAGGAAACAGACACGAGGACAGTACAGCACTGCCCTCGTGGTTTCTTTCCTTTCGTTCGTACGTTTAAATTCACCTGCAACCATTCGACATGCTAATGTACCTGTCTTTATATCTGTGATCGACACAAGCCATTACATGTTTTTTTGCAACGTGATTCACAGCCCATTAAATCGATGCCGTCGTGGCCAGACCACACGATCTCTATTTCGATGGAATCTTAATCAATGTATCGCAACCCTTCTGGACTTACGAAAAAAAAAAAAGCTTGGAAACAAAACACAAAATGATACAAAACGCTCAATAATCTCGGTGCAGTGTTCTCTGAATCGGTTCTTGCGTCAACGCAGCTTTGATTCCAAAAAGGGGTTAAACCCTTCCAATAAGCCATCGATGGTCGTATAATTTACGGCAGTATTACTCTCTCCATATTCTGTCTGGGACACTTGTGCGACAACGAATCGGAATAAAGTCTACGCTTTCTGAGGCGCGGGCTCAGTTTAATGTCTCTTTTTTTTTTTTTTTTGTTCAAGAGTATACTTTATACTCTTTGATTCTGCAGTCTGCTGCAGTATAGCACGAGACCTTATAACGGAGCAAAAGAGCAAGGACAGTTTCTTTGTTTATTTCGTTCCTTTTGCTTTTTTTCTTTTTCAATCTTTCCTTTTCAAGGAATGCGATGCGCGTCTCTTAAAGGGAGGAGAGCGCCTCTCGATAGGGCTAAGAGTTTTATCCGAGATTATACCAAATGCTTCCCGTTCCCACCGCTCTTTCCTTCTTACCACGGACTCGCTGCTGCTGCGAAGGTTGAGAAAGGAGAGGCCACAGTTTCGTTTCTTAATAAAGCCGGGGGACCTGTGTAGCGCTCCTCATTTGAGTTGACCACCTGCATACCAACGAGGCTCCGCGATTTCTCGAGAAACGACAAGAGAGAGAGAGAGGGAGGGAGAGCACTGCCTCGGACAGCCCATAGGAGGGGAGGAGAAACAGGGTGGAAAGGGGAGACCAACAGAAAGTGCGTATACAGAGAACGTTCTGTAATGCCCTCCAGGGGGCTTCGTCGTCGTCTGTGAAATGATGCGTGTCGCGTTATTATATACTTTATGTGTATGAATTGCATGCGTGTCTATAAAGCGGAGTTACATAGTTGGGTTTAGTACATATATCGTTGCATGTGTGTGTGTGTGTCCATTAAGCGGATGGGACTTCGCGAAGTTTTAAATATATTGCGTGTTTGTCGAAGAAGGTACCTCGCGGAGCTTTATTATACGCATGTGTGTCTACTACGCGGTGAAACCGTGTGGGGCTTTATATATGTTACATGAGTGGCTATTAAGCGGCGTAACCGCGCGATATTTTTTTTATATACCGCATGTGTGTCTATTAAGCGGTGCATGTATGTCTATCAAGCGGGCCACTTGGTCCATTCGTTCGCTAATCGGAGCATGCGTCCGCCGTTGCCTCCGCTGGTGGAGTTGCTTCCGAACTGCCTGCGTCGGCTGAGGGTTTTCGAAGTGCGTCGGTCTTTTTGGATTGCCTCTCGCTCGCTTGCTTGCGGGCCCCTCTAATTCTCTGGGAAGAGTCTTCGCTCGATCGCCTGCCTCCCTTCAAAATCTGTGCACGTTATCTTTTTCAGCCGGTTCGCTTCTCGCGGGAAAGAACTCCAGCCTGCTGCACGTCGTCGGTGTGATCGAAGTGTGCGCCGAGGAGCGACGTCATGTGGTGATACATATGGAGGAGGAGGAGGAGGAGGAGGAGGAAAGGCTAAATGAGAAGATGGGGGGCAAAGAGGGACCGTGCATGCACATCCAGCGTTCGTGCATGCAGCGCCGCCACATAGGCAGATAGAATGCCGGGGGGAGGGGGGGGGGATGGTGGCGTAGGAGGAGGGAGAGGATAGCGCAGTTTGCAATGAGAAATGTAAGTAGCAGGAGCGGAGGGGCACTCCGGGGCAGTGATCGTTTGAGCCGATTTGCAAGATGGAAAGCGAGGTGATAGAGAGATGAAGAGCGAGGAAGGTGCTAGTGGGGGAAGAGGGATTCGAGGGGCGCACTCCGAGCGGCGATCGTTCTATGCAAGTTGAAACAGGGAGAGATGTATGATGGAGAGATGAAAAGAGAGAGAGAGAGAGGTGGTAGGGGCTGTTGGGGCTGAAGACGGCAGAGTGGAGTGATGGAGGGAGGGAAGGAGAAGGGTAGTATACACAGAGGAAAAAGAAAGAACGGATGGAGGAGGTTTTATGTTCGAAATGTATCGCGGCGCTGCAAGACGGAGCGACGGCGCACGCTATCGAAGCGCATCTGCATTGAGCTCACGTCTCTCGACGAAGCGAGAAGGGAGGATGGTCGTCTTGAAGCTGCGTGTTGGCGGCGGAGTCTCTTAGCTTGGTTTACTCGCATGCAGATCTTCCCCTAGAGGTTCCTTCCTTCCCAAAGACGGACGTCTGCTGCGACTCTCCATCTTTATTGCTGCTCTTTATGTTCTTATTTTCAATGTTTTATCTTCCTCCGTTCCTCCATATAACGCTTTAGGGCCCTGCGTGCTCCTCCTGTAAGGCCGCGTAGATACGTAACCTCCTTGGCCCCGTCTTTCTACCCATCGTGCAAGGAGCGCGCGCGTAGTTATATCGATGATGCTTCTATAAGTTACGGCCGAACGGTTGTCTAGTGATGCGTCTCTTCATGGCGTACTTTCTTCCCACAACGCTCGTAGACGGCGAATGTATAGTCTCGCAAACATCATCACTCTAGTACGCGGTTATGGCGTCGTCCCTCGTGATCGTCATCGTATAGTCCATTTTTCGCCTCCAACATTTCCAGTCGCACGACGTCCGCATCCACTCTCTCCTAGGCGGGCGCAGAGAAGGGACAAATGGGAATATGTATAGAGGGGCAGGGGTATGGTACCTTCTTCTAGCGCCAGCTGATAACTCGTATTTTTACTTGCGTTCTGACCGTAACAACCACAGTGGCAAGGGATTAGCAAGGTGGAACAGTAAACCCTGATCAACTACTTCTTACGCAATTTTTTTATACACCGGACAAAACAGGCCATAGAGGACAAAGTATATATATAGTTCAAACCCACACCTTGTTAAGAAGAGCTCTGCGCACAGCTATGGATACCCTTTCCCCCGATGACTCTCTAATTAGCAAAGACTGATCGCTAAGGTCATGCTTATGCTGACCGCATGTGCTGTAAATGTCAGGTAGGTTGGAAGCCGGCAATGAATTATAGAGGCTCGTTACTATACAAACTATTTCTGGCAAGTGTGTATTCATGATTCACGTTATATATGTGCTATTTCGCTACGGACCACGTTTTTGCAACTCACGTATCGATAAACCCGCAATCTAAACTACGAGGTTTTATCTGTGTAGGTATGCGCTGTCTGTGACGTTCGAAAAAAAGTCTAATTGTCCGCGTAACAAAAAGAAGTAGCTTCCGGTAGAGCGATAGGTCCTTTCCGCAAGATATCGGAGGCCATGATATAGAAGACGAAACTGCACTCGGGGACAGCATCAGTAACACGTCGCGCTGCGCATGCGCTGAAGGTCTGTCGCGACGCGGCGGGCCGTATTTGTCGTCGCTCCTGTCGAGTCGACAACTATAGCGACAACGCTTTTCGCCGGTGTTGTCATGCTAAGGCTTGCCGGCATAGGCGTGCGCGCGTATCTTCGGGGAGGCAGTTCGTCGAAGTGCCCCCCCTCCCTTTTAAGTCAGTATCTGAAGCAGACATTGCGGCACCCCTTCTTAGGGGCGTCGCAATGTCTGCTTGTCGCAACGTCGCAATGTCTGCAATGTCTACCGACACCCCTAAGAAGGGGTGTCGGTAGAGGGGGGGGGGGGATGACGGTTTTCACGGAGTAAAACTGGCCGAATCGTTTCATCGAGATGTCTCTCCGGTTCATCCTAGAACTGTCACGCCAAGCTGCCCTAACGGTTCACGCTTTCCATAGTTATCTAGGTTTTGAGGTATGCATGCTTTACGTTTCCCAGAAGAGGAACCGTGCTGCACGTCTCCCGGACGTGGAGGAGCCATGGACAGCAGCGTCACGGCTTTGCATACATCTTTGCACTGCGCCTGCCGTGGCCCGACTCATCTAAGCGAGAGGGAGTGGGGGGTCAGTTCGGCGGCTTTCGTAGAGAGAGAGGAGGAAGAGACACATCTTCGATCAGCGAAGCAGGCAGTGCGTGACCTGGATGGTTCATGAGAAAAAACCTCCGCGCCTTCCCGACTTCGCTCCACTGCTGCAGTCGAGACATCCTTCCTTTAACCTTGGACTCGCTCAGAGAGGGCGCGTGCGGCGATCCTGGATCGACGATCGCGGACGTGCGTGCGGCGAAAGCGTTCGACGCAGCCGCCGGCTCTTATACGCAATGGCGCGGCGCGCATGCGCACTATGTGCGCACTTTGTCAACCAAGGCTATAGGCGCCGCCATAATACTTTCTGGGCTGTTGTGAATATACGCGCGGCGCCCCACAACCGCGTTGTAAGATGACGTCAGCGTTTGTACCCCTCTGCAGCAGCCCACAAAGAAGGTGATCCTTGTCACAGTTAGAAAACGAAAAGACGTAGCTTCCGATAAAGCGATACGTCGTTTCCGCAGGATATCGGAGGCCGTGATACAGAAGACGAAACTGCACTCGGGGACAGCATCAGTAAGTAACACGTTGCGCTGCGCATGCACTGAATGTCTGTCGCGATGTGGCGCCGTGGGGCCATATTTGTCGTCACTCCTGTCGAGTCGACAACTATAGCGACAACGTTTTTCGCCGGTGTTGCTATGCTAAAGCTTGCCGGCATAGGCGTGCGCGCGGATCTTCGGGGAGGCGACAGTTCGTCGAAGTGCCCCCCTCCCTATTAAGTCAATATATGAAGCAGACATTGTGACTCACTAAACAATTGTATCGGGCCAGTTGGTAAGGATCCATCTTGCTAGGAAGCGCAGCCACTATTACAAAGAACACACAACACAAGCGCTTGATTTCAACTAAACGTTTATTGCAAACGTCAGAGTTTATAAAGGGGGTGAAAAGAGAAAAAAAAACGAATAAAAAATGGTAGACAACAAAAAGCACACGTGCCAGTCCCTTACATTACTATCCGTTATTGTCTATCACCCCATACAAAAAACATAGTTCTTTCCGCGTGAGCGACGTTTGCAATGAACTCTGACGTTTGCAATAAACGTTTAGTTGAAGTTAAGCGCTTGTGTTGTGTGTTGTTTGTAATAGTGGCTGCGCTTCCTAGCAAGGTAGACATTGTGACACCCCTTCTTAGGTGAATTGGGCGGTGGTGGTAGAGGGGGGAGGGGGGAGATGACGGTCTTCACGGAGTAAAACTGGCTGAATCGTTTCATCGAGATGTTTCTCCGGTTCGTCCCAGAATTGTCACGCCAAGCTGCCTAACGGTTCACGCTTTCCATAGTTATCTAGGTTTTGAGATATGCATGCTTTACGTTTCCCAGAAGAGGAACCGTGCACGTCTCCCGGACGTGGAGGAGCCATGGACAGCAGCGTCACGGCTTTGCATACATCTTTGCACTGCGCCTGCCGTGGCCCGACTCATCTAAGCGAGAGGGAGGGGAGTGGGGGGTCAGTTCGGCGCGGCTTCGCTAGAGAGAGAGGAGGAAGAGACACATCTTCGATCAGCGAAGCAGGCAGTGCGTGACCTGGATGGTTCATGAGAAAAACCTCCGCGCCTTCCCGACTTCGCTCCACTGCTGCAGTCGAGACATCCTTCCTTTAACCTTGGACTCGCTCAGAGAGGGCGCGTGCGGCGATCCTGGAGCGACGCTCGCGGACGTGCGTGCGGCGAAAGCAATCGACGCAGCCGGCGGCTCTTATACGCAATGGCACGGCGCGCATGCGCACTATGTGCGCACTTTGTCAACCAAGGATATAGGCGCCGCCATAATACTTTCTGGACTGTTGTGAATATACGCGCAGCGCCCCACAACCGCGTTGTAAGATGACGTCCGCGTTTGTACCCCTCTGCAGCAGCCCACAAAGGAGGTGGTCCTTGTCACAGTTAGTAAAGTCGACAGACACGAGTCTATTTGAGTTGCGTCAACCTGTCTTTCACGGTGGAAGCCTCATATTCCTCCTCAAACGCAAAACTTGACTGTCGGCGTCCAGTGCCAGGCAATTCAAAAGAAGTCGCTCGTCATTTCATGGCGTCATCGCAGTGGGACAGATATCCGGAACGTGCGACGTCATTATGACATCTTCACGACGTCACTACAGGTCACATAACGTGCCTTACTATATTGACGTCATCACATAACGCCGTCACTTCGTCAAAGGCGGGCCTTCGATCCCGGAGGCACTGCAAAAACATGTGAGCTAAGGGGAGCTTATGAGGCCTTCGATTCTTGGGAAGGGGGGAAGATCAATACAGTCGATAATGTCGCAATAATAATAGCCAAGATATGAATATCTGAGACGTCGTGGTGGACGGCTCCATGAATTTAAGCACTCGGGCCTCTAGCCTTTTCGCCTACATAGAAATGCGGCTGAGATTCGATCCCGCGAGCTTCGGGTCGAGCACAGAAACCATCAGACTGCGGTGGCGGCAATATATGATGGACTCCGACAGCAAGAAGACGAACACGGCTTTCACCCTCGAATAGACTTATGCTTAATGTTGCACTGACACAAAACGTGTCAGTTTTTCTTTTTGCGCTTTAAATGAAAGGCTCTTAAGAATATCGCCACGTACTTGCGGTGGCTCTGCACTGTGACTCTGTTAGCGACGTACGAGTGGCCATTTTGGAATTTCGGGCATCTGACGTCATCGCAAGTAGGCAGACTGCTGCGTGAGGTCACCAGAATTGGTAGTGTAGCTTGTCATCAAGCTACAGTGTTGATGTCGGTAAGTGTCCCATTGACCAATCGACCTTAATATTGAAATAAAATACTGTGTCAGCATCAACAGGAACGGTAACTGTGCTCGGATGGGGAGAAAGGGGGGGAGGGCGGAGCTTGTTTGATCTTGCGATGTCGTCACGTCAAAAAACAAACCAGTCTTTACTCAATGAAGATCAATGCAATTGATTGGAGACAAGAAATAAAGAAGCTATACGTTAATTGAGGACAAACGTTCAGCGAAGAGACATGGGGGTGAAAAGGTTGACGACGCCGGCAATTTTTTCCTTCCTTCATATCCCTGTTGATTTTTTTGTTTTGTTTTGCGTTGAATAGGGTCACGAGTCATCGAGAATCCATAGCCAGATCTGAACGTGCATGTGTGCTTTCGTTGTCCTCGTCTTGAAAACGAATTACCACACGGGCCCCACGCACGGCAGTCCGAAAACTGTGTACTCGACGACTGCACGTGCGCGCACTTACTGGAAGGCCTCCCCGGGAAATGGCCGACGCAAATGAGCTCGTACAAAGCGGCCGACACGCTAGTCTGACCGGACATCCGACCAACGACGGTCACGAGGCGGAAGTTGCAAAACCCCGTATACGTGCCTGGCTCCGTGCATCCCTCCGCTGCGCAGATGGGTAATCGCCTTCCGGTCACATTGAAGCTGCGCGCGGCAACTGCGCAGCAATGGCATTCCGTGCGAGGGCTATTTGAATGAAATTCGCTTTTCGCCCGACATCCCGCTGTTAAAGGGGCCCCGAAACACTCTTTTAAGTAACCGTGGAATGAATTCACTCGAAGAGCTTATTGCCTCACGAATTCAACGCCGCGAAAATTTCGAAGAATCCGTCCTGTTTGAGTGGAAAAAACCAAGATTTGTCGCATGCTGCAATTGCATTCTCTCTTCTCTCGTCCCGACGAAAGCTCTGGAAACTAAGCAGAGAGGGATGGCAGGGGCAAAAAAAAAACATACCTCACGTTGTGCCTCATGACCTTGAACATTTTTCTTTTTTTTCTTCGAATGCGCAGCTTTGTCAGTGTGATCGCGCGCGCACTCGTGAACAAGTCGCGGCCTCCTGCGGCGATCTCTGTAACGACCGAGCGCGCCACGTTCAAATCAGCCAGTCGCTGATAGATGGGCTTTGTACGAGCGATTTTTTGAGCGTCTTCCGTCATTTGTCGAGAGAAGATATAACAATTTTTAGCTGACTGATAATTTATTGTGAATTCCAGGCTGCGTGCTGCGCTATAGTATTTGGCTCGCGTGTTGTCGGGAGCCTCTACTATCGGCCGGCAGCGTTTTCTGACCATGCTCAAAAAGTGTATGTATGTATGTATGTATGTATGTATGTATGTATGTATGTATGTATGTATGTATGTATGTATGTATGTATGTATGTATGTATGTATGTATGTATGTATGTATGTATGTATGTATGTATGTATGTATGTATGTATGTATGTATGTATGTATGTATGTATGTATACATACGTACGTACGTACGTACGTATGTATGTATGTATGTATGTGTAAATTAATAAATAAACAAGGCCCCTTATGCATTCGCCTAATACGACTCGAAAGCGTAAGCCTTGTTCTTATCCGGTTTCTTGAACCTCTCGAAAAATACGTGCTGAACGGACAAAAACACACGCATACACAAACCCGCCAGGGTGGTGTAGTGGCTATAAGGCACTCTGCTGCTGACCCGCAGGTTTGATTGATATGTGGGGTTTAACGTCCCAAAACCACTATTGTTGTGCCACAGACATGTTCATTGTTCGGGAGCGCGTCTCGCAGGATCGAGCCCTGTTTCGACGAACTGTCTCCCCCCCCTCCCAGCGCCGCCTTCTGTGCAGGAGAACCTTGCAGTCCGGGGATAACGTCGTTTCCTCCGCCGGGCCACTTTGCAGTTCCGGGTATGGCTACATCTCCCCCTCCGAGCCCGAGAACTGGTCCGAGAGAATGGACCAAGGACGCTATTTAAGGCCGAGCCGGCCCCATGTTAAGAGGATTTTGCCCCAGCCGACGTTGTCGTGCTGGCTGGCTCTGTAAAACGACAACCTGCGATAGTAAACGCTACTTTTGTTGCTGTTTTCCAAACGGATTGCCTCCCTGTTTCACCTTCGGGCTAAGGCTTCATCGAAGTCCGCTGGACGGCCCGCCGCTCTTCGCCACCGCTACCATCGCGACAGAGCAAAATTCCTAACAGTGGTTGGCAGCTTCGGGATACGATATCCTACGTTTGGCACGCCGGATCAGACCCCTGTCCTCAACGTTTTGCTGCTCTGGGACCTGCTACCCCGATCTCAACGGCTGAAAAGTTGGATCGGATCTCCGAGCACGAGGACGACCGCCGTGATAGCGTTTGGCTACGCTGCGATACGCTACCCTGTTCACATCGTTCGGCAAGCTGGGACAAGCAACCCCGGATATCAACATTGGCAAGTTGGACCGGATCCCTGAAGGCCTGACACTGTTCGACGGCAGCCACGAGTTGGATCATCGTCGGCTACTTTGGTTGGGTGAGTGCCCAACGTTTACTGTTCATTTCGCCAGACCTCTCTAGCACAGGCAGATGTTAGGAGAGTGTTTTGTTTTGTTTTGTTGGTTATAATTTAATATTCACGTGCTCTAAACCATGAGATTAGCTTTAGAGTACGGTGAATATCAATAGCAGAGCATCACGAGAAACGAGATCGCGATGGAGCAGTACCTGGTGCAGGACCTCCTCGAAATTTGTCGAGCCATGGGGATTTCCACCGGGTCCGCTAAAACAAGGGAAGCGATTCTCGAGGTGATGCGGGCAGAGAATGTGACGGCCGAGGAAGCTGACGAGTTTTGGGAGCTCATTTGTGAGCAAAAGCAGAAGGCCGAGAAAAGCCGCGAAGAGCTCGAAGCTCAAAGGCGCGAACAGCAGAAGGCCGAAGAGCTCGAAGCTCAAAGGCACGAACAGCAGAAGGCCGAAGAGCTCGAAGCTCAAAGGTACGAACAGTGGAAGGCCGAAGAGTGCCGAAAAAGGAGAGAGCACGCTCTCAGAATGAAAGAGCTCGATCTTCAAATTCAAGCACTTAAATGGGAGCGAGCTAAACACCAGCTCCACAACTTTCAGACAGGCGAGCACATCGCGCATTTTCTTGATGATTTTGAAGTTGTCTGCTGTAATGTTGGTGTTAGCCGCGACCTTTGGGTGGAGAAGCTCGCCACGCTGTTGCCGCGCAAGATCGCGCATGTTTTGAATTGCTTACCCTTCGAGGAAGCAGAAGACTTCAGTCACGCTAGATATGCCTTGATAAGATATTTTTTTCTTTCGAGTCCTGCTGACTGGGAAAGTCGGAGCGATAGAGACAGCGCTGAAGCGCGTCGAAGGGCGCTAAAGGTAGACGCCTGCCGAAAAGAGCGTGAGGATGAGGCGCGACGTGAAACGATGGAGGCTGAGGCCCGCCACGTGGCGCTTCATGATGTCGCTCACTGGAAAGTATTAGGTGAGAAGGACAGATGCAAAGCGCAAGACGCCGAGGCTCGTTGCTATGCGCAAGCCGCTGAAGTGCGTCAGAGAAAGCGGGGCGCTGAGGAAAGTCACGAGGTATCTGACGTTGAGGCCCGTCACAAAATGCAGGACGCCGAAGTGCGTCGGACAGAGCCAGACGCTGAGGTACATCGCGAGGAGTTAGGGGCCGAGGCCCATCGCACAGCTAAGAACGCCGAAGCGCATCGTAAAACGCTAGAGACGGAGCCGCTTCGCAGCGCTCATGATCAAGATGCATCGCGTGAAAAAGAGCTTGACGACGAGTCGCATCGCAAGGCGCTAGAAGTTGACGCATGTCGACAAAATATTGAGCAGGATGCGCGACATAAAGCGCTACAGAATGAAGCTCGTGAAAGAGAGCATGAGGCCGACTTCGAGGGCCAGAAAACAAGGGCTATCGACGACAGCGATAGACACCCACCGATCGAGGGCTCTGTAAGTGCGCTTGTTGGCTGCAAAGTCATCGGGACTCCCGTTCTGTCACAGCCAGGGACAGCTAGCAACGGGCCCGAGGGAACGCTAGCTAACAAATCGGGAGCTTCAACTCCACACAAAGAAGGCAGCACACTTGTGGGTAAGTGTGCCGAGACTGCCAGTATTGGGAGAAGTTCCGACAGAAAGAGGCGCCGGCATAAGCATAGCGCGGTAAAGACGACTCACGCCAAGCACGCTAAAGCCGCCGTTAAATGCTGTGACGTTTTCATTCGAGGCGCCGGGTTTAGTAGTAGGCGTAGGATCGCGAAAACGCTCTGTGGGAAATGTTTGAATCTCAGACCATCACCGAGATTGAGATCAGGCGGGAAGTCCATCAAGAAAACCGAGTTTCAGTGAAATTCGGACGCCGAGATCATCGCCTGGTCTCATCTTTTTCGCTACCGCGTAGAGGCAATCACGTGGAGAAGCATCGCGTACGCCTGAGCAGTAACAAAGGCTATAGTTCCCCACCGTGGCGAAAGGGTCACTGGTCGAACGGGCGGCGTAAACGATGCAGTGCAGATGCCCCTTTCTTCGAGTTCAGCGGCTGCGGGTCAAAAGTCGCTGCTACTGAGTTCGGCGAACAGGTTGATTCGTCGTCCTTTTGTCCAGACCGCAACCCTCAGAAGCTGTGGAATGCGCGACTCCCCAGAGTTCGCTTGAGAGAGTGCGGCCTCGCTAATACCAAGAGTGTATTTTTTGTATTTAATTTTGAGAATAACTTTTTCTGGTTTTGTCTTCTGCCGATGAGCAAGGAAGGGTTCTAAATTTTTGTAAGTTTTACTTGCCTTGTCATCAAAGAAGCTCACATTAATATGTTTGTTCGATTAATTTTGTTTTCATAATATTTCAAAAGTAACAGTTAGTGTGTTTTATTTTAACAGATAAGGCTAAGTAAAAGCCCCAGTTTAAAATACCTTTTGTGTTTGACATTACATTTATTATGCGCGTCAGTGTAGGTCAAGTTTGCCCTTTGTTTTGTTTAACGCGCGCAGGTTTGATTTTCATTGTTATTCACTTACTTTTTCAAGCGCGTTTTATCTTGTTGTGATGATCATTGGCTGCGCGCATTGAAGTGAGAGCTTGAGGAGGACGAACTTTGTCAAGTTTGACAATCTTATGCTTGCAGGCGACGCAAATGTGCGTGATTCGGGAGTTCTTGGTGTTTTAAATTGTAGTTTCGGTGCTAAATTGAGCAATCCTCAGAAGCTTCGATCATCCAGAATCTGCCTAAATCACGATTGAGAATCGCTTGAAATCGAAAACAAAAATTCTGATTCGTTTAGCAGTGTCATGCACTGTAAAGGAGTGTCCGCATTGTGTATTCCTCCCGAGATTCGTTGCTCGTGATGCTATTTGTTAGCCCAGCGTAATCTCGAGGAAACATTTGGTGTCTGCTGGTCTGGCGACTTGATCAGCATTTGGAGGGTGCTTGCTATGGCCGGAGTGGTTCGCCTTTGTGTTCGACTCCGTCGTTCCAGTGAACATCTGCAGGCCTTTGGAAGTCTCAAAGGGCGGAGAGAGCGGAACGGCTACCGATGGTCAACCAGCATCCCTCCTTCCGAGCCGCGCTGACGGCTCAAAACTCCGGATGCATTGTCTGGCGGCGGGGGTGCTGTTGTGCCACAGACATGTTCATTGTTCGGGAGCGCGTCTCGCAGGATCGAGCCCTGTTTCGACGAACTGTCTCCCCCCCCTCCCAGCGCCGCCTTCTGTGCAGGAGAACCTTGCAGTCCGGGGATAACGTCGTTTCCTCCGCCGAACCACTTTGCAGTTCCGGGCATGGCTACGTCTCCCCCTCCGAGCCCGAGAACTGGTCTGAGTGAATGGACCAAAGACGCTATTTAAGGCCGAGCCGGCCCCATGTTAGGAGATTTTTGCCCCAGCCGACGTTGTC